>OZ010668.1:10610410-10927910 GCA_963932185.1 Troglohyphantes excavatus
ATTTCTTAGTGGCATCAATGTGCTTAATATTAGGATTAATACAATTCGATTTCTACTATGACAACACAAAAAGCATACAGAATTATCCGATGCTCTGTGTAACATCATAGGGGAATATTTAAGATTATTGCGGGATTTTCACTTTAGAAATCCTAAAAGTCTTATTTTGCTAGAGGAATTTGCAACCAAGTTTCTAATTCCCAAAGTGTGCGCCATGATGTATTTTTTCCAAAATAAGCAATTTTAATCTGTAGAAGACAACTTTACAAGAACTTGAATGTCTTTAATATAGTTTTGTAGAGAGTATTTCAGGACTTAACTAAACGTTTGCTAAATAATTTATCATGATAAGTCTATGAAATAAATTGAATTTAATTACTAAAATGGTTTACTATTAAAATGTTTTAAATTTATTCTGGAATCACGTTAATTTTCGAGTTATAAGGTGAGATATTCCAGTTCGATGCATTTTAGCATCCAAGACACCATATCCAAGTTTCAATAAAGTAAAATAGTTGTGAACTTTTATTTAAAAACCAACGGGCAGTTTAGAATATTACAGGGGAAATCTGTATGCCATTTTTGGTTTTATATCTGCCAGTAGAACAATTTATGTATATCACATATACATCTCTCAAAATAAAGTATCAGATATATATTAATAAGTACGAGTAAATATAATATATAGTTTTTAATTATGGAAGTATTCGAATTCACGAAACATAATCGAGGTGCATATTTAATCATTTTAAGTTATATAACTTCTTCACATGTGCTCAGTAACAGAAAAATTGCACTGGATGTGGACCAATTCTTAAAAGTGTTAAGGTTGAGGGAATAATTTCATTTCGGGAGGCAGGAAAAAGAGTTTTCAAAGCTTTGTGGAAGGATGACTTACCTTACAATAAGAGTCGTGCAACTGTCTGACGAAGGAATCGTTAACAATCAATCCTCAAGCACGTCAAAGGATAGCGCCATTCAGGTGTCAAAATCCTGGAAAGCGCAACCGAATATGATATGTAGAAAGCATTAGCGAAACGTCACCTGTCCGAACAGGTAGGAACAGGTGTATGTACTGTACTGCATGTACTGTACTGTATGTACTGCATGTACTGTACTGCATGTACTGTACTGTATGTACTGTGCTGTATGTACCGTATGTACTGTACCGTATGTACTGTGCTGTATGTACTGTACTGTACTGCATGTACTGTACTGCATGTACTGTACTGCATGTACTTTACTGCATGTACTGTACTGCATGTACTGTACTGTATGTACTACACTAAATGTTCTGTACTGTATGTACTGTACTGTGTATGCACTGTACTGTATGTACTGTACTGTATGTACTGTACATGGTGAACTATATGTACTGTACATGGTGTACTATATGTATTGTACATGCTGTACTATATGTACTGTACATGTTGTATTGTATGTACTGTACTGTATATGCTGTACTGTATGGACACAAATAAATGGTAACTGCCAATAACTGATTGTTGGATAATCTCATACAAAAGCCTAAAAGTCATATTTCAATTTAATAAACGGTCTTTTTGTTATATATAACTATTTAAATAATGAATAAACCGGAACTTTTGGAATATTTTACGTAGCATTTATTTTGCAATTTATCTTTTATGACTGGTACGTTAATGAGTATAAACAGCACCAAAAACTTTTAAATTTTAAAGTTTGCAAGATGATTGGATGTATTGTTTTTTTTTCCGGAAAATGTTCAATTGAGTGTAAAATACAACTATTTTGAAGTCTTGAAGAAGTGTTCCTTTCGTTATATATATACCCAAAACTTTCTTAGTTGCACTTTCCTTCCCAAATTTTTAAATTCAAGAATCAGTCGAATTTAACTTCCATTCTTCCAGCCTACACAATTAGCCGACGCAAGCCGAAATGTTTCGAAGTACGTCAAACATTGATAGCAGTGTTTAGTGGAAACTCTCCACTAAAAAGTAAAATAAATCTGAAGCGGAAAACACAATCCAAAGTCTATATAAAGCACGTCTTCCCGAATCGGAGTGTGGGTTGCTTAGACGTCTATTTGAAAAGAACCTCTTTCCTGCCCCCCTCAGGGGACCGACCAATCCGCCTCAGGTGAAGTCTTTAGGGAATGCCACGTTTGCCTTGGCGACAAAAGACACTCGACTTGGGCGGAGAAAAAAGACGCCAAAAAAGTGATCTGCAAGGGGAAAGAAGGAAAAGTTCGAGGGTAAGCTTGGGAAGAATTTACCGGAGGAAAGACAAATATCCAGGCTACTGTTGATGAGAGAAGAGGATATCTAACTCTTGTTATCGAATGCTGTGCGGTTGAAAGTATTTTATTTCAGTTAGCTGTAGGGCAGTTAACGTACACTGGAATATTTCGGTTTCTTTCATTTTTCTTTTTTTGTGGGAGATAGTAAATTCGATAACAATATGATGTCTTGGTTTGTCAATTTTGAAGTTTGATTACTTGGAATTTTTATATTAACGTTTACATTGTGATGATTGCTACGCTAAAAGTTACAAATTGTATCAGATTGCCAAGATAAGAGTTACATAATTTATTAAATTTATAGGCTAAATACAGAATTCATCAGATTGCTAGGCTGAAATTTACAAAATTTATCAGATTCCTAGGCTAAAAGTTACATAATTTATCAATAGCTAGGATAAAACTTACAAAATTCATCAGTTAAGGTTAAAAGTTACAGAATTTATCAGATTGCTACGCTAAAAGTTACAGATTTTATTAGATTGCTAGGCTAAAAGTTACAAAATTTATCAGATTGTTAAGCTAAAAGTTACAGATTTTATTAGATTGCTAGGCTAAAAGTTACAAAATTTATCAGATATATATGCAAAACTTTACAGAATTTATCAGATAGCTAGGCTAAAATTTACAAAATTTATCTGATTGTTAAGCTAAAAGTAACAGAATTTATCAGATTGCTAGTCTAAAAGTTAAAAAAATTATTAGATTACTAGGCTAAAAGTTACAGAATTTATCATATATATATATATATGCTAAAATTTACAGAATTTATCAGATAGCTAGGCTAAAAGTTACAAAATGTATCAGATTGTTAAGCTAAAAGTAACAGAATTTATCAGATTGATAGACTAAGAGTTACATTAGTTATCAGATTCCAAGTATGCTTTACATCTATACTCCAGTAAATTTAAGGCCATATGAAAGTTAAAGAATTTATCAGTTAAAGTTATATACAAGATTATTTTTGTATTAGAATGAGGTAATATAACTGCGACTGCACAGTGGACTTAAGCATAAATACTTAAGGTCTTTAGCGAGTTATAAAATAGGATTTGTATGTGATCGAAATCGATTCGATCCAATGCCAAGTCCTGTTTACTGCCAACCAGGAACAATCACACTCAAAAAATTTACCAACTATAAACCATGGATCTGCCATGTGCTATAAGTAAAACAACCGAACGACTCAGAGATTTTGAAGATTATTCCCAACACCATTTGCATTCAAATTCCCTCATCTCAGAAAAGTACTTCCTCTTCATTGTCCCAATAGATCAACTGCACTAAACACAATCGGTAAGTATCAGTAACACATGGTTAATTGGATGCAAAATGGACCGGTCCTTCCACTCCCTGCTGCAGTCGCAGATCTGTTGGAGCAGGATCAAATGATAAATGACCTTCGGTAGATTCAGAGGGCATTATTTGAATGAGCGGAAATTAGAAACGGCTGCAGAGAACAGGTTTGCTGAATAGGGTATTACCATTTCATTGTTTCCAGTAACAGATCGGATAAATCCGGATTAAAGCGGTTTGGGGAAATCAAGAAAAGTGGCACCAGAAATGGATATTAGTCACATATGTCTTAGAAAAGGATGCTTACTTAAAATGCAGTGTATGTGTTGAGTTATTTGAGCTATTAACAGAGTAATCTGGTGAAGTATTGTAGAAGCATTGCATTAACGTCTGTAAAATAAATGATTATTATTCACAAACGATATTATGGTAAATCTTTCGTGAGAGTTGAGAAACCAGTTTGATACCTTAATGCATACATATGCTTATGTATATACTATGTGTACATATGTGTATGTGTACGAAATATATATATATACACATATGCACATAATATACATATGTGTATGTGTACGAAATATACATATACACATATGTATATAATATACGTATGTGTATGTGTATATTTGGTACATTTGAGGTTCATTTGAATCCTCAAATTGTAATATATGTAATATCTAATAGTGATATGTGATCACTTTAGCCTGGATAGAGAGCAGAAGGTCCTCGGTTCGATTCCAAGTGACAGATAAAAAGTACATAGCCATGCATTGGTAACTTCCGATCTGCAGATCAACGCAACCTTCGCATATACCACCACAGCTCCAACCACTGGTCGCGTGATAACACTCAACGGACATCTCAATCACTCGTTCCTCCGTCCAACCTACTGGGACGGGGAAACTGTGGGGATAGCCTTCGTATATACCACCACAACGTCAAACTCTGCTAACTTGATAACACTTCACGGGCATCTCCTACAGTCGTTCCTCCACCCGACTCACTGAGAGGGGGTGGGTACTGTGGGAGTCACTTCATATACCTGATACTCCCATTGAGTTAACACTTAAGCCTGACTGTTTGAGTATTGATGTATCATGCAGAAGGTCCTCGGTTCGATTAGGAGTGACAGGCAAAAAGTGCATACTGTTGTAATTGGCAGAAAACCCCAATTGATTATTATTCACCAATCATAAAGTCATTTGTTAGAGGTCCTTCTTTGTTTATTTGTCAGTGGGCCTAATGTTAATTTTTGACCATTTGAGAGAAATTCCGAAGACACGGCACCAAATGATTTTGTACCACTGATCACTCTAGTGAGCACAAAACCTGAGCTAGTACCCCTTTTTTATAACTTCTACTCAACGACCGAAAAAAGTTTCCAAGATTTTTTTGCTTTAAAAGAAGAAAAAAAACACTTAAAGAAAGGCTTAGAACGTAAGAAGCTTAGCTCGGATCACCAAGTTAGAAGTATTAGGCCGTAAATATTTTCGATGGCTTTGATTATTTTAAGCAAATAAAAAATTCCGTAAAACTCCTAAAAAGTGCAACTTAATTACTGTTTTTTTTCTATACTTACCTTGAAATGAGGATGATGTTATTACAATTTTAAAAAGTTTTTTATTGAAACTTCTTTATGTCCTTTGTTTAAAGTATCATTTTCTCATTAGTGGTTATAATTATGCCTGTTTTTCCTTTTTTTTTAGCAAATCAAGGCGTTCCTGGAGTTTCAGATAAGTGAGTAAAAACTTTATTTTATTTTTTACAAGCTGTGTGATACCACATTGCTGGGAGCCAAGGATAGTGAAGACTATATAAAGAAGGTGTGCTCGTTTTTCACTTTTTGAAAGTGGGCAAGGAAAGCAACTATTTGACGTCATTTTTGCTCCGCCTTACTATCGGTTTTTGATCATTTTCATTGGCTGTGTGTTTCAAGCATTGCTACTTAGGTTCGATCCCCGGTTGGGTAACAACTGGTGATTTAATTTTTAATTAGCAAAATAATGTATATATCTGTAAATAATTATGTTCAGGTAGCTTCACTACTAATCCGTCCTTGTTTTGTTATGTCCCCGTATTCTACTTGATTGAAATTGTAACTCATTTAATATGTCCAATACTTGATTCATAATGCATTGCTATGATGGTTCCGACCACCATTTTACTCTTCCAAAATTCATGGGCATGCTCTCATGGCAGCTAATATTATATTAATAAGCTTAATTTATTAAGCAAATCTTTTGCAATTTTTCCATACTAAATGCAATCCTTAAAATAATATTTAAATTCATAAAATGCAGTAAAAGTAACTAAATAAAGTTAGCTTATCACTTTTTAATAGTTCACAAAATAGATGGCAGCACGAATAGATGGCAGCACCTCACAAACGAGAGCATTAGACAAGCCCACATATAGCGAAGGTAGACGTCACTATGACGTCAAATAGTTGCTTACCCCGCCTTCCATCAGACAGCGCGAGAACGAGCACACCTTATATATATATATATATATATATATATATATATATATATATATATATATATATATATATATATATATATATATATATATATATATATATATATATATATATATATATATATATATATATATATATATATATATATATAGTCTTCACTATCCTTGGCTGAGAGCCGGTTAAATCATATAGATTGAAAAACAGATTTGCCACCGTCGGGTTTTAAACCGTTGAAAATTTCGCTAATATAATTTGGAGATATATAAGTGTTGCACCTTAGACCTCGTAAAAAAAACAATGAAGAAAAATAAAATTAAAAAAAAAATACATCAAATTATTTCTACTATTTAATTAAAAATATATATTGTCAATAAATTTATTAAAAATAAGTGCACATATGATTAGTGTAATAGTTTATATATAATTAATCTACAAAAATTAAATTCATTTTGCCGGAAATTAAGCAAAGAGTACATTTTTTTTTCTAGCAAAAATTAAAATATGTTAAAGAAAGGCAATAAATATAAAGAAAAATTATATGAAATATTTTTGAATGAAATACACACAAATTATTAACAGAACAAAAAAAATATATAGAAACCAAACATAGATGGCGCCATATATACCCTGAATACGGTGCTACGACCACCTGTCGATTTTGAGTAAATGAGCTAGCTACGAAGAAGGCGAGATAATTATAAAAGAGACCAGTGCTTGTTTACAGCGTTAGTAAAAGCGTTTTGGGTCAAACTGGAATGGGAAGAAATAACTATTTGGTGGACATTTTGATCGTGAAATGATTGAGGGTGCTCGGAGTTGGGGAGTGAGCATGATCAAATTACACCTTAAATTTTTAAAAAGTTCAAAAGCACAGTTGTAATGTAAGTGCTTAAATACTGAACAGTTAACCAAAAAAGCACTAATGTGATCGTCAGCGGCTACACAATGCCCGAGGGAAGGAAGGGAGTGCAATATTTTAAGGGACAGCCGAAGGCAAACACTGCAGCAAATAAAAACAAATGTTATTTAAGGTTCCTCTTAAAGGATCTCCGGACCCATTATTTGCCGTATATTTAAACTTATGTGATATAAAAGTGTATGGGATATTCGAGCATGGATCCCTTATAGTAGAGAACTCATAAGGTTGTAATCTCGCTAACATCAAAGTGAGGCCAACATGTATGGCCTCAGACACGTGGTTTACTACGTCATCCATTCATAAATTTTGTCTAGTTTATTCATAAAAATATTCTGTACTTCATGAAGTAGCACATTTACTATTATTTCCAAATTACAAGTAAATCGCGAACGTTTTTTCATTCATAAATTTTAAAAGGAAGTCACGTGTATGGTGCCATCAGGTCTGAAATGTTTGCATCATGATGATGACGTCATATTCGCTCTACTACAGTCCATTCATGCTCAAAGTGTGGGATGTAGTCATAATATTTTAGCCAGATAGTGTATGAGGAATATTAAAACTGAGATGGTTTATTCTATAGCTTATTACAAGTCGTTTGAATGTTTTAAAAGTATGCGCGCTTCCTTGGTATTTGCATGCATAACTATTTAAAGTATTTAAATAAATAATTACTACTATTTTTTATTGATATACCATTAGTATTTCAAAGTAAATGAAACATTATTTTAGTTTTAAACTAATATTTTGTTTGCGTTTTTATTAAAATTCTTTCATTACTGTATGCACAATAATAATACACGCACAGCCTCATTTTAAGTTTCCGTGTAATATTTTCGACTTCTTTTCTTTCAACAAAACTGGGGGAATATCTTGTTCAGAATACGTTTGAATAAATAAGTAGAGTTTATTGCTTACCTACGGAAATGAAGCAGCAGCGGAAAAGCATAAAGTAAACTATTTCTGAGGAAAGAATCATACCATTTCTTTCGACTTTCCCCCTCTTTTTTTTATTCCTATACTGATACAAAAGCAATATTTTATTCCTTAGAAATAAAACTAAAAAGAAAACAAAACGGAAATGCTATTCTTTCCATTTTGTCCCATGCACACACACGCACAACAAAAAAAATCGAACATTTTGAAATTTGAACACACATTTTTATGTGTTTTTTTTTTTGTTGGGACGCACAAAATGTAAAACGTAAAAATATATCCAACGTCTGAAAAACTAAAGCACAGCATAAATCAAAAGAAATAGACAGCGAACGGCAAAGAAGATAAAAGAAAAGCACCAAAAGAAGACCTACAAGAAAAAAGGTGGCCCAGTGTTACGCAAGTAAACGTTTCTTAGCAGATGTTTAGTTTGAATTTATGCCCAAAAAATGATTTCCCGGTATCTTTCGATACTTTTATAGAGAGAAATTCCCCGTATCCCAAAAGACCAGTTGTCTTTGAGTAACACTGTAAACATTTTAGTCAGCTAACTCAAAAACGAACCGATGTCTTTCGAGTTTAACTTGAGATACGTCACATTTGCTTTGATTTTTCGTGTTTTTGTGTGTTAAGCTCCCTATCTGAACTTTGTACTTAAATATTTGATTGTTTGCGTAGTCGTGTGTTTCGAGTAGGACAGCGAATGTGTTTTTGTCTTTTAAAATATATAGTTATTATTTTTCATGTAAGATGTATTCGTGTATGGAATAGTTTGTAATATTTTTCCATAACAATTCAGGGATTTTATATGTAACGTCTTCAAGTTTTAAATATATATATATATATATATATATATATATATAGAAAAATCTACCGAAATTAAGTCCCTTGCAATGCGCTAATAAGTTCCTCAATAACCAATGATGATCATGTATTTTCTCTTCACTACACACCTGTGAATGATATATATTTTTAAAGTTTATAAGTTTTCAAAGTATGTAAAGGGGACATTTTTTTACAAAGATAATGATAAAAATTCAATATTAATTGTTGTAAGATTGCAAATTGTATTTTTATTTAATTAAAAAAAATGGTTGCATTTGCATATTATGTCACTATAGATTTTTAAGTGAAAAATATCTTAACATACATTTAAAATTACGTATAAAATACGGTATTCACTGTTTAGAATACAGTGTCTAATTATGACAGCAAAATATCTAATGCATATTCAGAATAAAAAAAAAACTGAAAATTCTTTGTCAAAGAAGGAAAAGTATGATTTTAAAACGGATATTGATTTCTGTTTTAGCAAGTTTATTGTTCCACCAATAATTTATTTTATTTGATAATTTGTAAAAATCATATTGACTTTTTTACGTGGCCTAAGTTAAAAGAAAGTTACCTTGACTGTGGGCTGATTCATAAAAATATATCTTTGGGTGGATGGGCAAAGGGTAGCATTGCAGGGCAAAGGGTAGCATTGCAGGGCAAAGCATTGTGGTAGGAATACTTGCTTACAATAAGAGGCAACTGTCTGACGGACGGATCATTAACAATTATTTCTGTTGATCTGTAGAAACCATTAGTCAAGCGTCACATGTCCGAAACCATGTAATTACCTGTTCTACTGGCAGCACCATACTTCAGACCCTACATTCTATAAAAATTCATCCTAACCCAGTAAAAAAAGTCAGCATAAAACCGTCATCAAAATTTTAAAATTGAAGGTTTTATGCAGGAAAACTGCAGTTTTTTTGAAGATCTATAAAATTAAAGGTTTTTGTTATAATGACCTTCATAAAAACTGTAAAAAACCTTCATTAAAACCCTCAAAACACCTTCAATTTTTAATCATGAAGGGAAAATGCAGATATTTTAAAGGTTTTAAGCAGGAAAATTAAAACCTTCAAAAAAACTGCAGTTTTTTGTTTCAATATCCTTTATAAAACCTTCAAAAAACCTTCAATTTGACAATTTTGATGAAGGTTTCATGCTGACTTTTTTTTGCTGGGAATCCCCCACCCTTCGTGGACAATATTGTACCA
Organism: Troglohyphantes excavatus; assembly: GCA_963932185.1. Taxonomy (NCBI): domain Eukaryota; kingdom Metazoa; phylum Arthropoda; class Arachnida; order Araneae; family Linyphiidae; genus Troglohyphantes; species Troglohyphantes excavatus. Next base: position 10,620,367 of record OZ010668.1, read on the forward strand.
ACCCCATCCCTAGACATGTAAAATCTTTGAAACATATTCTGTCCCAACCACATATAAAGCTTAGCGTCGAATTATTTTAAATTTACAATAAAGTAACTTCTCTTAAAAATAACTAAACACAATGTAATTGAACAAAAATACACTTTTAAATGCAACCAGTCAACACCACGAATTTCAGCTCCCAACACATACCAAACAAAATATTCTAACCAAAGTCGTGCCGACATTTTTTTTTTTTTAATTTCAAAACACATCATGCAGATTGCGCTCGCAAAGCGCTTTTTCTGACATCATGCCGCGATTTCCTATCTTACCGATATCAACAGAGTCGGATTTAGAGTCAGTGGTCCCCCCCCCCCCCCCTATGCTGATTATGTGGTACGGGCCCTTCCCCCATTCCAACTAGGAGGGATATTTTTTTTTTAATTTATATTTCAGAACTGCAAATTAAACAATTTTAAGTGTACAAATGAAATTCCGATACTGTTTTTTTTTTGGACAATGTCAACGGATTTCAAGGAATCTCAAGGTTCAATGGCATTCTGGAATCTATGAAAATGATAATAAATATTGCACTAATTTTTGAATTACCCTCAATGAATGATAAAAAATACAAATGTCAGAAAAATAAAATCAACTGATTTACAAATAAAAGTTATTCTTTCTGCTGATGAAGGGAGATGTATCTCCCGAAACATGTCCAGATTTGATGGATTTTTATTGCGTATTTTAATGTTGTATTTGTATTTTAATATACTTAACGCAATGTTCTATAAGACCAGTTTTTATCCTGTGTCATTGTAATTATCACAAAGTAAACATACTTAAAAAAACATAAAAATATTAAGTTATATTTACATTGTATGAGTCTGTTAAGATAAATATATTTGTTTTCAATAATTTAAAAGATTGGACTATTCTACTTTTATTAGGATTTGGAATATCTTTCCTTCAAATAATCCCCCCCCCCCTCCAAATTAAATATGTGTGTATTGTGGACCCCTAAGCTGTGTCCTATGTAGTATATGTCTATATCCAGCCTTGGATATCAACTTTCATCGAGATAAGAACCATATCCAGTCAAGACTTTAAACTATCATTTTGATGAAGTAAATTCTAAATAGTACAAGATATAGTACACAGTATATAGCAATAGTATAATAATAGTATTAGCTATTGTCAAAAAATAAATTAAATTATTCGTTGTTTTAAACAAATTACCATATTTATGGTACTGATAAATTGCTATTTGAGGAACTTCACATCTAAATCCAATTAACTATACTTTCCCTCCAATAAATAACCAAAATCTACATTACCACGGATATTGCAAGCAGATCCGACTCAATAATTAGATCCAGTGCCACTTTTCTTCTTTTTAAACCAACTCTTGGCGAATTTAAAAGATTACAATGCGATTTTTTTTGCGCCAGAGTTTCCAATTACTCTAGGATAATTAGCCACTTCGGAGTTTGTTATCTTGGGGAGGAAAAAATAAGCAAAAAGTAATAAAAAAAATCTGTTCTTTAAGAACTTTATTGAACTGGATTTGAAAGGGATAGGAACTAAGAAGGACAAAAAAAGGGAACTGCAAATTGAATAGACTTCAGAAGCACTTATTTCGCGAATCTCTGCCGACCGAAGAAAGTAAATTGAAAGATCAAGGCGCCGCGCTTTCAATTTGCGAATTTTGGTTTTTAAAGGCTTGATATTATGTGGCGATCATTACGCAAAAAAAAACCTGAGTTCCTTTTATTTTGAATTAAATCGTCCTTTTTAATATTATTGTGCCTTTCATAATACGATACTGCTCATGTATTTTGATACATCAAACGTTAAATAACATACTAATACTAACTTCATCAAGTAAAATATACATTTTTATTTTTAAATTGCGATTAAAACTTGGTAGTATAGTCATATTCCGACATATTTTTAAATTATTAACAGGAGCCATATTATAAGTTATATTATACTAGTGTATATTTATTTTTCGTAAAGTAAATTTTAGTTAAGTATCTGTTTATTTTTATAATTAGTATATTTTAGTTAGGTGTATCTCAATATTTTTATAATTAATATATTTTAGTTATGTATATACCGCTATACTTGTATAATTAGTATATGTTTAGTTAGGTATATATCGATATTTTATAATTAGTATACTTTTATTTAAGTAAATATTTATTTTTATCAATACTTATATATAAGAATGGAGTGTCTGTCAGTGGAATCGAACCAAACCCCTCATTTTGAGTTTTCTCCACGAATAAAGATACACTACTTCCGAAAATCACATTAAATTTTTTTTTGTCTGTCTGTCTGTCTGTTTGTAAGGATTTAACTCAAAAACTACTGCACGTATTTTTATGAAACGTGCACCATTTGAACAAACTTGTCTTAGTTTAAAATGTGCACTTTGTTTCATGTGGATATCTGCAACCATTCAAAAGTTATAGAACTTTTTCCATTTTCTCTAACATTACGCCTATGGGAAATTTACATCTCGATCTTCCCCTCATAACATTATTGTTAAAAATCACCTTGGCGACCAAAAATATTTTTCGACAAATAAACGATTTATTTTGATTGGTTGTTGAGTAAATGTCGCCAAATGAATTAAAAATGTCTCCAAACGAATTAAAAATGTCGCCAAATATTGCCAAATGAATTAAAAATGTCACCAAATGTTTCCAAATGAATTTAAAAATGTCGGTAAATATTGCCAAATGAATTAAAAATGTCGCCAAATGTTGCAAAATAACTTTTTTAATGTCGCCAAATGAAGTATAAATGTCGCAAAATTAATTTAAAATGTCGCCAAACGGATTTAAAAGGTCGCCAAATATTGCGAAATGAATTAAAAATTTCTCCAAATCAATAAAAATTTTGCCAAATGAGCTAAAATAGAGGTCCTATATTTAAAAATATCATCACAATGGCAAAATTAGTGTCCAATGCGATGGCTACGCTAACAAGACAAATTCGCGCAGCTCTTACTGCGGAAAATGACCACGAGCAACGCCGGGCCATATTGCTAGTAATTAATATATTTATATTTAAGTATATATCTATATTTTTGTAATTATTATATTTAAGTAAAATATATTTTTAGTTAAGTATATCTTTTGTAGAAAATATGACGATGCATTACGACATTTAAACTTCCATTAATGTATTACTTTGTCAAAACCATAATCCTTATCCTAAAACCCTCCGCCATTTTAGTCCGACATTATAGTTTATACTGTTATAGTTTATATAGACAAATATACTGCGAATTGTTGTTTTATATAACAAAGGAATAAAATTCATTTATATAATTTGTGAGAGCTTAAAGACATATATTTTTAATTCTTTCATTTTATTATTTTTCTAAGGAATTAAGGTAGCCCAAAATGTGCTATAATTTATTTCAAGGCCGACATTCTCATTTAGATTTCAATAAAAGAAAACTAATGTACAAAATGGCTATATTTTGCAAAGGTAATATATGTTTCAGATTTATTACATCATAACATTTTCAAAAAACGTTGAATGATATTTTTGCAGCATACGTATAGAGTTTACTTAAAATAGCCATGTGAGCTCCTTAAAGTAAAAATCGCGGGAAGACGATTTTATCTGAAGCAACAAATCTGACCATTCAACAAATCAATCCATTTCAGTTAAAACTAAACATAAATATATATAAAAACACAAACTTTCACACACGCACAAACACACACATACATATATATATATATATATATATATATATATATATATATATATAATTATTAAATCCCGATAACTAACTATTGTATAGTATACTTAAATTACTGGCATTTCATTGCATCATATTTATACAAATTGGTTAATGTGTACTGCCAGGTTAAAAAAGTAGGAAGGGGAGGGCTATTGAATAGTTCAAAAAATCAATACACGCATTTCCTTAAAATATCACGTTAACAAATATACGTTTGAGCAATAAGTATTGTAATTATAAAAATTGAAACATAATATAAATCTTCGTAACGAAATTATTTTATGCCATTAAACAAATGACATGTTTATGACATCAGTTAATGACGTAATAGAGAGTTGAAGAAGGAGAAATGCGAAAGTATTAATCTTCTATTTACAAACAAATTATGAACTAGTATACTGGTTTAACTAAATTTTTTTTAAAGAAAATATAATCAATTTAAATTAAAAAAGAATACCTTGAAGTATATAATAATCTTCTGAAATTTTTCTGTTCTGTTTGTGAAATGAAACAGTAATTTTGTAGATTATATAGATTGCCGTCATTTTTAGTGTAACCGTGTGTAGAAATGTTATATTAATTTTTTTAATTAAATACATTTGTTTTTGAGTAAGTACAAGTCAATTTGTGCATGATTTATTTTTGTAATTAAATAATACTCGATCATGCTATAAACACTTTGAAAATCCGAACAATCAAAAATAATTTCACGAAATGTTTAAAAAGTATTTATAAACACAACGTCACGACAAACTCCAATTAAAAAAACAAATAAAAAGATTCTCATATACGGCCTTAAAAACAAAATCCCTACATTTTTAAATCTCCACAAAAAATCCCTGGTGCGTATAATAACTTTCCAGAAACTCTCCAAGTTGAGCGAGTTTTACACCGAAAATCTTACAGCCCGCAAGTCTTTATTTTTTCTCCTTTAAGCTACCTAAAGAAAAGAAGCTTTAGCGCTCACTATCACATTATTTTCCCCTTCGGTATCTTAGGTTAGAATTATGTTACCAATTTTAAGCCTTGAAATAGGACATCGTACACTTCGTTGATCAGCGAACCCGGTGTTTTCAATGTGTATTGTTGGTTTTTAGATTTTCGGTATTTTTTTTCCTAGCAGGTTTCAATTTAAAAAGAAATATGTTGCCTAAAACTTTGAAAATATAACAAAAAAATGAGCTATATGAAGGATTATGTGCCTTATTTATTACAAAGAATAATTTTTAGTGGCTAAGTTATTTTTAAAATTGTTACAGCAAAATTATTTTATTTCATTTTATATGTACACTCAAACCTGTTTTTGTGCGGTCTTTTTTTGTGCGACTTTTTTATGCGACTTTTTTTATGCGATTTTTTTTGTGCGGTATATGAAAATTTCAATCAAATTTTAACATAATTGATTATATGGCTACCGAGGCATATACAAGCGTCTAGTGAAACAACAGTCGTCGCAAAAACTGATCACTGACTACATGGTAACTGAAAAAAAGTCCACTCTAAGCGAGTGCGAGGTAGTATCTTCAAGTGACGAAAGCGATTTTGAACCAAGTTCGCGTATTGTCAGACTACGAAGGATAATGGTTATACGTTTTGAAAAGTTTGTATGTCTAAAATAAGTACATATGCAAATACAATATTTAAAAATGTTCGCATGTGTATTTTCTAAATCAGATTCCAAAAGGTTTGGCGAGATTCCAAGTAGCTGTCAAGCCTCGTGTCTTGATTTCGTTTAAAAAAGCAATTCCTAGTTATTTCGTAAGGTTTAGAATTATTTTCTATGTGATACTTTTTTTATGCGGTCCCTATCCACCGCATAAAATAATTAATTATGTTGCGAAAACTATTTTTTATAGCTACTCGTAAAGTTTTGTGCGAATTTTTTATGCGTTTTTTCTGCGGTCCCTATCCACCTCACAAAAACAGGTTTGAATGTATTTCAAAATTTAGTGCATCATCACTGACTTAATTTTAATTTCGAAAACAATGATTTCATTTTATAGATTTTTTTTTAAATTTAAAACGTGTCTAGCTGTTTGGATTCAGGTTACTAAGGCAGTTAAAAATATATATTTTTTAAACATTAAGTTACTTCACCGAAGTCTAGAGTGCTACCGAATACGTTATTTCTATCAAGATCTTGTAAATAATTTTAAAGCTGTTTCTTAACGTAATAATTTGTATAAACATACTCTGTTAAAAATAGGTACTCAAAAATAAGTAAAATGTACTCATTTTTTTATTACATTCGATGCTTACCATGGTTCCGAATACATTTTACATTATTATTGAGTACATGCATTTTTCATTTATGAAAAATGCACGTACTCAATAACAATCACAATAAATAAAAAGAGCAGATGGTACCCTACATAGGCAGCCTTCATAAATCATTTTCAATAAGTATCAGCAATTACAACTAAGCCTTACCAGGAAACGAACCAGATCCGAAGGCACCACAGTCCAGTTCATTATCCGATGTACTACCAGGCGACGTGAAAAAGTTATAACCAGACGACTTGTTTAAAAAGTTTGCCAAAACGAAATGGACGTAAGGTAAATTATTTGTAATAACACAGTTTCCATTTAAGAATTCGACATCAAATAATGTGGAAAACCATCTGGTGAACAACTATTTTAAGTTTGTCAGGTCGCTTTGTTAAGATGGCTTGAATAGAAGCTGATATTAGCAATATTAAACCACACTATACATTTTTGAAAAAGTACGGTTGCTTTAATTTGAGTACGTCGTTTCTCATTTACGATGCAATTGTACTCATAGAAAAACGAGTAGGTTCAGATTCTCATTTTTAATTACCTTTTATTTATAGTAATTTTTTAAACAGACTGTTGTTTGTGAGATGGACGTGCAATTCTTTAGTGCTCCGCAAAATTTCTTTTTTTATATATCTTCGAAATTTACGAATTATTGGAAGTAGACTTTCCGACTTCATTTTCCAACTTTGTGAGAAGTAACTTCTATAGTGTTCGGCATCTCGAATGTTTATGACGTCACTCTTTCAAATTTGGATTCAGTTTTAAAACTTTTCGAACAAGTAATTATAATTTATCCATTTTATATAAAAATTTAACTGATTCAAACTATTATTTTCGATGAAATTATGTATTTATTGCTCTAAACCGCTTATTACGTTTTCATAGCTGTTAAAGCTTTAACTGAAATTTCATTTAGATTAAAATAGTAGTATCTAAGCATTTGGGGCTAGGTGTATACATGATCAAAACAGCTTTCAATGGCAATTTTTTTTTTTTCAATTTATATTTATTTAGATTTTTTTTTAAATTTACACGTTAATTTGATTTAATCATTGCACTAAATAGTCATTAAGAACTACCAGATAATGAAGGAAAAGTACAATTCCCTGCGATAGCTTTCTTTTTAGTATACCCATCGTAATTATTAAAATATCACGCATGAAATTCGATTTTTCAATGTCACAATTTTTAAGTAATTCGTCCATTTTAGCAATTATTATATTTAAAACCAGAGAAAAACGTTTAAATGCACACCAGATTCCTCAAACAAGATATAAATTCCAAATTCATGTCCCGTCCTATTAAATACCTAAATATCATATCGCTCTATTTCGTAAATTATGGTGCACCAATATTTGTGACCATTTATCGGTCAGCATTTTAAGGTATTGGGTATATTTATTTTTTATTATAATTTCTCATACTAATAGTGCAACCCAGTGTTACCTTATATATATATATATATATATATATATATATATATATAATGGTTAAGGTGTACTACTAGGGTGAAAGGGGGTGCGTGGTGAAGGAGGTTGGGGGGTAGAGGGTAATGAATAGTTCAAATAATCAATACACGCATTTCCACAAAAGATTACGTTAACAAATACATGTTTGAACAATAAGTATTGTAATTATAAAAATTTAAACATAATAAAAATTATGTAACGAAATTATTTTATGGCATCAAATTCATTCGAAAATTAACAAGTACGCGTAATTAGTCGTTAAAAGAAATAAAGCCGGGATAACAAACGTTACGCATAGTAAATTAATCTTTTGACACATAGTTATTATTTTATTTTCTAATGCATTAATCAACGTTCAGAATCGAATACACTAAGGAAAACTTTCGTATTTTTCATTAAAATTGCGAAAGGATAAAGTTACAAAAAGTAAATTGCTCTTAAAATTAAATTGAATCAAAGTTTGTGAATTTAATTAAATTCCACCTGTGTAGGGAATTATTCCCCGGATTTTTTCCCTTTTTTTTAATTTTCGCGCAAGACGTACATGTAGTCAAGTTAGTGAATCTAATTAAAAGTTTTTAATTGAATTCATTTGTATAACATGAATTATTTGTCGATGGATTTTTTTTTCTTTTTCCGAATATAAAGAAGGGAGTTGTGTTATACGATTAATTCTAAATATGCGATGTATAAGTTTTCGAATTGGAATTTTATTTAGAAAAAGTATATTTGGATGCCGTAGTGACCATATATAAATTGAAATAGCATGCTGAAATTTATTAAAAATGCATTAGAATATTTCGTTTGGATGGTGCAAAAGTATAATTGTAATTGCTCACATATTTAAATTATTCCAAATCGTAAAAAGTTTATTTTTATAAATAAAATTATTATTACTATTTTAACTAATGTTTAACCTAAATTAATTGAAATCAGATGAATTGATATCGCTAATAATAAAAAAAAAATTGTATTGAGGGAGCCCCAAATCCTACTTTGTTTATTAAATAATTCAGAAATACCATTTTTTTAATATTATTAGAAAAAAAAATTTAACTAAAAACAAAAATATGTTTTTAAAAAAAATGCTATTTTTGCGTTTTTTAAGCGTAAATAGACTTAAAAAAACACTACTCAAAACCACACTTCAATTTTTAATGTGTTATAAATGTTTTAATTGTTTAAATAACGTCGAAGTATGTACTATAGACGTATGAATATACTTTTGCAGATTTAGGTTGTTAAAGTTTTTAAAAACTTATTTTAAGTTCAAAATTTAAAAAAAAAAAAAAAAATTATGTTTAATAATTCGAAAAAAAAATATTTATAACTTAATTTAAAAAAGCTATTCATATGTTTATAAAACTTCTTCGGGAGAGTTCTAGTTGAAAAAACTACTTACAAAACGTTATTGCACAACGCTTGATAACTTCTGCGTGGTATATACAAGAGTAATTTTTGCATCCCGATCGGAGTAGCGGACTGCGAATATATTTCCAGACTTCTTCCTTATTCCCCAGTGTATTTTGATTAATCGTAAAACCGATTAATCTTAAAGCCGATTAATATTATAACCGATTAATCGTAAAAGCCATTAATGGTAAGACCGATTAAACGTAAAAACGGTCAATTGTAAAATCGAGTAATATCGTTATATTTATCGTAAAAATGATTAAGCGTAAAATTGATTAATTGTAAAATCGATTAATTGTAAAATCGATTAATCGTAAAATCAATTTATCATAAAATCGCTTAATCGTATAACTGATTAATCGTAAAACTGATTAATCCAAAAAACCATTAATTACAAAACTGATTAATCGTAGAAACCGAGTAATAGTAAAATCAATTAATCGTAAAATCAATTTATCGTAGAAAAAATTAATCTTAAAAGCAATTAATCAAAAATTACAAAATCGAAATCGAGATTTTTCTTACTTCCGGAATTTCGATATGCATCGGAAAATCACCCAAGCCCAGGTTGGGAGACCCTCAACCCTCTTTCCATATATACTTCACTTTCGCAAAGTCTATTGTAAATCCAGCCTCACAAAGCACATCGTTTATTGACTCACCAAGAAGATCATTCGCAAGCAAAACCGCATAAAACGAACCAAGGGTAGATTGGATCACCATTTTCATTTTATCAAGCGCACCTCACCTTTTATAAGGTGGAGGAACAATACATTGCCTCTGAACGGCCACTGCCACCAGTATGATGGCGGTTTCGCCGGCCCCAATATCTGTCTCATGTATATTGATGGCAGGGCTCGCAGCTCCAGCTATCACCCCAGGAATTGCCTTTGGTGAGGTTATGCCCGCTGTTAGATATACCGCCACGTTAAGTGCAAGGGGGGGTGCCATGGAATTGAAGGTTCTTTTTGGTTAGTGGTGTTTTGGTGCTTAGGGTGATAAAGATGCGGTTGGACGGCAAGATGTAATATTTCAGTGGTTGTCTGGTTGAGTCATTGTTGTTGGATGATCCTTTTGGGTGGGATCGGTCACAAATTGCTCAGGAAAATATTTTATTTTTATAAAGGTCAATATTATTTAGTCAAAAATATGTATGTTAACAATCGGGAAATGAATGATGAGTATTGCTTTATTTTACTAATAACTATCACACTCGCTGCCATATGAGTTGCATTTACATTACGCCTTGTTTGACCAAGTTTTCGTGAGTTAAATACTCCTCCAATCACATATTACGGTGTTCTTTAAATAAATACTATACACTTCATATATACCTTGCAATCCTAATGAAAGCACATTCTGCATGATCAACTATGCAAAAAAATAACTTTGCCTGAATTTTTCTTTGAAAATTAACATTTTGTATGTCTATTGTCTATCAGAATAATTTTTTCAAAATATGCACAAATGTTGATAAATTTTAATAATTCAAAAGGGAAATTTCGAATTAAAAAATTTAGCAAATAGGTACCAATTTATTTATTAATTTTGGCATCGAAAGGTAATAAAATGAAATTTTTTTTTATATTCATACATATGAAAGAGAGGAAGTTTTGTTTGATTTTTAACCAGATAGCGTCCTACCACCATTTTTTGTTTTTCAATCAAAGCGTGTTTATTACTCGTTTTATTTACAAAAAAAATTATACATTTTTTAACCCTATGAGTGGTTAGAACTATTTCATATAAAGTTTTTTCTTGGTAAACAAGTTTACATTATATTTCTAATACATGTAAGAAATATATACTTTAATTATTATTATAAAATAAATATAGCTTTAAAAAATCGCCTCAAAGCCTTATATTTGAAAGATTTCAGCACAGCTGTTTTCTATGAATTGAAATTATATGAGCATTGCTGGAAAACTGGAAATCCATAAATATATATATAGAGCTTAATGTCAAAATGCTTGTAGGGTTCAAATCGATTAGTTACTTGAAGAAAACACTAACTGTTTTTTACAACTAAAAAAATAATAATTACTACAGTGAGTCGTAATTATACAGGACAGTTTTCGATACCTACTTTATTAAGTAAAAATTGTTTTAAATAAGTCACCAATGTTTCAATTTATTAATGAAAGATATTAGGGAATACTATTAATAGCCCATCAATACGATTTGGAAGGAAACAATAACACACATGTGTTTCGTAGTTATTCAGAATATTACAATGTTTTCAATGTTTTTGGGAATACTACAATTATACAACATGTTAAAATGAAAGTTCTGCTCTCCACATCATTGTGAAAAAGGTACATTAAAATGAATAAATGAACCTACTCGTTTTTCTATAAGTACCTACAATTGCATCGTAAATGAGCGATGACGTAATCAAATTTAAATAACCGTACTTTCTCAAATACGGAGATATATATAAAAAAAAATGCGGAGCACTAAAGAATTGTACGCCCATCTCACAAACAACAGTCTGTTTAAAAAATACACTATAAATAAAAGGTACTTAAAAATAAGAATCTGAACCTTCTCGTTTTTCTATGAGTACAATTGCATCGTAAATGAGAAACGACGTACTCTAATTTAAGCAACAGTACTTTTTCAAAAAAGTGTAGTGTGATTTAATATTTCTAATTTCAGCTTCTGTTCAAGCCATCTTAACAAAGCGACCTGGCAAACTTAAGATAGTTATTCGATGGTTTATCACATTATTCTATGTCGTTTGCTTAAATGGAAACTGAATTATTACAATTCAATTATGTTTACTCCCATTCTGTTGGCACGCCTTTTTAATATGTATTCTGCTTATAGCGTCTTCAAGTTGTCCTCGTAGCTTAACGGATAAAGCTCTGGACTGCGGTGTCTGAAGATCTGTGTTTGATAGTCGGTATTTTTGAGTCCATATGTTTTCCAAAATTGAAACTTAAGTATTCGGTGCCATGATAAGTATAAAATGTACTCAAAACTGAGTAAATTTTACTTATTTTTGGGTATCTATTTTTAACAGTGTATAATAAAAACATTTATGTAATTATCTGAAAATATATATTCTGATCAGTTTTTTTCTTGAACCTTGAAAATAAATTGTAAAAGTTTGGTTTCCAATCGATATATATATATTGTAATTTCCAACTACTCAAGGTTAAGATAATTTCAAACACTTTAAAAAAATGATCTCACTAACCAAACGTATATCTCAATAATCACCATATCTCAATGATCTTCATATCCCAAAAATCATCTTATATCAATAATCACCATATCCCAATAATCTTTATATCACAATAGTCATCATATCTCAATAATGATCGTATCTCAATAATCATCGTATCTCAATAATCATCGTATCTCAATAATCATCATAAATCAATAATCATCGTATGTAAATAATCAACATATCTCAAATATAATCATATCCCAATAATCATCATATTTCAGTAATCACCCTATCTCAATAATCATCGCATTTCAATAATCATCATATCTCAATAATCATCATATCTCAGTAATCATTATATCTCAATAATCATCATATCTCAATAATCATCGTATCTCAATAATCATTATATCTCAATATTCATCATATCTCAATCATCATCGTATCTGAATAATCATCATATCTCAATAATCATCATACATGCGTCAATATAAACAATTGTTAATGTTTACTTTTAACAAGCACATATTTAACATGATACATACCTTTACTTATTTATATTCCCTTAATTATCATTTCTTGATAACAAACCAAATTTTATATTTATACTTTCATTCAACCTCACTTTTTGTTAGATCTTTAAATCCCAATTCACCATAAAAAGCAAACAATGTTTTCCTCACATTTTTATATTTATGCCTTATATCACTATATCCATTTACTTCATTCAAAAGGAAGACTTTTTTTTTATTTATTAAACCAAAAGTCAATGTCTTCGGGGACTGACTGCTTACACAATTGCATTTCTTATTATTATATCTGTTGTAATCACTGTTTTTTTCTAACATAATACAAACAACGGCATATACGTCTTCAGAATTGAAATATATTAACCAAGATATATATATTCCCGATTTTTTATTTACTGTTTACAGGTAAACTCTTTCGAGTAGCAAATATAATACTACGGTATTCCATTTACCATGTTATATCACTACATCCTTGCCATTTAAAAATGTATACTTAGTGCATATCGCGTCATTGGCATTGAAATGTCTTAAATATTTATCACGTAGAATTGAATTTTTTTTATGTAGTTGTTTTTGTTGGTTCCGATTTCAAGATATGTAAATAAAAATTATAGTAAAACTTACATAATTGAAAAGCAACTGTATCTGCTTTCCAAAACACCAGCATTCCCAAATGGGTAAACAGTACTAAGTACATCCATAATGTAAAAAAAAAAATAATAATCTCCAAAACAACTAACGACATAAAAATGTCATTTGAGAGTAGAATTTCATTATTTAATGTTAATTATGAAGCTAATTAGACACATACAACACTACAGCTTTACTTATTTAAGGAAAGTTGAGTAAATAAATTGTGTGCTATTTTTTAAAATTAAAACCGACGTTTTTATTTTTAATTTAATGCATATTGTGTGGTGATAAACAAGTCAATAAAACAAGATACCCTTTAGTAAGTAAATTATAAATGAAATAAGTAATTGCATATTTTAGAAATTTAATCAACAACAATTTTTTTTAATTATGAGAAAAACAGAGCAGGTAATATTAAAAGTTTTTTAAAAACAAATTACTGATTTTAAAGGCTCATTATATACAAATAGCTAGTAAAGAAAACAGCATATTTACAACATTTTGGTATTGTCTTTATCTTGTATTTTAATTTAAAAGAAGTGTGTGCAGATTCGTTTACTTTTTTTTAACTCCTTGTGCAAATTAATATTAAAATTTCATACACCAATATTAAGTAAATAAAAAATATATATATAATTCCAATTTACATATATTAGGCAAACAATTAAATTTCTACATTTTCAAACATTTTTATATTGCTCAATGTTGACGCTTTGTGGATTTTTTCCTAAGTACGGGGGCCGGATAGCCCAGTGGATAAAGGCATCATCTGTGAATCGAGCGGTTCCCGGTTCGATCCCGTGCGGCGGACTTGACTAACAAAAGTAAAAAAGTAGTGATCTTGTGATAGGAGGATTGCCAGCCACGCTACAAAATACTAGGAATGTCGTCCAGAACATCCAAAAAAATTATCGGCGTGTATACTGGGCTGGTGCACGATAAATCTGATCGGGGTCCAGAGTTCCAACGTCTATTGAAGGCGTTGGGTGCCAGTTCAGGTGTTGTCCTCGTCATCTGACCATGGTTCAAACATATGAGGCATCGCCCCCGAGCCTTTCCTTCGAGATAGGCCCCGAACCGTCACCAATTGCCCACTGTGCAGTTCCATTGCGACGTTTTTAACCAAACCAAACCAAAAATCTGTCCTAATTACACAATTAATTAGGATTACCTGTTATTGAGATTTAATTTTCATAATCACACATACCAATATTTAAAAATCCCGATATATATACATCGCATGTTTAAAAATAATCGGGAACCACTAAAAATGTACCATTAAAAAATCCAAAAATAATCCACCCTATACCTTCCAAAATCTATATATAGTGAAAAATAAAGTATAAAACACACCCACATAAACTCTTCAATTTGTAGATATTGCTTTTCAAGTCTGAGCGACACATTTACAAAATGACAGACATCAATACCTTCGAACGTCTCAATTTTCGCAGTTCCGCTATTTCAATCTCCTCAACCGTACCCTAAACGCATTTTCCGAATACTTGGGCATTTTGTTTACGCCCCCCTAAGCATTCTCGAGTCAGGTCACGCAAGCCCTACTCTAGGGTTCAGCCTTCAAGTTCTCAGCGGATTTATACCCCCTGAGACTAGGGCTTTCCGCGAGCCGTGTTTGTTTACTTTTTCGATTTTGTTTCCCCCTCCTCGGGATTGGTATTTACGGCGCGACATTATCCGCAGCTTACGCGAAAGCTGATCTAAGTATCAGTTTTTATTCCTGTGTACCTAGTACAGCCACGCGCAATGAAGCACCCACATAATAGTGTATTCGGTTATGTAAACTCAATTTTATGCGTGGGAAGCGTTGATGGTAGGTCGCAATATAAACTGGTCATAAAGGCGTGGAGAAAAATCAGGGAAATCTTCAGATTCCTGTAATTCAATTATCAGGATACATGGGAGTTAAAGAATGCATCGAGGAAGAAAAAAAAGAAATATATGTGTATATGATTTCTATACAAATGTTAATATTTATACTGTGGAAGCTTAATTCAAATTTAAAGAAATTTACTAATCCTTGCGAAAGTGCACTTCTTTGTCCGGGCTTTAAGCTGAGTGGTGACAGATTTCTTTGCCGTGGCGCCATCAAGCGGTTTTAGTAAGAAACAAATGATGCTTTAAGGGGTACTAAAGGAGGATGGTAGCGTGTTTTCGTAATATCATGAAGAAAGTGCTCTGCCTTTTGTTTGCAAGTTCAAATATATATATATATATATATATATATATATATATATATGATACTACACTTATATATTATATATATATATATATATATATAAAAAGAGATAGAGGGAGAGTCAAAGAGAGATAGAGAGCGAGAGAAAGAGAGACATAGAAAGGGAGAGAGAAAGAGCGAGGGATATAGATATACAGAGGGAGATAAAGAGAAGAGATCGAGTTGCAGTATTGGAACGTTCATCTAACCAATCACATTTGTTAAAACAATTTAAAAATGTTTATGTCATTGAATTTTTTTTAAAATACATTAAAATGATAGATTAATTTTTTAAACGCGTTTGATAATTAATTTTTTTAAACGCGTTTGATAATTCATTTTTTTTAAACGTGTTTGACAATTCATTTTTTTAAACGTGTTTGATAATTAACTTTTTTAAACGTGTTTGATAATTAACTTTTTTAAACGTGTTTGATAATTCATTTTTTAAACGCGTTTGATAATTCATTTTTTAAACGTGTTTAATAATTATTTTTTTTAAACCTGTTTGATAATTAACTTTTTTAAACGTGTTTGATAATTAAATTTTTTAAACGTGTTTGATAATTAAATTTTTTAAACGTGTTTGATAATTAATTTTTTAAAACATGTTTGATAATTAATTTTCCTAAACGTGTTTGATAATTACATTTTTTAAACGTGTTTGATAATTAATTTTTTAAAACATGTTTGATAATTAATTTTCCTAAACGTGTTTGATAATTAAATTTTTTAAACGTGTTTGATAATTAATTTTTTTAAACGTGTTTGCTAATTATTTTTTTAAACGTGTTTGATAATTAATTTTTTTAAAAGTGTTTCATAATTAATTTTTTAAACGCGTTTGATAATTAATTTTTTAAAACATGTTTGATAATTAATTTTCCTAAACGTGTTTGATAATTACATTTTTTAAACGTGTTTGATAATTAATTTTTTTAAACGTAACCAATACTTATTTTTTTAAACGTGTTCGATAATTAATTTTTTTAAACGTGTTTGATAATTAATTTTTTTCAAACGTGTTTGATAATTAATTTTTTAAAACTTGTTTGATAATTAATTTTTTAAAACGTGTTTTATAATTAATTTTTTAAACGTGTTTGATAATTAATTTTTTTAAACGTGTTTGCTAATTATTTTTTTAAACGTGTTTGATAATTAATTTTTTTAAAAGTGTTTGATAATTAATTTTTTAAACGTGTTTGATAATTAATTTTTTAAAACATGTTTGATAATTAATTTTCCTAAACGTGTTTGATAATTAAATTTTTTAAACGTGTTTGATAATTAATTTTTTTAAACGTGTTTGCTAATTATTTTTTTAAACGTGTTTGATAATTAATTTTTTTAAAAGTGTTTCATAATTAATTTTTTAAACGCGTTTGATAATTAATTTTTTAAAACATGTTTGATAATTAATTTTCCTAAACGTGTTTGATAATTACATTTTTTAAACGTGTTTGATAATTAATTTTTTTAAACGTAACCAATACTTATTTTTTTAAACGTGTTCGATAATTAATTTTTTTAAACGTGTTTGATAATTTTTTTTTTCAAACGTGTTTGATAATTAATTTTTTAAAACTTGTTTCATAATTAATTTTTTAAAAGTGTTTGATAATTAATTTTTTTAAACGTGTTAGATAATTAATTTTTACAGCCTATAATCAAACCGATTTTTTCCATAGAAAATCCAATATTTAATTAACTGCTTTCGCACATTAATCAATTATTCTTGGTGATAGAAATTCGGTGTCATCAGTCCTATTGTTTGCTTCGTAATCATCTCCCTCACAGAATTGGCTCTACTCCACACGCGCAACTTTGTACGAAAACGATGACAAAAATGCTGTCGACAGTAATTAACTCCATCCTCTATCCATCTTCCTATTAGCATCAATTTACTCATTATTTTCAGAGAAGAATTTATTATTATTTCTTCTCCCCATTCCTCGAAAATTATTCTGGCAAATAACCATTTCCGAAAGCACAATAGCATTTTGCGAGCGCTTCCCGAAAGTACTAATTTTCATTCTTCTCCCCTTTTGCCGAAAACAAGAAGAGTATCGTATTTATGTTATTTTTCTTTTTAAAGAAAACAATAACAAAAAAAAAACTTTAAGAAGAGGCGCTTGAAAAATAAGACCGGTTTTACATACCGTTACTATGCAATTAACCACTTAACATATACGGATTGAGAAACAAAACTTGGGGGGGGGGGTGCAAGAATAGGAGATGTTGAAATTGTTTGGGGAAAAATATTTGTCTTCCGTTGAAAAATCTTTGCTTTTTCTTTATTTTCCTTCTCATTTCGTTCTTCATCTTTCTGCTTTCCTTTTATTTATTCAGTCGAGGGCTTGAAATTATATCTAGTAGGGGGGGTAAGCCTTTTCCTGCAATGCTCCGAGTTTTAAATATTTCCACTGCAGTAATTTTTCTTTTTTTTGTCTCAAATGAAATTAGCGATTATTTCTATTTTTTTGTTTCTCTTTCTCTCTCTCTCTTAATTTCCTGGAATTATTTAATCCTGTGTTTGTAGTTTTATAATATTTCTAACAAATTGGGGAAATGAAGAAAATGGTTCTGCATCTGGTGAAAGCAAGCAGCGTGTTTTCTATTATAAATTTGCAATGAAGTTTCATTAAATGAACTTATTTATAATACATCACTCCTTCCGTTTCACATCAATTGTTTGTTTTCGCGGGCGTTATTAAATTACATTAAATGCGATATTTTACCATTATTAAAAACAGTTTCTAGAAATGTATTTAATTATAAAATTACATTTCGAAACGTTATTTTGTTAAAATTCTTTATACGAGTAAGTTCGTGTTAAATGTGACTCGGTTGCAAATATGTGATGTTAAATATTTATTGTTTAGTAAATATGTTGTACTATACTCAGGGACAACCTAAGTTGAGCCTAAAGCAATTGAATATTTATACATATCATAGCTTCCGCTTCAGGTTCAACTTAGGTTGTCTCCGAGTATAGTATCACCCAGCAAAGTAGTATCGTCAGCATAAAACCATCATCCACATTTTAAAATTAAAGGTTTTATACAGAAACAAATTAAGTTTTTTTGAAGATCTGTGGAATTAAAGGTTTTTGTTTCGATGTCCTTCATAAAAACTGTAAAAAAAAACTTCAAAAAACCTGCAAAAAACCTTTAAATTTTAATCATGAAGGGAAAATGCAGATATTTTAAAGTTTTTATAAAACAAAATTAAAAACTTTAAGAAAACTGCAGTTTTTAGTTTCAATATCATTCATAATTTTTTCAAAAACCTTCAATTTGACATTTTTGATAAAGGTTTCATGCTAACTTTTTTTGCTGGGCATATTTGATCTTTTCACTTTTGTTAGCAAAAGTTAGGTTCGAATAATAATTTGAAATAATGTTTGGCCTAAAATATCATCCAAAGCATAATACTATCCTAAGCGTAAAAGGCGTATCTCAAAAATTTATTTTTGACTAGGAGCATTTTAGTAAACTAGTATTTAACACTTCTGTGAGTTACGCCATATTTCTTCAGTGATTGTTTTTAATATGTCTAAATAACTTACTGCTTCCTAATTTAAGAATAATATCATGTAAATC
This sequence comes from Troglohyphantes excavatus, assembly GCA_963932185.1. Lineage (NCBI taxonomy): Eukaryota > Metazoa > Arthropoda > Arachnida > Araneae > Linyphiidae > Troglohyphantes > Troglohyphantes excavatus. Next base: position 10,639,453 of record OZ010668.1, read on the forward strand.
ACAAACATTACTAAGCACGAAAAACAAAAGAAAACGAAAAAAAATTGAGGTACGCTTTTTAGGCTTTGTAGGGCAGACTTAATTAGATTTGTCGGCAGTTTTGTTAATAAATTAACCTTCTAATTACACAGAAAACAGTTATTATGAATTTATTTTGGAAAAATTATAACAAATCCTAGAATATAGTTGACATAAGAAATAAAAAAAATTATAACTTGTAACAAACTAAAAATATGTTAAGATAATTTTATGATATCGTGGCATTTTCCAATCAATATTTCATGAGCACTAGTATACTAAGATAAAAACTCGTCTTGTATTATTTTAGCAATATTTACTCGATTGTCAATGAAACGTTTGCGGTCCCAGTATTTCCCGGTTGTAGGCACACAATAGTTAACTCCAACCGATTGAAATAGTTTTGTAGTTTTTTTGTTCTTTGGCAACACTTTAAATTTCAAGGTTTATTTATATTTTATTACACACATACTTTACATTTTCCGCTGATGAAGGGTGATGTATCTCCCGAAACATGTCCGATTATACGGATTTTTATTGCGTATTTTAACGTTGTATTTGTATTTTAAAAACACTAGTATACTGACTGAATTTGATATTGTTAGCATTATTACTTCTGGGTATATCTTGCCCACATACAAAAAACACATTTTATTAAGCTATTTTTTAGGGATATAGACATCTTAAAACTTACTGATCAATAGAATTTACATGCAAATTTTCGGTCAAAAACAATATTTATATTAACATTTAATTCATTATAGATGCAAGAAAGTGGTAATATAACAAACATTTCAAATATTTGGTTTTTGTTATATAATGATCTTATATTACCCATTGTCACTAGACAAATATAATAAAAAACTTCTCATTTTAAGCTTTTGTTTTAAATAATGAACCTTCTTTAAAAACTTGCATGCCTTATGCCTTTTCAGGTCTCAAATGCCGCTAAAGAAAGATACGGATGATATGCCAGACGGTGAAGAGAAAGGACCAGATATCATTCCTGCTAATATTATCAATCGAGCTTATTATACAGGTTAATACGATTTTTATATATAACCACCAAAAATATAATTGGCAACTCAATATAAGTAATAAGGGATACTATAATACAGCTTTCTACGAATCTTTTATAATGTTTTAAAAATTAAGGGATACTTAATACACAAAAAACTGTTTTTATTTAGAAATCAAAATACAGGTTTTTTTTATATATATAAATCCTTTAAACTAAATATATGATAAAAATATATACTTCCCAATTATGATAAAATTTTAATTATATTTATGGAGACAATTAAATAATAATAGGTTGATCTTTTGTTTTAAAAATGTATCATTATATTTTTTTTAAATCGTGAGTAATTAAAGTATAAGTTGTATATATATTTTATATGTGAACCCAGATATTGCCACTTCAATACATATTTTAAAAGTCTAGTATGCAAAAAGTAAGATAAGAATACATATCAACAAACAAATATATAGATTTTTCCTCAACTGCGTAAGTTCAAATTTAACTAATAAAGTTAACTAAACTAAACATCAATAATATTTTATTTTATTACCTGAAAGTACATAGAATGGAAAATGTTTTATGTTACTATTTCCTTTTGGTGAATCATGTCCAAACACAATATTAAAAAAAAGCAAATATTTGAATTTCTAGAACAAAGGATAATTTTTCACGATTTAACAAAATATATTGATGAATTTTTAAATTAAAAGAACAGCCTAAACTGTTGGATATCAATGCCCATTTTCCCATCACCCCTGCTTGTTTGTAATAGAACAACCCATGCATATAACTTGTAACCTAGTGGTGGCAACACCCTATCATTCATGTTTACAATCTTCATGTGATCGGTCCTGTATTCGTCTCAGTGGGTCAATATCGTAGGCATCCACTTAAATGTTCCGTTTTAAATATTAGTTTAGCTTGAACCTAAAGTTTAAATATATTTCAATAATGTCCTGTCTACCCTCGTGTGTTTATTTCTTTGCTAAAACACCTACATTGGTAATGGAGCCCAGGTCGCATATCCACTGCGTCAAGAACAGCGAGCAGTAGCGTTAGCCCTAACGGGGCAGCCATTTTGAAATATTTTCGTTCTCGCATCAGGAAATCGTGATTCCTCCTCAAAAAGATGTCTTCGAACGCCATGAGCAACATCGAAAGACTGGGCAAGGAAAACTATGATACTTGGAAGCTTCAAATTGAAGCTATTTTGGTCAAAAATGATCATTGGAATTTTGTCAACGGAACGAAACCGAAACCTACGGGTGACGAAGTGAAGATCACGGAATGGACAACAGAAGATCAAAAGGCCCGTGCGGATATTATTTTATCAATGTGCCCAAGTGAACTTTGCAACATAAAACACTGCAAAACTTCAAATGAAGTATGGGATAAATTAAAATCAATATACGAGTCTAAAGGTCCGGCTAAGAAAGCCACGTTATTGAAACAGCTTCTATTTCGTAAAATGACTACTGAAAGTATGTCCATTCATCTAAACTCCTTTTTTGACACAGTTGATAAATTGCTTCAAATGGAAATAGCAATCGCAGATGACCTCCTCTCCATTTTAATACTATATAGCATCCCGGCCAACTTCGAAAATTTCCGGTGCGCAATAGAATCGAGAGACGAACTACCCAGGCCAGAAGCTCTGAAAATAAAACTTTTGGAAGAATACGAGTCAAGACAAGGAAAAGAAAATCAAGAAATCCACGTCCATAACGCGTATTTTACTTCTAGAAGAAATCAGCAAAAACCGAACTGGCATGGTGAAAATCAAAACAAGAAATCGCAAAACAAGCAATTTCAAAATATAATCTGCGGATTTTGCAAGAAAAGGGGGCATAAGACTGAATCCTGTTTCAAGAAAATAGCGGAAAACAAATCTGCAAGACCAGAAAGAAAATGCGTGACACAGCGTAACGAAAGCGCGACAACAGCCATTTGCATGAACGCAAGCGAAGAAAACAAGGCAATGTTCTTATTTGATAGTGGCGCGTCGTCCCATATGGTAAACAATGCAGATCTCTTCTTCGAATTTCACAAACAAACGAACTCCTACATCAAACTGGCAGTCGACAAAACTGCTAACATCACTGGAAAGGGATCCGTCCGAATTACAGTCCCCGACGTACAAGGTACGAAAACTGTTCGTCTTGAAAATGTGTTATGTGTTCCCGAACTGCAAACAAATTTGATTTCAACTGCAAAATGCACACGAAACAACCGTACTGTTGTTTTCGATGCTCGAGAAGCAAAAATAATAGAAGAAGATGGATCTGTCATGTTGCGCGCAAAACGCATTGGAGATTTATATTATGTCGAACCAAGCATAGAAACCGCTGCTGTCGTAACAGAATTTCAAATGTGGCATCAAAAATTTGGCCACTTAAATGAAAACGACTTAAAGAAATTGAAAACAGAAGAAATGGTACGAGGATTATCGTTCAACAACAGTGACTCTTTGAAGGACTGTCAAGTTTGTATTCAAGGTAAACAAACCGCTACTCCTTATCCGAAGAAGTCAAAATTTGTGAGTACAGATTTACTCGACCTGGTAAATTCTGATTTATGCGGACCAATGAAAATTCCATCGCTTGGCGGATCACGTTATTTTGTGACTTTTATCGACAACAAATCTCGCTATATCGAAATATTCTTTCTGAAAACTAAAGACGAAGCAAAAGACGCATTCGTGAAATACAAGGCCTGCGTAGAAAATCGTACAGGAAAGAAAATAAAAGTTCTTCGTACAGATAATGGCCTTGAGTACACTGGAAAAGAATTCGAAAAATTCTTACAAGAACAAGGAATACGCCGAGAAAAATCGGCCCCTTACTCACCAGAACAAAATGGCGTCGCAGAACGCGCAAATAGAACACTCGTCGAAATGGCGCGTTGTTTACTAATCCAAGCAAATTTGGATGTGAAGTTCTGGGCTGAAGCGATTCGAACCAGCGCCTATTTACGAAATAGATGCCCTTCACGAAGCGTTATGCAGAAAAGAACCCCATTTGAAATATTTTTTGGAAGAAAACCAACTGCATCATATTTCAAAGTTTTTGGACAGAAAGCATTCGTCTTGAACAAGCACTATAAAGCCAAATTCGATGCACGATCTGAAATGTGCGTCTTCATAGGTTATTCTGAAGTTTCAAAGGCATATAGGTTCTGGCACGAACCGACGAGATCAGTCATTGTCTCGCGCGACGCGAGATTCGTACAAGAGTTCAATTCAAACATTGAATCTAACGAAAAAGAGCTGGAATACTTTTTCCCGATTAGTGGCGATTCGACTGATACATCTACCGGCGAAGATCCAGAGAGGGTTTTTATTCCTGAAGTCTCACAGCGAAATGGGGAATGGACGCCAGATGGAGCTCTCTCCCCTCGACCTTCAATGCCTGATGCGTCACAAGATGAGGATTCCGATTTTCCCTCGGCAGATCCTCCTGATGTTTTGGAAAATGATGAATATCTCTCAGATGCGGAGATTTATGAGCCTATCCTTCGAAAGAGACTCGCTGGGCGCCCAAGAATGATTCATACTGGAAGGCGCGGCCGTCCTAGCAAGGAATTTCATTACGCTAAATCAGCTGAGCCAAACAGCTGTTTTATTTCATCTCCAAGTGTTTCGCAAGCACTAAATAGTGACCAAAGGGATAAATGGGTCAAGGCCATGGAGGAAGAATTCTTTTCGCTCGAAAATGAATCTGCGTGGATTCTTGTTGATAGACCTAAAAATAAAAAGGTCATCCCCTCTAAATTTGTTTTGAAGACAAAGTTCAATTCAGATGGAAGTGTAGAAAAATTAAAGGCGCGATTGGTAGCCTTAGGTTGTACACAGAAACCTGGCATTGACTTTGAAGAAAATTTTTCTCCCGTCGCCAGATTAAGTTCAATTCGAACTGTTTTGTCATATGCGGTTGAAAATGATTTAATTGCTCATCAACTGGATTTTGTGATGGCATACATCAATGGAGATTTAAAAGAGACTGTGTACATGGAATTACCTGAAAATTTCAAGGAATTGTATGAAGAAGACAAAGTTTGTTTACTCAAGAGATCGCTCTATGGATTGAAACAATCTGGAAGACAGTGGTACAACAAATTAGATGAGAAGTTAAACGCTTTACATTTCAAACCGCTCATCTCCGATAAATGCGTTTATCGTCTAAAAACCGCCACTGAGGAAGTGATCATCATTGTGTATGTAGATGACTTGATTGTCTTATCTTCAAGCAAATCTTCCTATGAGAAAGTCAGAGATGACCTGTCTGCAGCATTCAAAATGAAGGACTTAGGTCCATTGCATTATTGCTTAGGAATCGAATTTAAGCAATGCAAAGATAGCATCATAATGTCTCAACGAAAATATATTGAAGACACATTGCATAAATTCAAAATGCAAGATGCTAAACCAATTTGCGTGCCCAATGGATTGCAGCAAGAAACTCACGAAGGATATGTGCCCTCAAAATGATGAAGAAATTGCGGAAATGAGAGATATACCATATCGATCTCTCATTGGTTCATTAATGTACCTGTCGGTAGCCACGAGGCCCGACATCACTCACGCAGTGAACTTTTTGAGCCAATTTAATAACAACCCAGGAAAAGATCACTGGATAGCTGCAAAAAGAATCTTAAGGTACTTAAAAGGCACTCAACATCAATCAATAATTTTCAAGAAAAATGGTGAACATCTCAAGGCGTTCGTCGATGCAGACTGGGCATCAGATGTCAATGACCGAAAATCCTACACCGGTTTTGTCCTACAATTGTCCGGAGGACCAATCAGTTGGGAATCCCGAAAACAGCGCTCTGTGGCATTGTCAACGACGGAATCGGAGTACATCGCCTTGTCGGAGATCTCGAAGGAGATCGTTCATCTTAGAAAATTTCTGGGTGAACTGTCACCAAAATATGTGTCTGCACCCACGATTGTGATGTCTGATAATCAGTCAGTTCAAAAGTTAGTCAAAAATCCTGTCTTTCATAACAAGACTAAACACATCGACATAAGGTATCATTTTGTTCGAGAAATTTATGAGCGTGGAGATATCGATGTAAAATATTTGTGCTCAGAAAATATGCCAGCTGATGTGTTGACAAAAGGATTAAGTGTTTCTAAACACAAGAATTGCTGTAAATTGATTGGATTGTCAGATTTCAATTTTTAATTATTACATAATTGTGTAATATTCTATTGTTTATATGTATTTGTTTTTGTTAAAATAACCATTGTAAAGGGGAATTGTTGGATATCAATGCCCATTTTCCCATCACCCCTGCTTGTTTGTAATAGAACAACCCATGCATATAACTTGTAACCTAGTGGTGGCAACACCCTATCATTCATGTTTACAATCTTCATGTGATCGGTCCTGTATTCGTCTCAGTGGGTCAATATCGTAGGCATCCACTTAAATGTTCCGTTTTAAATATTAGTTTAGCTTGAACCTAAAGTTTAAATATATTTCAATAATGTCCTGTCTACCCTCGTGTGTTTATTTCTTTGCTAAAACACCTACATAAACTTATTTAATAGTTCTCATTTAATACGTTTAAAAAAAAAACTTACTATAATTGGGAATTATATATGTCTATCGTACTTTTTTAATACACCCTTTATTTAAATAAATAGGGTTATTAATATTCACAATGGTAATAAAAAATACAAAAAAATCAACATTAAATAAGTTATTGAATATATTTCATATTTTAATTAAATAATGGATTAATTAAATGGCGACTTAAATTACACGATAACTAGTCGATAATTCTCACAATAGATAGAGCAAGTCAAATCTTCATTACAATAAATAATTCTTAATTAAAAGAAAATCAAATAAAACACAACTTTTATATAACTAAATTTATCTGAAATGTCATTAAAATTAAATTTAAGACATAGAAGCATAAAGGATTGCAAATATTAAGTAATGCAAATATAAAATATATAATATACAATAAAAATAATTATTATTTTTATATTTAGCTAAATCTTTCACTGACCTATTCATTCCACATTCTTTAACACAGTTGATTAAATTAAACTTATTATAATATATTTACCTACATTATTTTTATATATGGATAAATAATTTATTAAAAAAATATTTTATATATTAATTAATTTTCTGGTATATGCACAATAAAAACGATATATATTTATTACTATCTAACAATAATCCCTTTCTCATTTTACGACCTCATTAAAAGTGATGTACAACCATCATAATATTTAGATTTTATGTTGTACGGAGAATTGAATTATCTGCTAAAAAGCAGGACACGTCGTATAAATTACTAAAAAAACTAATTATTTAATACCTTTTATATTTGATTTTTATATTTGTTATCCAGTTATTGTTTTCCTCTTATTTCTTAAGATATTCAGTTTCATTCAAATATTATGCTAAAATAAATTGTTATATCTAATAAATAGATTAATTAATTATCTCTATATAACTAAAATATATATGAAGTGATACATTTAAAAATAAAACAGAACTTTGTGTGGCACATTTTCATTCTTTTTGCTTCATATTTTTGAAAGATAGCAAATTATTATAATACTTGAGATTTGATAGACAAACATATTATTCCTTTGTTATTCGTTGTAAACCATAAAAATAATATTTTAAAGTATGTTATATGATAATGCACTTCTAATATTTTTTTTAATTAAAAAAACATATTTGTCAATTTAATACTATGGGTTCTATTGAACAATAGTTTTACCTATCAGATATTGAACTAAAAATGCAACACGGGTAGAATGGTCAGATTCTATAACTATTAAAAAATTATATTTTAGATATTATTTTTGTTATCCTTAAAAGTAACCATCTGACATAAAAAAACATGTAAAATGACTAATATTTTTTATGTACTCGCTACTCATATCATAATAAATAGTTATTGCCTTTGAGTGAATATTCATATGTGTATGTAGTTGTATTTTTTTTAAGAAATATAGGTAACGCATACAAATTATAAGCTTATGAATCTCTTCTTAATACATTACTAATATAAGCTTTTTTAAATATAAATGCATACTTTATGCATGGATATAATAAGTAAAATGTGTGGGTTATTTTAGCAACTAAAACAATATATTTTTAAATATTATGTAAACTAGTTTGCTTCATTTTAGTCATTGGGAACAATTTATTAGTTTATTTTTAAAAGTGCAAGATGAATAACAATAACATATGCATATTGATATTAATAATCAATTACAGAAAAAGCTAACAATAAACGCAATCAATTTTAAATTTAGAATATGCTAATACAGCAAATGATTAACCTGCGTATCTGACTAATTGAAGGCAAAATAACATTTTCATCAAAAATTCCTATAAAACGAAATTGATTTTTTGAAGTTTTAAGGGGTTAATTCCTAATAATCTATAATTCAAACCTAAGGTTTAAGAAACTGTGTTGCTTTACTATGATATTAGGGATTAAGCGATAATTAAATAACAGTAAAAAGTATTATTATTTATTATTAGACACACAGTGTTGTCAAGGAGTCCCAAGTTCCGTCCAGACAACGCAATAAGTACATGTGCAATAAAATTACACATACAATAAAATACATACATTTTAAAAATTATATACACAATAAAATACATTTTCAAAACTACATGTATAATAAAATACATATATCATAAGTACAGATATACACAAAATAAAAACAGAGACAATATGACAAAGAAGTCAAACAGAACCGTTATTTCATAAATCAACAAATATATTACATAAACTTTTTTCAAAGTTGTTTGGATAGTATAAAATTATATTACATATTTTAATAGGGATTCTTCATCAATATTTAAAAATATATTTCTTGATCCCTCTTTTAAATTTATTTTTATTTCCTCTAGATACTATTTGTTCAGGTAATGAATTAAAAAATTCCTGAACAAATAATTTCTATTGAAAATAAAAATAAACTTAAAAGACAGATGAAGCTAACAGTTACATTTCAATAACATCTTAACAACTCCCGTTCTTTGAGTAACTGCTAAAATAAAATCATCCCCAGCTGAAACATTAGTCCATTTAACTTTAGTTTTAATTTACCATTCTAAATATTAACTAAATATTTGGAAATAATATATTGACTTGGATAGTATGTTTTTGCCTTTATCTTAGAAGACCCAAAAGAAAGCTCTCCATCTGGAATATTTTTTCCTGCTGGATATTGAAATAAAATTGCAATACGGGTAGAATGGTCAGAGTTTAGCATATGCAAATTATTTTGGTTCATTTTAGCCATTGGGTACAATTTATTGCTTTATTTTTAAAAGTGCCAGATAAATAACAGTAACATAAACATATTGATATTAATAATCAATTATAGAACAAGCTAACAATAAGCGCAATTAATTCTAAATTTAGCATATCCTAATACAACTAATAAACTTGAAAAATGATGAACCTGTATATCTGACTAATTGAGGGCAAAATAACACTATCTTCGAAAATTCCTATAAAACGAAATTGATTTTTGAAATTTTAAGGGATTAATTCATAATAATCTTTAATTTCTAACAGTTAACCTAAGACAGTCAACTTTAATTTTAATTTACCATTATAAATATTAACTAAATATTTGAAAATAATATATTGACTTGGATAGTATGTTTTTGTCTTTATCTTAGAAGACCCAAAAGAAAGCTCTCCATCTGGAAGCGCCCTGACAGGTCGAAGATGGCCCGAAACGCCTCCTCATGAATCAATAGAAACGTCGTTAACGTCTTCTACCTACAGAAAGGTAAGGCCACCTGTTCAGTAAATAGTTCGATGTGCAAAATACAATGCTGTGAAAAACTGAATCCATAAGGAGGGATAGAACGAGAGGTCATGGGTTTAAGTTAAAGAAATCCCATTTTAATCGGGAAGGGAGAAAAAACTATTTCTATAATAGGATAATAGACAAATGGAACAACTTGCCAGTGAATATTGTTAATTGTAACGGATTTTAAGAAGAAGTTAGATATGCATTGGGGGATAGTTAAGAGGTACTAGATGGACCAACCTTGTTGGGTCTTGAGCCTGTTGTTGGTCGTCAATATTTGTATTTGTATAATTTTGCATAGTATTCATTGTGTATACGGTTTTCATTGAACCAAGCGAACTGAGTTTAAGACGTGGATGGCACCAGACAACATCCTTTTTCAAAAAACTTCAGGCCATTGCTTAGAACTGTTATAGCCAGAACTGTTATAGCAATTGCTTAGAACTGTTTTGTTACTACATCAATCGATAGAGCATTTCTTTATAGGAATAAGTACAAAAGTGTAAATCAGAAAAAGACTGGAGCTGTCTTGTTCTTGCTCCCACGTCTTCAATATTATTTTATATTACCCAATGCAACTCAGAAAAATTTGATTGTCCGATGATTTGTACATCTTCTACCTACAGAAAGGTAAGGCCACCTGTTCAGTAAATAGTTCGATGTGCAAAATACAATGCTGTGAAAAACTGAATCCATAAGGAGGGATAGAACGAGATGTCATGGGTTTAAGTTAAACAAATCCCATTTTAATCGGGAAGGGAGAAAACACTATTTCTATAATAATGTAATAGGCAAATGGAGCAACTTGCCAGTGAATATTGTTAATTGTAAAGGAGTAATGGATTTTACGAAGAAGTTAGATATGCATTGGGAGATAGTTTAGAGGTACTAGCGTGTTGGACGAACCTTGTTGGGCCTTGAGCCTGTTGTTGGTCGTCAATATTTGTATTTGTATAATTATGCATAGTATTCATTGTGTATACGGTTTTCATTGAACCAAGCGAACTGAATTGATGGTGTGGATGGAACCAGACAACATCCTTTTTCAAAAAAATTCAGGACGGATGAAAAACACTGTTTGTTTTGTACATTGTTTGATACAAAAGTACAGCTCCTTTTTTGATATAGCCATTGTTTAGAACTGTATTGTTATTGCATCAATCGATTGAATGTATCTTTATAGGAATAAGTACTAAAGTGTAAATCAGAAAAAAGTGGAGCTGTGTGGTTCTTGCTCCCACGTCTTGAGTATTATTTTAAATTACCCAATGAAACTCAGAAAAATTAGATTCTCCGATGATCCGAAAGAGAAACACTACGGAAAGTATCCACGTGTGAATAGAGTCCTGTCCATTTTTTTCCCTTGCGTAGCTTGCTAGACGATGCCATCGAACCCAATTTAAAGTAATCCGGAAACAAAAATCTTAAAGAAAGTCGATGATTTTAGAATTGTATTGTTTTAGAAAACTGATTTTATGTATTTTGCAATGGTATACAAAACTTACAAATACTTAAAAAAAAAGAAGCGTTCTCTTCACTGTTGTTATGGTAAGTCTTTAGTCAATGTTATAATAAAAAATATTTTAAACGCAAATATCCCAAAATTAATTTGTTCATGTTATGCATACCTTTTCAGAGCTATTATGAAAATGTAAATTCTATTATTTAATGATTGGCGCATTCTTTAACTTAATATTTCTTATTATTGTAACATAAAATACGCAGCTTTAAATGTCAAGAAAATTAGTATTATTTTTATTACTGCTACGGAATTAAATATATATCGGAATTTTATGGGCATTTAAACGCATTAATAAATATGTTTCTGACTACAAGATTCACAAATATCGTGATTGTAGTTTAAAAATTAAACCATTTTAAATTGCATCATGTTAAATTGTTTTTCCCATTAATTTTAGTACAAACTGAAATATACTCTGGTCTGTAAAACTTTTTATAAAGCACAAATTGTATCAAAATAACTTCCTTTAGTAGCATGTGTAATATGTTGCATTAAAAATGCATCGTAGTAAAATTATTAGTTTGATTATTTTATATTGCTTTATAAATCATCTTAGCGAAATTAGAAATTAAATATTATTTTCTTATGCTATATAGGAAAACATAGGAATTTGTTATGGTGTAGCAGAATTTAACTTTTAAAAATAAACAATCATTTATTTACACTGAACTTATCTATTTCTTTATCTTATCGATTACTTTTTAGCAAATGCAATTAAAAATAAACCATTCCCTCCCAAAAAACTTATAAACTTCAACAATGAGTTCAACGTGCGATGTTATATTATTTTCAAAATATTGAAACATTTAAAGGAAATCCCCAAGTTCCCTTGAAAGTTTTCAGCATCCATTGCTCTAACTCTTTATTTTCAAAGAAAAGCTTTAGTCAAAATGTGAAATACAGGTTATCAATCATACAGAAAAGCAGCATAAAATTGTATGTTAAAGAAAGCATTCCCAAATGTCTGCTGTGACAGGAGAGAAACGAAGCTTCTGAATGCGTATGTATCATTTTCTGCCAACATTTTCCGTATAAAGATGCATGGATTCGAAATATTTACACCACTATACACAAAACATCATAATGGATTACTTGAAAAGTAGAAAAGCAACAATACAAAACTGGTGCCTGTCATTGCAAAACCCACAAAATACCATTTTGCCAATCCTTCGGCTCAAGTCCTTGAGACAAGACGCAACTACGTAAGGGTTTTGCTTACAATCTTCTATTTTAACTTCATAAAAGTTTTTTAAATGATAATTTATATTATATACTAGTTTATATTATATAATATTGTTTCCATTTAATCCACTTTTACTTTACTAAATAAAGATCTATTACGTTTGTATTTCCAAGTGTATGACTCATACTATACACTTAGAGTTTTTCTTAATTATTTTCTTATTATTGTGAACTAAAAAACATTGTGGAAACGTAAAGGACAGCCTCATTTATAAAGAAATCTTTGTGTAAACATTTTATCATCGGTTACAAAAAATAAATTATATCACGCACAATGGAAATTATGTTTGTTTCATTATTCGTTTGTTGATGAAAAGATTTGTGTACTTTTTTAATTTATTTATCTAAACAAATCAAATTCGGATTTTATTTCATAAATTAAAAAACAAAATACTCCATGTTGAACTGTTGTTATAATTAAATAAAAAATAGTTAAAGTTATATATTAGTTTATATTATATAATATTGTTTCCATTTGACCCACTTTTACTTTACTAAATTAAGATCTATTACGTTTGTATTTTCAAGTGCATGACTCAAACTATACATTTAGAATTTTTCTTAATTATTTTCTTATTATTGTGAACAAAATAAAACATTGTGGAAACGTAAAAGACAGCCTCATTTATAAAGAAATCTTTGTGTAAACATTTTATCATTGGTTACAAAAAAAAATTATTTCACGCACTCTTTAAATTATGTTTGTTTCGTTATTCGTTTGTTGATGAAAAAATGTTTGCACTTTTTTAATTTATTTATATAAACAAATCAAATTTGGTTTTTATTTCATAAATTAAAATGCATATATTAAAAAACAAAATACTCCATGTTAAACTGTTGTTATAATTAAATAAATAATAGTTAAAGTTATATATTAGTTTATATTATATAATATTGTTTCCATTTGACCCACTTTTACTTTACTAAATTAAGATCTATTACGTTTGTATTTTCAAGTGCATGACTCAAACTATACATTTAGAATTTTTCTTAATTATTTTCTTATTATTGTGAACAAAATAAAACATTGTGAAAACGTAAAAGACAGCCTCATTTATAAAGAAATCTTTGTGTAAACATTTTATCATCGGTTACAAAAAATTAATTATTTCACGCATTCTGGAAATTATGTTTGTTTCATTATTCGTTTGTTGATGAAAAAATGTGTGTACTTTTTTAATTTATTTATCTTAACAAATCAAATTCGGATTTTATTTCTTAAATTAAAATGCATATATTAAAAAACAAAATACTCCATGTTAAACTGTTGTTATAATTAAATAAATAATAGTTAAAGTTATATATTAGTTTATATTATATAATATTGTTTCCATTTCACCCACTTTTACTTTACTAAATTAGGATTTATTACGTTTGTATTTTCAAGTGCATGACTCAAACTATACATTTAGAATTTTTCTTAATTATTTTCTTATTATTGTGAACAAAATAAAACATTGTGAAAACGTAAAAGACAGCCTCGTTTATAAAGAAATCTTTGTGTAAACATTTTATCATCGGTTACAAAAAAAAAATTATTTCACGCACAATGGAAATTATGTTTGTTTCAATATTCGTTTGTTGATTAAAAAATTTTCGCACTTTTTTAATTTATTTATATAAACAAATCAAATTCGGATTTTATTTCATAAATTAAAATGCATATATTAAAAAACAAAATACCCCATGTTGAACTGTTGCTATTATTAAATAAATAATAGTTAAAATTATATATTAGTTTATATTACATAAGATTGTTTCAATTTGACCCACTTTTACTTTACTGAATTAAGATCTATTACGTTTGTATTTTCAAGTGCATGACTCAAACTATACAGTTAGAGTTGTTCTTAATTAGTTTCTTATTATTGTGAACTAAAAAACATTGTGAAAACGTAAAGGACAGTCTCATTTATAAAGACATCTCTGTGTAAACTTTTTATCATCGGTTACAAATAATTAATTATTTCACGCACAATGGAAATTATGTTTGTTTCATTATTCGTTTGTTGATGAAAAAATCTGTGTACTTTTTTAATTTATTTATGTAAACAAATCAAATTCGGTTTTGATTTCGTAAATTAAAATGCATATATTAAAAAAACAAATTACTCCATGTTGAACTGTTGTTCTTCATCTGAATAATTGGAATTTTTTATGATGTTGCTTCAGGATTATACTTTTAAAAATAAAAAATAAACTGATTTACATTGATCTTGTCAAAGTTTGAACTTAATCTCATTAGCGACTCAAACATAAATTAACAATAAAGTTATTTCCTGTGCAAAAGCCATGAATTGTATTTTTACACTTTCAAACTTTTAGAGATATTGATAAAGTTAAACCCTAATTTAAAAAGTGTAAAAAATATTGTAAAATAGCCCTTTTTTGTATGAATTTAAAAAATTAAAGACTATTTGTATTTCTGTAAAAAATAAATTAATATCCACCAGTGCACAATCACATTCAGAAAGTTAACGCAAAATTAAAAACTAACACCAAACCGTGCTTTTCTAATCCTTTTCCTTTGAGACTTTAAAAAAATATAACTATTCAACAAAGCAATCCCTTACAATGCATTCAGACGCGGGAATAAGTCCAAATATCAATCGTCAGTTTCAGACGAAGAATTCATAAAAGATGCCTGATAGAATCAATAAGGTAAACCCTGGGAATACAAGTCGTACCCAGAAGTCGTTAACAGAATCAAGGGGGAGGTTTGCAGACTGGGACTTGTGCCAAGAAGGTCATTAGAGTTGCTGCTTGTTCGGATAGGGATGGGGGCTTTGCCTCAACGCGCCCTGGATCTGCTTCCGAAAGGTTTAATTGCTTTTTGCCGCACATTACTTTCCAAAAAGAAACAACGCGGATGCGTTTTCAATTTGTTTCTTACTCCGACACGGAAGAAGTAAGGGCCTTGGTGTGCTTTATCAACTTCAACATTGGGGGGGGGGACTGTTTAATTTTGGTCCAATTTGACTTAATTTTAGGGGGGGAAGGGGGGGGGAGGGCTTTGATTTATTGGGGCTGTTTTTAGGGAAGCTGGTTTAATGAGAGGTTGTCGTATGTTTGTGCGTTTGGCAGAGAAAAACGGGGCACGGAAGTTATGGAATGTGTGAAAATGGAGAATTATGTGCGTCTAAAGCTGAGTTTTAGGGATAAAATGCTATGCTGCGAAGTATCCTGTTGCGGATTTTATGGCTTGTTGCCAATTATATTTAAGAAAAGGCAAGCTCGTTTAGGAAAAAAAGTAGGCAAGATGGCCACTAGGCTCATATTCATCAGTCGAATTAGATGCAAATATAGTCTTTAAAAATTATTGATACACAAATATCAATTAAAATTGTTATTCATAAGCTATATAGTATAAGTATAGAATTAAGCTGTAATGTAATTCATAATATAATTGGGATTACATTATAAATTACATTATACTATATAACTTGGATAATGTAATTTATTTCACTATGATATCAGAAACATAAATAAATTTGGAGTAACTTGAGTAAAATAGAATAAATAACAATAAACTCTTAGAAATGTGAAAATCAATGTTATATGTATGTTATTCTTTAATATAGAACTTAACAGAAAAACATGCCATGGATTCCAAAATTCAATACGACAGAGATATTTTTAAAACTATAATTTTTAAAACAAATTCAAGTATGTAAGTGCACCTTAAACATTCACTAAGGGCGAACATAATATACAATATGACATTTCAGTTACAAAATCTAGTATCTTGGAATGTCAGAAAATATAATATGTTTTTAAAATGAGAGTAAACATTAGATGTATATAGATTAAACCTTAGTTCCAGCAGTATTCAAGCCTAAGCTACATTTGCACAACTTTACAGAAGAAGGAAAAAACTCAATCCTACTGCCAACTAAAGCTTTTGACTTGGGATTTAATACCTCTAGCCAAATGTTTAAAAACAATTTAGTAAATTTTTATGGTATAGTTCATTAGAAAGCGAACTTATAAGAAATAATCTGCAGTAAAACAGAAATTGCTCTACTTGCACTTAGGCTCGTCGGGATATCAGGTGCAGATTTGAGAACTGTAATCTTTCAAAGGGATTTCATAAGTCAGGTTGGAAAATTTGCAGACAATTTGTGTGGAAGATAAACTCTATATGAAGTTTAAATTAAATTTATTTTCATATAGTATGCATTTAATAGAATGTGATATTATTAATTTATATATATTTAATTTAAACAGTATTAAAATTATATATAGTATTTTCCTTATAAACATTGCAAAACTACAGTATTCATTTTTAACATTTATACTTCTTCAATTTAGTATTGTTGCTAAATAAGTTTTAAGCCTTATATTAAGAAAATATAATTATTTGTCTAAATGCAAACTATTTTTATTCTCTAAAATATTCCCATCCATTCGTGTTCTACATTTCGGCTTCACGACTCAATTCATAAATCGATTGTCGTCTAAACACCAACCAACCAGCAAATCCGATTTTATAAGATTACACTGCACTTATTTCTTCAATTTAGTAGTATATCTAAATGAGTTTAAAGCCATATATGAATAAATAATAGCATTTGTCTAAATAATACAAACTATTTTTCTTTATGCATTCCCTAATATATTCCCATCCATCCATGTTCACAAATTCGGCTTCACGACTCAATTCCTAAATCGATTGTAGTCTAAACACCAGCCTACCAGCAAATCCTATGTTATAAGATTACACTCCATTTACGTTTCTTCAATACAATAGTATATCTAAATAAGTTATATAAATAAATAATAGTATTTGTCTAAATAATGCAAACTATTTTTCTGAATACATTCTTTAATATATTACCATCCATCCATTTTCACAAATACCAGCAAATCCTATATTATAAGATTACACTTCACTTACGTTTTTTCAATTTAGTAGTATATCTAAATAAGTTTTAAGCCTAATAAAAATAAATAAAAGTATTTGTATAAATAATACAAACTATTTTTCTTTATGCATTCCCTAATATATTCCCATCCATCCATGTTCACAAATTCGGCTTCACGACTCAATTCCTAAATCGATTGTCGTCTAAACACCAACTTACCAGCAAATCCGATTTTATAAGATGACACTCCACTGATTTCCTCAATTTAGTAGTATATCTAAATAAGTTTTAAGCCTTATATAAATAAATAATAGTATTTGTCTAAATAATACAAATTATTTTTCTTTATGCATTCTCTAATATATTACAATCCATCCATTTTCACAAATACCAGCAAATCCTATTTTTTATAAGATTACACTTTCCTTACGTTTTTTCAATATAGTAGTATATCTAAATAAGTTTTAAGCCTAATAAAAATAAATAAAAGTATTTGTATAAATAATACAAACTATTTTTCTTTATGCATTCCCTAATATATTCCCATCCATTCATGTTCTACAAATTCGGCTTCACGACTCAATTCATAAATCGATTGTCGTCTAAACACCAACCAACCAGCAAATCCGATTTTATAAGATGACACTCCACTTCTTTCTTCAATTTAGTAGTATATCTAAATAAGTTTTAAGCCTTATATAAATAAATAATAGCATTTGTCTAAATAATACAAACTATTTTTCTTTATGCATTCTCTATTATATTCCCATTCATTCATGTTCTACAAATTCGGCTTCACGATTCAATTCATAAATCGACTGTCGTCCAAACACCAACCATCTAGCAAATCCCATTTTATAAGATTACACGCCACTTACCTTTCTTAAATTTAGTAGTATAGCTAAATAAGTTTTAAGCCTTATATAAATAAATAATAGTATTTGTCTAAATAATGCAAACCATTTTTCTGATTGCATTCTTTAATATATAGTACCATCCATCCATGTTCACAAATACCAGCAAATCCTATTTTATAAGATTACACTTCCCTTACGTTTTTTCAATTTAGTAGTATATCTAAATAAGTTTTAATCCTTATATATATAAAAGTAATAGTATTTGTTTAAATAATACACACTATTTTTCTGAATGCATTCTCTAATATATTCCCATCCATTCATGTTCTACAAATTCGGCTTCACGACTCAATTCATAAATCGATTGTCGTCTAAACACCAACCAACCAGCAAATCCGATTTTATAAGATGACACTCCACTTCTTTCTTCAATTTAGTAGTATATCTAAATAAGTTTTAAGCCTTATATAAATAAATAATAGTATTTGTCTATATAATACAAATTATTTTTCTTTATGCTTTCTCTAATATATTACCATCCATCCATGTTCACAAATACCAGCAAATCTTATTTTTTATAAGATTACACTTTCCTTACGTTTTTTCAATATAGTAATATATCTAAATAATTTTTAAGCCTTATATATAAAAATAAAATTATTTGTTTAAATAATACACACTATTTTTCTTTATGCATTCTCTAATATATTCCCATCCATTCATGTTCTACAAATTCGGCTTCACGACTCAATTCATAAATCGATTGTCGTCTAAACACCAACCAACCAGCAAATCCGATTTTATAAGATGACACTCCACTTCTTTCTTCAATTTAGTAGTATATCTAAATAAGTTTTAAGCCTTATATAAATAAATAATAGCATTTGTCTAAATAATACAAACTATTTTTCTTTATGCATTCCCTAATATATTCCCATCCATCCATGTTCACAAATTCGGCTTCACGACTCAATTCCTAAATCGATTGTAGTCTAAACACCAGCCTACCAGCAAATCCTATGTTATAAGATTACACTCCATTTACGTTTCTTCAATACAATAGTATATCTAAATAAGTTATATAAATAAATAATAGTATTTGTCTAAATAATGCAAACTATTTTTCTGAATACATTCTTTAATATATTACCATCCATCCATTTTCACAAATACCAGCAAATCCTATATTATAAGATTACACTTCACTTACGTTTTTTCAATTTAGTAGTATATCTAAATAAGTTTTAAGCCTAATAAAAATAAATAAAAGTATTTGTATAAATAATACAAACTATTTTTCTTTATGCATTCCCTAATATATTCCCATCCATCCATGTTCACAAATTCGGCTTCACGACTCAATTCCTAAATCGATTGTCGTCTAAACACCAACTTACCAGCAAATCCGATTTTATAAGATGACACTCCACTGATTTCCTCAATTTAGTAGTATATCTAAATAAGTTTTAAGCCTTATATAAATAAATAATAGTATTTGTCTAAATAATACAAATTATTTTTCTTTATGCATTCTCTAATATATTACAATCCATCCATTTTCACAAATACCAGCAAATCCTATTTTTTATAAGATTACACTTTCCTTACGTTTTTTCAATATAGTAGTATATCTAAATAAGTTTTAAGCCTAATAAAAATAAATAAAAGTATTTGTATAAATAATACAAACTATTTTTCTTTATGCATTCCCTAATATATTCCCATCCATTCATGTTCTACAAATTCGGCTTCACGACTCAATTCATAAATCGATTGTCGTCTAAACACCAACCAACCAGCAAATCCGATTTTATAAGATGACACTCCACTTCTTTCTTCAATTTAGTAGTATATCTAAATAAGTTTTAAGCCTTATATAAATAAATAATAGCATTTGTCTAAATAATACAAACTATTTTTCTTTATGCATTCTCTATTATATTCCCATTCATTCATGTTCTACAAATTCGGCTTCACGATTCAATTCATAAATCGACTGTCGTCCAAACACCAACCATCTAGCAAATCCCATTTTATAAGATTACACGCCACTTACCTTTCTTAAATTTAGTAGTATAGCTAAATAAGTTTTAAGCCTTATATAAATAAATAATAGTATTTGTCTAAATAATGCAAACCATTTTTCTGATTGCATTCTTTAATATATAGTACCATCCATCCATGTTCACAAATACCAGCAAATCCTATTTTATAAGATTACACTTCCCTTACGTTTTTTCAATTTAGTAGTATATCTAAATAAGTTTTAATCCTTATATATATAAAAGTAATAGTATTTGTTTAAATAATACACACTATTTTTCTGAATGCATTCTCTAATATATTCCCATCCATTCATGTTCTACAAATTCGGCTTCACGACTCAATTCATAAATCGATTGTCGTCTAAACACCAACCAACCAGCAAATCCGATTTTATAAGATGACACTCCACTTCTTTCTTCAATTTAGTAGTATATCTAAATAAGTTTTAAGCCTTATATAAATAAATAATAGTATTTGTCTATATAATACAAATTATTTTTCTTTATGCTTTCTCTAATATATTACCATCCATCCATGTTCACAAATACCAGCAAATCTTATTTTTTATAAGATTACACTTTCCTTACGTTTTTTCAATATAGTAATATATCTAAATAATTTTTAAGCCTTATATATAAAAATAAAATTATTTGTTTAAATAATACACACTATTTTTCTTTATGCATTCTCTAATATATTCCCATCCATTCATGTTCTACAAATTCGGCTTCACGACTCAATTCATAAATCGATTGTCGTCTAAACACCAACCAACCAGCAAATCCGATTTTATAAGATGACACTCCACTTCTTTCTTCAATTTAGTAGTATATCTAAATAAGTTTTAAGCCTTATATAAATAAATAATAGCATTTGTCTAAATAATACAAACTATTTTTCTTTATGCATTCTCTATTATATTCCCATTCATTCATGTTCTACAAATTCGGCTTCACGATTCAATTCATAAATCGACTGTCGTCCAAACACCAACCATCTAGCAAATCCCATTTTATAAGATTACACGCCACTTACCTTTCTTAAATTTAGTAGTATAGCTAAATAAGTTTTAAGCCTTATATAAATAAATAATAGTATTTGTCTAAATAATGCAAACTATTTTTCTGATTGCATTCTTTAATATATAGTACCATCCATCCATGTTCACAAATACCAGCAAATCCTATTTTATAAGATTACACTTCCCTTACGTTTTTTCAATTTAGTAGTATATCTAAATAAGTTTTAATCCTTATATATATAAAAGTAATAGTATTTGTTTAAATAATACACACTATTTTTCTGAATGCATTCTCTAATATATTCCCATCCATTCATGTTCTACAAATTCGGCTTCACGACTCAATTCATAAATGGATTGTCGCCCAAACACCAACCAACCAGCAAATCCGATTTTATAAGATGACACTCCACTTCTTTCTTCAATTTAGTAGTATATCTAAATAAGTTTTAAGCCTTATATAAATAAATAATAGCATTTGTCTAAATAATACAAACTATTTTTCTTTATGCATTCTCTATTATATTCCCATTCATTCATGTTCTACAAATTCGGCTTCACGATTCAATTCATAAATCGACTGTCGTCCAAACACCAACCATCTAGCAAATCCCATTTTATAAGATTACACGCCACTTACCTTTCTTAAATTTAGTAGTATATCTAAATAAGTTTTAATCCTTATATATATAAAAGTAATAGTATTTGTTTAAATAATACACACTATTTTTCTGAATGCATTCTCTAATATATTCCCATCCATTCATGTTCTACAAAGTCGGCTTCACGACTCAATTCATAAATCGATTGTCGCCCAACCTACCAGCAAATCCCATTTTATAAGATTACACTCCTACTTGACAGTTATTTCCGATGGCGCACTCTAACATCAACTCCTCCTAAGAGACGGTTTTATTTTTTGAGCTACAACGGAGCGACTTTTCCGCGTCTTTCAATGATCAATGTGGAAAAAGGCTTAGAAAGACGAGCTTTTCCCCGTCCTTCCTTTGGTTACTTAGTCTCTGAGTTATTGGGGCTTGCTTTTCTCAGCAGGCGGTAGGTCAATTCAATATCCTGCGTGCTAAAAGCATTTATGCAGCAGGGATGCGCATTAACCTTCTCAATGGTCCCCGATGTTAGTGTATGTAAAAAAAACACCTTAACTGTGAGTGATAACACTCTAAGGTTACACGGGGATTTGGATTTTCAGAGAATGTTTGTAGTAGGCTTCGAATTGACATATGTTAAAAAAAATATATACAAGCTTGTTATACATATGTATTGATTTACAAATAAAATAAAGATTTAATTATATATGCAACAAATACACTTATTTCAATATATTATATATAAAATAATGATTGATAGTAAATCACTTTTTACCATGCCCACGTTGAAGTAGAATCAAATGAATATAATATAATTATTAGACAAGGCAGGTTACCTATACTTACTAATTATATTTAAACGTATATATTCTTACTAATATAATATTGTATAATTTGTGATGCAAAATTTTATGCTGAACATAAACTTCTAGTGGTATATGATGAAATATAAGTAATTGTAATGGACTGTATATAGTAATGTAAAAATAAATTGTAGTAAATATATGTATTAGTTACATATACTAAAAGTGTTTTTAATTTTTTAAAAGCCGGTATTTTGTTAACATATTTGACATTAAAATATTTCATGCAAGCACTATTTTTAGTATAAGTTTATACAAATACTTTAATATATAAAATATTTTAAAATTTATATACATATATGTATAATTAGAATTTGAGAAATCAAAATAAAATATCAAGAAACATTTTGCGTTATAAATTAAGCGACAATAATAACTATAAATGAATACTAAGGAAAATGAAAGAAATTAGTGTATTTAAATATTTACATTATTCATTAAATTACTTATGAACAAATTGTTTATCTGGTTGTGGTACAGGAAGTAACTGAAAATAAATATGTTACCTAATAGAACTTTTAAAAATGAACTACAGACAGTTGAGTCACGGAATTGCAAAACAAGTTAAATCCAAAAAATCGAATCTTTGGACATTGAACCAACCTTCTTAGAATACGTAGATCAAGGAGTTACACAACTTTTCCAAACATTCGAAAGTCGATACTGTTTGAAAACTCTTTAAATTCAAATTTAGCGAATATAAGTTCAATCTATTATATTATTTTAAACCTGCATAAAAACTCGTTATATCCACACCTATGGTGCACTTTGTTTTTCCGCAAATCTTGTTAAATCTTCCCTCTTTTCTCTCCAGATTTTTTTTTCAATATTACCAGCCCCCTATCAATATTTCTCACTTATTTTTGTGTAAGAGAAAGACTAAAATGTTTCAAGTGAGATAGATATTAATGCATAATGCTGCAAGATTTAATAAATCGTTCCTACAACAGCAAAACTCTGTAAATCCAAACAAAATGTTAAATGACACAAAAACAACTATACCTTTTTTTGATAACTGCTTATTTAATCGGATTAAAAATGACCTTTTGCGTTAAAACGCCAAATGTCAAGCTGTTAGATCGAAAATTAAACTCTACAAACTTCCCCCTCTCCCTTTCCTGTAAAAAAATATATGATTGCGCTTAACGAGATTTATAACTGGACGACTTAATCGTTTTAAAGTGTTATTTTTCAATAAGTAGTTAAAATTAGACATTCAATCTCAAGGTGAATTATAACACAAATAACGTTTACTACAGCAATTTAATCAAATATAACAGAACATTAATAATAATGCTTTAATATGTGCGAGTTTATTCAACAATATATTTTTTATTTTGCAATGTTTTCAAAGTAATTTTTTAATTATTTAAGTATTGTATATTTGTGTGATATTAAAAGCATAAATAATTATAAAAATATTTAAAGTAATATCGTTTTTAAAAAATCTTATAAGTAGCAACAATTTCAAAATATTTCCGATTACAATTTTGAAATAACCGACCAACCATCAAAAACCCACTTCTTTAAAATTGAGAAATTATACTCCTTGTTTTCAGATAACTCAATTATTTGCTATTTTACAAACTGTTTCAATTAGCATTATCGTACAATTAATGTGCATATTCTGTTATATCTCACATTAATGATAGATTTACATCCCCAATTAAAGGAAGTTTTCGTTAAAATATGTATTGGATATTGTAATAATGAGCAGTTTAATTGAAACTGGCTCATAATTGCCGAGAGCGAAGATATTGGATATATATCCATTATAAGATTTTTCGAATAAGGATCATCAGGGATGATCTAAAACCAAAGTTTTCGTCTTTTAACACTTCCTACTATTATAAAGGTGTCATTTACCAAACCAGCATCTGATCTTTTATTACTTTAATTTTGATTTAATGTATATTTTTAATTTTGATTTAATGTATATTTTTAATTTTAATTTAATGTATATTTTTAATTTTAATTTAATGTATATTTTTAATTTTAATTTAATGTATATTTTTAATTTTGATTTAATGTATCTTTAAATAGCATTATATATGTAATTATAAACGGAATTATTCGATATGTTTAAAGTATTAATTACAAATTGATTAGTCTAAATAACTGATATGAAGCAGTTTATTTAGGAAATAAAAATATATGTATAATAAAAATCCAAATGTTAATTTGTACAATTATTTAAAACATACTTTGAATTTCTACTAAAACCATCGACCTAAAGCAGCGTAAAAAAATTTTTAATTTTGCAAATGTACTACATAACAATATCGCAAAAAATTAACAAATAATAATGTAATACAGAAAGGTTGTAGGAAGATAAGGAAGACAATTATTCTTCTTTCAATTACATTAAGTCACAATATTAACAAAACCTCATATTTGCGTTTCGCAAATAGTGTAGAAAGTTGAATATTTTTGGTACATCATCTTTATGTAATTTCCCTATCCGGCCCTTTTGGTCGAAAAATTCCTGCTCGAAATGATCACTGCACGTTAAGCTTGAAATGGTGTTTTTCCAGAAAATGTAAGGTTTAGGAACAAGATATTTGAAAGAATAACAGAAAAAAGAAATTATGTTACACGGGATAAATTATAATCTAGTCCTTTCTTACCCTTTTAACTTGTTAACACTGAAGTATAACAATGCTATAGTAGAACAA
The DNA here is from genome assembly GCA_963932185.1 of Troglohyphantes excavatus. Classification (NCBI taxonomy): domain Eukaryota; kingdom Metazoa; phylum Arthropoda; class Arachnida; order Araneae; family Linyphiidae; genus Troglohyphantes; species Troglohyphantes excavatus. The sequence goes on from OZ010668.1 coordinate 10,665,006, forward strand.
TGGAGCCTAGGTATAGTAAAGTGACTATGCGCTAAATAAGATACTGTTTACAATGTTTCCTAGCGGACAGTTACAGAATTTACAACGCACTCTAGCCGAAATTTACAGAATTAGCACCACAGCAAGTGATTTACAGTCAATATACCAGGAGTTGCGCACACATTTCATTCCCTTAACAAAGTGCTTAACTTATATCATATTTTTAATATCATAGAACATACATGAAAATATTCAGTTACAAATTTGTAGAAAAGCATAAAAATAGTACGAAAATACAACTTCCGAACATGTATGCTGTGAATTGATCGCGTACAGTGCTTGTTTATTTGTTTACAGCACACACTTTTACCCCTCTGATTTATCCAATCCAAAAGGTAATAACTTTGTTGAAGCAAATACAAGACTGGTTATTTCAATAGCAAACTAAACATTTCTTTAACAAAATGTACTGTTTCAATCTTTCAAAAAAGATTAGAAAATAAAAGCATTGGAACAAATCTATATATTTAATTGACGATACTATTTTTTGTCATAGTCACTCCTCTTAAACTATATCATTAATTTTTATGATCAAGGTGTCATTTGAAAGGGGGTGGATTGTAAATATACCAAAACGTGCTAAAGATATAAAATATCAATAAATTATACTATATTACGCTTCGGAAAAAACACATTACCATCGTGGCGCCATCTACATAAATTAAATCGCATGAAAGACGTAGAATTAATGTGAGCAAAGCTATAATTGGTTTACGAAGTAATTCTCCGGGGCTTGGCAAGCTTTAGCAAGTAGGAGGCGAAGCCCCTTATTATAAATTAATCAAGCAAATCCGGAAAGAGATCCATATACTTATTAAATGATTGCTATTATTATTATTATTATTGAATATTGATTAATTAGTATTATTATTGAATATTGATTAATTAGTATTATTATTGAATATTGATTAATTATTATTATTTTTAAATTTCCCTAGCCACCAGAGGACATAACATACGTCGAGCTATCACTACCAAGGGAACACCACAGCATGTCCACAGTGCGGCGGAAAGACCCGCCCACAGAATATGCCAACATAGACCTCCACAGTCACCACCTCCACTTGCAGACGATAGTCGTGGAGAGGGAGGAGGAGGAGGAGATGGGGAACAACACCTGTGAGACGCCGCTCATGAGCAGCCGTCGCGAAAGTGCGGTCTGAGAGGACCGGACCAAACCGGTTATTTGTGTGACAAAGACGCGTTAAATGGACACGCCAGCCACAGATTCAACACACTTTATTAAAGTGAATGAAATGTGTGCGGAACTCCTGGAAAACGCTGACTCTAGATCACTTGCGGTGGTGCTTTGAATTGAATTGCTGGAAATGATGGCTGGTCTGAAAAAAGTGTAGGGCATGTGTGGTCAATGGCTGTTGGATGTAGTCAGAAATTTTGAAATGTACATAAACTCCGACTGGTTACTTTATCAAAATTATAACATCCACATTTACTCTAAAAAAATACTGCAGTAGTAAAAATGCGTAAAGTTCTGCAAATAAATGTTTACGTACTCAATATATTTTTTTATTTTAACACTCCAAGGGGCTATTACATTACTGAAATTATTGTAAATTTGATAATTAAACCTTTAGTGGTTTTATTTAAACCTTTTGCACTTGAGATTTGACTCTTAGTAATAAATAACGACATGTTTTTTACAAAGAACAGGTAACAAAATAACGACATGTTATTCTGTTACATGTTCTTTAAATTGAACGAGAAATTTATATTCTTAATTATAAGAAACGATTTTATTTTCATCAGATTGATTTGTATCCAACTCCATTTAAAAGTATGACACCACTTGGATATGAGAGAAAAATTACTTGAGGAAAATAACAAGAACAAGATATAACTGTTCCATAAAAAGAATCGAAATATTGAAATGTTCTTTTACTGCATTTTTTATTTTTTTTAAATATTTATTTTTAAAGATATATCCTTTAATTAATAACCACATCAAATGGATTCGAAAAATATGAAAAATTAAATTATTTTAATAATTTAAAAACTAATTGTATGGATGGAAAAACTAGAATCCATAGCGGAAAATTTCGGGACAGTCGATTTAACGGTTTATAACTGGTCATAATTTTAAGTACTAAAATTAAACTTAATTCGTTCTTTATTACCAAAACTATTTAAAAAGCCATAGTATCTACGCCTTATATTTGTTTCAGACCAGCTATCACAGATTAAGAATAAAGAGTACTTGCTGCCTGTGATGCTTGTTGATAAAAGAATCATGTATGAACTCGATTTTGAATAACATGGCTTTGAAGTTTTATATACAATGTTCTATAAATATCTGCACAATCGTGGTACCAATAACAATCGTTCTTCCGTGTATTACTAGTGGATATTGGGAAACGTGTAAGTTTTCCATGCGACTTTTCTATTGCTGTAAAAATCACTCTCTCGTTTTTTAGTTACGTTCAAGTATTGTTTCATGTATGTGCTCTGTGATTGTAATCTTTAAAACGATTGCACCAAAAATATTACCTGTGCACCACCAAAGCCGAATTAAAAGTTAAAACAATAATAAAAGGGTCGGTATTTCAATTAAAAACGAACGATGTTTTCGAAGTTAACCCTAATATAGAATTGTTTTATTTGAAATAATAAAAATTAGTTAAATGACACTATGGTTCATAGAAATAATACTCGTTAAATACGTATAAATGACAATTATAACTGACGAACGCATATTACATAATTATTACTTGAAATGTTTTGATAAAATAAGTAATTCAAATACGATACGGTAAGGCTTAAATGGTAGATGAATGAGATGGAATAAAAATTCATATACATTTTTTCATTACACTCTTAACACAGTTACAGTCCTCTAATCAAACTATATTATTTTTTATTTTGGAAATATAAAAAAGGAAACGGATTTTTTTTCAATTAATGTAAAATATATTTATTTAAGTAAAATCCGGCAATAAATATTTCAAATATAATACATATAAAATATTTAAACATAAAAAAACAGTACAAAAAGATTTAGTTTTATATACAATTTAATAAAAATCGTGTGCATTAATCATAATAGACTGTTTTTATCTAATACACCTTCGATAAAATACATAAAAATAATTGTATATCATATTCACAAACTATCAAATTTTACATTATATTCAAACCAAACTTTCGGCATAGTTTTAATTTTCATAACACAATATATGTATTACATAACACATTTTTAAACATTCTTATTTAATACCTAATGTACTGACTGTTGAAATACATTTCCAAAAACAAAATTGTCAAATAAATAAATTATGAAAAAATGAATACTATATTAGGCAAACAATTTTAAAACCATAATTATATTAATTTGTATTTCAATAAAATGTTTCGCTCATGATTAAAAAATTAAAAAAAAAGAATGAAGTATTTATATTGATTATAGATTACCAAACCAGAACTATGAGAGAAAATTGGTGTTTGTGTTATTTCTAATTAAATTTGAGAAGAAACTTCATTGAAAGTATTATTAGAGAAATAATGAGACTCATAGAAAGTGAGGAGAGAGGGAGAGTGAATGCGGGTGTTTGATAAACAAACGCTAGTTTCCTCCATTGTCTCTTTTATGTACTTTGAACTGTTATAGTGATAATTACAATTGCACAATAAAATTATTTTATACTTAAATTGTGTCTTCATTAAAAATATCTGAATGAACTATCATGTGTTGATATACACTAGGTAACCGAGCTAAAAGTATCCATAAATGTTTTGCAATCTTTGACAATTTTGCAATCACATTCTGTGAGGTGTAAAATGCGAAAAAAAGTATAACTAATCATTATAAGTCATTGACTTTAGATACTTTTATCTCGGAAAACCTGCCGTGCTATATTTCAAGAATTTAGTGTCAAATCCACGTAAGTCATTTTCTAAGGTTTTTCAATAATAGGGATTTTTTTATTCGGGGATATGGATCGGAATTTTATTCATATTCCCTTTAAACCCTCGAAAATCGGTCTTTATTCATTCGACGTATTTTACACAATTGAAGTCGTGATTGCAAAAACCAGACAACTTCATTTTTTTCTGATTTACACTTTTTCACTTATTCCTATTTTAGACATCTTTATCTCGGACACCTGCAGTGCTATATTTCAAAAATATAGTGTCAAATCCACGTAAGTCCTTTTCTGAAGTTTTTCAATAATATGTTTTTTTTTATTCGGGGCTATGGATCTGCATTCTATTTGTAAAACCTTTAAACACTCGAAAAGCGATCGTTTTTATTTCGGACATTCGACGTATTTTGCACAATTGAAGTCACGATTGCAAAAACCAGACAACTTCAATTTTTTTCGATTTACACTTTTTCAGTTATTCCTATTTTAGACATTTTTATCTCGAACAATATGCAGTGCTATATTTCAAGAATATAGTGCAAAATCCACGCAAGTCATTTTCTAAGGTTTTTCAATAATAGGGATTTTTTTATTCGGGTATATGGATCTGAATTTTATTCGTAAACCCTTTAAACCCTCGAAAATCGGTCTTTTTTATTTCGGACATCAACGTATTTTGCACAATTGAAGTCGTTATTGCAAAAACCAGACAACTTCATTTTTTTTTCTGATTTACACTTTTTCACTTATTCCTATTTTAGACATTTTTATCTCGGACCACCTACAGTGCTATATTTCAAGAATATAGTGTCAAACCCACGCAACTCCTTTTCTGAAGTTTTTCAATAATAGGGATTTTTTTTTATTTGGGGATATGGATCTTAATTTTATTCGTAAAACCATTAAACACTCGAAAAGTGGTCTTTTTTTTATTTCGGACATTGGACGTATTTTGCGCAATTGAAGTCGTGATTGCAAAAACCAGACAACTTCATTTTTTTTTCTGGATGACACTTTTTTACTTAATCCTATAAATAAAAAAAATATAATATATCAATTGGTGAAAGAACCATGCTGTTATAAGCAACGGATATAGATATATAAAGTAACAGAAGCCGTACTTTTGTATTATACGATACAAGTAAAGCACATTGTTGTTTGTCCTTCCTAAATAATTTTTAGCACTACAAATGTCTGGTTTTTACATCCACGTCTTCAATTTTAGTTTTTGTTAGTACATTTTAATTAATTTTAGACAAAATTTGACTTACTCAGTTTTTGCACTGAACTCTGCATTTAAATAAGCATTTCTATGAAGAGTGGAGATTTCTTTAGGGAAAAGAGAGTAGGTTTTGTAAGGAATTTTCAACGTATTGACGTTTAAGAGACTTTATGCATTTATTTGTTTGTTTTTACAGCATGGTATTATAAATATTTTGTTCTGGGCATGCACTATTTTGTTACAAAAGTTTTAGTTCATTGAAAGAATTAAATTTTATAATATACCTCAAACTAGGGAATTTTTACGATTTAATTCATTGACGGAAAATTAGACGTTATATTACCCATTGGAGTTTATTTCATATAGTTAATAGTCTACACATCTAAAGCTAAATAAAATGGCAAACACTATTCAAATAAGCCTGTATATAAAGAATAACTTAACTTATTATATACGATAAAATTTATTTTAATAACATCTACGATTTTATATCAATATACTAATTCACCATAAATTATTTTTTCAGGCATACTTATTTTTGGTTCCATATGATTAATCATATTTATTCATGATTCTAAATGATTAGTCACATTTATTTATGATTCCATGTGATTAGTCATATTTATTTATGATTCCATATGATTAGTCATATTTATTTTTTATTCCACATGATTAGTCACATTTATTTATGATTCCATATAATTAGTAATATTTATTTTTGATTCCATATGATTAGTCATATTTATTTATGATTCCATATGATTTGTCACATTTATTTATTTATGATTTCATATGATTAGTCACATTTATTTATGATTCCATATGATTAGTCACAATTATTTATGATTCCGTATGATTAGTCATATTTATTTATGATTCCATAAAATTAGTCACATTTATTTATTTATAATTTCATATGGTTAGCCATACTTATTTATGATTCAGTATGATTAGTCATACTTTTTTATGATTACACATGATTAGTCATACTTATTTATGATTCCGTATGATTAGTCTTATTTATTTATGATTTCATATAATTAGTCATATTTATTTATTTATGATTTCATATGATTATTCATATTTATTTATGATTACATATGATTAGGCATATTTATTTATAATTCCATACACAATGTGTTAAAATAAAACCCTTGTAGATTTGCAATTAAGCCATTTTCATCCATCTTCAATTATTGAATAATAAAGATTCAAAATACTAAATAAATAAAGATCTAAAACCCCAGTTAAAATATAGGTTTTACCTTTTTTGTTCTTATTTTTTCTATGAAAAAGCAAACAATTTCTTATATCTCTTATTAGTTGAACTAATTTCTCAAGTTTGTTTGCTGGCTAATTAGGGACAAAATAATAATTCGATCTCCTCTCCACATCCCCACAGTAAATTACAAATTGATTGCCAATATATTCCACTCAATTTGGAGACCGTAAGTGGATTTACTAGGCATAAGGGGAGATCTTAATTCGGAACTGACGTATGTGATATAGAGCATCTTAGCTGTGGATATTCTATGGATATCCATTGGCGATAAGGTGATCATTTAATAATCTAGAGTAAATGGAATAATGATGTGTTAGTATATCAGGTTGTTGATATACACATTACTGGAAATGGCAGAATATGCTGTGATGCAAGTCAACAAATATGCTGTCCCTTACTCAGCTGTATTTTCAAAAACTAATAACGTGCGATTAAATAGCATTGTTGCCTGTAAGCCATCCTTTCTGTCAGTTGGGATTGTTAAATCCTTGTGATTTAGTGATTTATTCAACCAGTTGTTTCCAGTTGTTTGAAATTAAATTCAGTAATAAATTATTGTGGTATCTTGTTAGTAAGTGACAGCCTATAGTGCTTTGCTTATAGTAGTTTTTCATAGTTTATAATTGAAAAAAGAGAAAAAGAGTCGGTTGTGTGCAAAAAAAAGTATCATTTGGTAATGTGCGTTTTAAAATGAATTATTTACTTTTTAAGTTGCGTTTCAATGGTTAAAGAATATAAAGAAGAAAATATTAAAAGTTATTAAATTATTAAGATTAAGACTTTTTTTTTTAAATTTAAAAAAAATATATAATCAAAGTACATATACTAATAAAAATATATAAAATAAATAAATTAAATGCATGTAACATACTAAAAAATAAATCAATTATATAAATAAAATAACATATTAAAATTATGTGTTACAAAATTTCAAGTTTAACAAGAATCAATCAAAAATTGATTATCTACTTATTTATAGCTTCACAAAAATAATTATAATTTTTAACATATTTATAAAATGTATTTCAAAATATATATTGTTATACATTTTGTCGTTCACATATAGAAATTTTTCAGCTCAAATAAGTTTTTGAAAACTATTAAAACCCAAATCTGCAAAAGTCTATTCATACGTCTGTAGTACATACTTCGACGTTATTTAATCAATTAAAAACATTAATAAATGAAGGAGGAGTAGTGTTTTTAAAAATGTCTTATTAAGCTTAAAAAACGCAAAAAATAACAAAAATAATTTTTAAAATATATTTTTGTTTTTTATTATTGTTCAGAAAAAGATGTTCTAATAAATTTTTAAAAAATAGTATTTATGAATTCATTGATAAACAAATTATGATTTGGGGCTTGGGTTTCCCTTAAATTTAAACTCATGTACTCGAAACCATGATAATCATCGAATATAATTGAAAATGAGTACAATTTATTTATTTTCAAATACCTATTTTTCACAACGCGTGCTTGATTACCTACGCTGCTCTTGATCATGCAACTAGTATTAACTATTTTCTAAAATCAAAACAAACGCGTAAGCATTTTTATTTTTATTTTAAACTCTGCAAAATTCCCACGTATCTCAAGCAGGTTCCGGCTGCTTTACAGCTAGCTACTCGACTAATTTCATACTTCGTTAAACGTTTAAAACTTTCAAACAAATTCCACGAAGTCCTTCATTCGGCCACTACAAAGTGCGTGATAAACTACTCGGGGCCCCCCTGACACTTTTCACACACAGCGAAAATTTCAGTCAAGGCAATCTTCACGGATGACACACACACACCCTGGAAGACTGTTTCGTTGTTTGTGGACCTTAGTTCCGACCCTTGCGCCCAAGTTCAACTGTTTTGTCTCCAAAGGACATAAATTTAGCGATTTAGTTTACTCCAGGGGAGTTAGACTCAAAATTTACGAGTCTCTTTCTGGTGAATTTTGTCGTAAACAGTAATTCTTCAAGAAAATGTATTAGATGTGTTTTTTTCTTGGTAGGGTATTCGTTATTTAGTCTTCATAATCGGTCAATACCATAATATTGAATTAATAAAATAAATATGTACTTTTTCATAATTATGGTGCATACAAATATATCAATTGGCATAGTTGTTTTTATTGCAGTACAATTAACGTTACACTAATTCCTTATAGCTGAAGTTTCAATTTGCAAAAAATTAAAAAAGATAAAACAGTAAATTTAAAATGTCAATTTATTACGTTCTTATACAAAATAATACTAAAAGTTGTTTTAGTTCATGATTTTATAAGTACAGGTTAGTGGTGGTCACAGATTATTGAATGATGGTCACAGATTAATGAATGATGGTCACAGATAATTGAATGATGGTCACAGATCATTGAATGATGGTCACAGATTATTGAATGATGGTCACAGATCATTGAATGATGGTCACATATTATTGAATGATGGTCACAGATTATTGAATGATGGTCACAGATTATTGAATGATGCTCACAGATTATTGAAAGATGCTCACAGATTATTGAATGATGGTCACAGATTATTTAATGATGGTCATTGTTTGACTGTATTGCATTGGCCTAATAAAATAATTGTTTTAACAGCTGCTGCTCTTATGTTTTAAACATTACAAATCGTTTAACTTTAGTAGCATTAAAAAAAGTAGTTACAGTACAGAAATACATGGTTTATTATACTGTAAAAAATTTACTTAAAAACGAGTACGTGTACGTACTTGTTTCTCTTTGAGTAAAATAGCTATGGCCTATTAAAATTTAAGTAACCGTACTTTCTCAAACATGAGCAGAGTGATTTAATAATGTTAATATCAGCTTTTGTTCAAGGGATCTTAACAAAGTGACCTTACAAACTTTAAATAGTTGTTCAGAAGATGGTTTTCACATTATTTGATGTCAATTGCCCTAATGGAAACTGGGTTCTTACAAATTATTTATCTTATATTCCTTTATTTTGGAACACCTCTTTTTCGTGGAACAATTATTCTGTTCATAACTTCTTCAAGTCGCCCTGGTAGTTTAGCGAATAACTGGTTTCAATTCTTCGGGAGTTTTCTCAATGTAAGATATAAATTAAATCCTAAATGCAAATTTAACTAATCAAAATATATTTTTGAGTCTGGGCAAATAGTAGTTTTTTTCTCAAAATTTTCGATATGACTTCGTTAGTCGCAAGTGAAAATTTCAATGCGATATGAGGTTGCGGTGCCTAAAGATCTGGGTTCGATTCTTGGTAAGTATTGGTTATAATTGTCGATATTTATTGAAAGTCATTTATGAAAACTATCTACATATGCTAGCATCTGCCATTTTTATTCATTTTGTAGTGCATGTCTTTTTAAAATTTGAAACTTATATATTCGGAGCCATTTTAAGCATCAAATATATTCAAAAATGAGTGCATTTTAATTGTTTATGAGTAGATACTATTACTAGTGTAAGTGTAGTTAAACAATCGATCTATGGCCATTACCCAATAAATTGAGACCACTCTGTATGTTATCAATTACAATAACTTTTCCTAAAATAACTTCCATTATCTAATAATTATTATTAATACCAACAATCTCAATTTTCGAAAACTACACAATGTGAAATAGCAGAATTTAAATAATAGTTTAACATTTTATACCTACACAGCAAAAACACTTGGCGAATTGAATGAATAAAAACATTTCGATTGCAATTGCGCGTATTACAATAACACTCACTAACCCAATACTGCAGCAAAACTGTGCAAAATGTTTAAGGCAACCATTCATCATTCATGCAACATCCATTTAACTACTATTTGACACACCAGGTCGAATTACCGAATTCATCAAAAGAATGCAGCAATTTTTAAGTGGCAAAAGTTTAAATCGAATCCGAATCTAATAGGGATAAACGTTAGATTTAGACAAGGGAATCATAAAAACTAATGACGGGCACTTGGCTACTTGTAATTTGAAAAAAATACCGAAGGATCAAATTGAAAGGGGAATTACTATTCAAACAATGAAAAATGGCGATTCTAACTCTGTGTAATTACAAGTTCATGGAACCATTAGATAAATTATGGTGCGATTTAAAATGTTTGCGAAAGGGAATTTTAATAAAATATTACTATTATGTGACGTGACTGCTATTTTAACAATTCCGTTTATTTATTCCATTCAGCTATGCAAACGGAATTAGCAAAGTCGTTTGTCAAATACGCGGTTCAGCAGGTACTTTGATAATGAACTTTGAATTTGAAAATGAACTGTGAATGTGAGTCTGCATTGTATTTTTCAAATGAAATATCAAAATAGAACAATTCATTTTCTCTTTCGTGCAAACACGATATTTGAAGAAATTTTAGTACATTAATTATTTTGTTTAGAACTGACAATTGTTAGACTGTCATTCTACGCACCCAGTAATACTACTCTCATATTTGAGAATTATACGGTCGCCAAGGTTACTTTCGTCATATTCGACAATAGTTTCGTCATTGAACACGTGACTTTTGACGAAGAAGAATCGTCAAATTTTTAATAAAAGTCATTATATCAGATTCCTTTGTCTTGTCATTTCTAAGTAATCAGCTCATATTTGGTTCTTTTAAATATTATCTCAGGATTCAGGAGGCCCTCTTTGGTAGAGTGGAGAGACATTTGACTCTGGAAAGAGCGGTTCGAGTCGGCCCGTCCATATTTATTTCAAATCCTTCTCATTATTGACGAACTAAATTTCTTACCCTCGGACTGTTCAGAAAATTAGCCAAATTGTGAAGTGGTTAACTCTGTGAGAAGGTTTAAATGATATTTTAATAAATTTAAATCAACATTTTTAAGAAAAATCTTGTTGATTCTTAAAGAGATGGCTTTGAATTTATACCTCAATAAAAAAAGTTTAGAAAACACTAGAAAAAAAAGTATTTTTATGAATTTTAAATTGTGTTTATTGCTGGAAAAACTAGAGATAGAATGACGCAAAAAGGTTAAAAATGACAAAATGATTTTTTCCGTGTATCGAAATATTTAATCTGAAAATATAGCAGGCGCCTGATTAGTAAAAAATGACTAAAGTTCCATTAAATACGAGCATTCAATTTTAAAACTCTTTGACGCTCATGGGCGGAATATCACGTCCAGGGATTTCCAGTTTTCCAATCAATGCATCAAGTTTTAAAACTCTTTGACGCTCATGGACGGAATATCACTTCCAGGGATTTCCAGTTTTTGAATTGATGCATCAAGTTTTAAAACTCTTTGACGCTCATAGACGGAATATCACGTCCAGGGATTTCCAGTGTTTCAATTAATGCATCAAGTTTTGAAACTCTTTGACGCTCATGGACGGAATATCACGTCCACGGATTTCCAGTTTTCTAGTCAATGCATCCGGTTTTAAAACTCTTTGACGCTCATGGACGGAATATCACGTCCACGGATTTCCAGTTTTTCAATTAATGCATCCTGTTTTAAAACTCTTTGACCCTCATGGACGGGTAATCACTTCCAGGGATCTTTATTTTTCCGTCAATGCATCCAGTTTTTAAACTCATAAAAATACTCAATTTTACAATAAAAAGTGAAAATATTTTTACATTGTAAAGAAATTAGTGTAAGTATCAGTGGGTTAACAGTGTATGAAAACATTATTTCCGCATATCAGCTTTTTTAGATGACACCGTGATAGGGAAATAAAAATTACGTCCATTGAATTCAATAATCAGAGAACCATCATACAAAGCTAACGCATGTTTATAACGCCCTTGTATGATAGACCACAAAATAAATAATTTTGTTACTTAAACCCATGTCTAACAGCTCATATAATAAAAGTGTTGACTATAATAATTTAAAACATGGAAGTATCATTCAGTATTTTAATTTTAAAATATAACCAGTATGATACATAATACATTATAACTTAAAAGGAGCATACACGCGCGTTTACGAAATTTAGTTTTTTAAGCGCTTATTCTGATATTGTTAATGTTTCCAATATACTGGGAAGCAAAAACAATTCGGACGATAATTTAATAAAAATAAAGTGAAGAAAACGATATTTTTATAATATACCAGATGATACACACACAGGTGTTTTATATTTAACTTAAAAGAGAAGCACACACATGCGTTTTTAAAATTTGGCTGCTTAAGCATTTATGTTTATATTGTTAATGTTACCAATATACTGTGAAGCAAGACAAAATCGGACGATACATTATTGAAAATATAGTAACAAAAAAGATGTTTTGTAATTTACTAGATAATACACACACACACACACACACACACATGTTTTGTATTTAACTTAAAAGAAGCATACACATGCGTTTTCTAAATTTGGTTGTTCAAACAATCATGCGGATATTGTTAATGCTACCAATATACTGGGAAGAAAGGACAATTTGGACGCTACATTAATAAAAATATAGTGACGAAAAGAATGTTTTGTCATATACATATTGTGACATTTATTTTGTGTGATTTATATATAAATCCATAGTGTTGGGATAAGAAGGCTGGAATTTTGGGCAGTTTAAAGAAATGGGTTTTGTTTAAAAAAATAGCTATGTCTATATTATACACCATTTCTGAACATTATGTGGAAAACCATGTAAATTTGTGTAAGCCTAACGTAAAATAATTTTTATTTATAAATTAATTAATATTCTTGCACTAATAGTCGCCCAGAAACGCAGGATCAAACTATACATACGACAATATAATGATGTTGTGTGTTTTAATGTTACATAAACTTTAAAACAATATATGTATGTAAATAATAAAATATATGTACGCACACTGTAAAAAGATGTACTTAAAAATGGGTACATGCACACACTCGTTATTCTTTGAGTACAATTGCATCGCGAATGAGCGATGACGTACTCACATTTAAGTAATCGTACTTTCTCAAGAAGTAGCATTGGGATTTCATATTTCTAATCTCAGCTTCTGTTCACGCCATCTTAGAAAGAAACCTGACAAACCTAAAGTTGTTCAGAAGATGGTTTTCCACATCATTTGATGTCGATAGCTTAAATGGAAACTGAGTTATTACTACTCATTTCTCTTACTTCTAATCCTTTTATCACACCATTTTAACATTACTTATATTTATAACTTCTTCAGGTCGACCGGTAGTACAACGGATAATGCACTGGACTGCATTGCCTTAGGATATGACTTCGATAGGATAAGTCTTGGTTATAATTGCCGAAATTTATAGAACATGATTTATGAAGGCAGCCTATGTAGGCAAGCAACTGCTATTCTTATTTATTTTTACTCATTGTACTTATTTTTGAGTACGTATTTTTTCAAAAAAGAAGCTTAAGTATTCGGAACATTGATAAACATCTAATGTACTCAAAAATGAGTACATTTAATTAATTTTGAGTACTTATTTTTAACAGTATACGTTTAGTAAACGCCGTTGAAGATAATTATGCTATGTTATTTTTTATTTATAATATTAATAATTTATTATGTGTAGTTAATTAATCTAATACGATTTTTTAAGCTTTAAAATATAACGGAGTTCTTTATTCATACATTACCTTGAGGTTATTATAACGGAAATGAACAGTTCTTTATACTTATTAATGACTTTTAAACAGATGACTGGATAATAACAAAATTGTTCGTGTTAATAAACAATTTACAACACGAAATCTATGTGACGCTGCTGACATTTTCCTTATTTAGGGGTTATGCGAAAGCTTTTCTGTTGTAATGACTTTAGGGCATCTGGTGTATATCATTAAAGTAGCATAAGCGCTCTTCTTTCAGCACATGCATCCATAAAGTTACACCACAAGGTGAAGCAATTATTATGTTAATTTGTTACGAAATTGACGCGCTGTCTTGAGATAATTTTGCTTAGGCTATTTTATTTATAAAATGTCTTTGAAACATTTATAAATAAAGTAACGGTATTAAAGATCGTAACGGCATCGTAAATGCTAAAAACGTAACATAAATTTAATTTTTTGTTTTGCAATAAAGGACGTTTCATAATTGAGTCGCATAATTGCAAAACGCGTTAAATCGAAACAATCGAGAATCGAAATTTTCGCGTTGAGGCGAATTCATTGGGGTACGTAGCTCAAACAGTTGCAAAACACTTCTAAATCTCGGAAAAACCGATACTGCTGAAAAATTATTTAAACCGTTAAATCCATACCGCTAAATCCATATATTATCTGTTAAACCCATATCTTATCCGTAAAATCCATATCTTATCCGTTATAACCATATCTTATGCGTTAAATCCATATCTTATCCGTAAAATCCATATATTATCAGTTAAATCCATATATTATCCGTAAAATCCATATTTTATGCGTTAAATCCATATATTATTCGTTTAATCCATATCTAATCCGTTAAATCCATATCTTATCCGGTAAATGTGTTCGATTCAACCTACGTCAAAACTCGTTATATCCTCTCTTAAAAGTACGCATCAATAAATAAAAAAAGCGCATTATAGAAACTATATATTTTTTTTTAAATGTAAAAAAAGAAATTCTTAAAAGTCCGTTGCAACGCACACTAATTTAAATAAAATTAATTATACATAAGTTAAACGAAGTGGAAAAGGCCAAGACTAATACGACTTTACCTGAGATGTCATTTCTGCAGTTTGTATTAATAGGCATTGGTTGTCAACAGAAAGAAGATAAACAAGCTCTGGACTAACGCCGGGGTCCCCCGTGCACCCCCGTATGCGCTTTTTTAAATGTAAAAACGGAGCTGTCAAGATTTTATACGTATGGACGCTTAATTTCCTATTAAACAAAGCCAAATCTCCTTCAATTGTGATATTCGTCACGGAGCTGTGTCGGGATGGATACCCTAACATGACATGTCTATCCTGACTTCCCATGTAAATGATTTAAAGGATCTTAATTTCCTATTTAAACGAATCCAAATCTCCGTCAATTGTTATATTCGTCACGGAGCTGTGTCGGGATGGATACCCTAACATGACATGTCTATCCTGACTTCCCATGTAAATGATTTAAAGGATCTTAATTTCCTATTTAAACGAATCCAAATCTCCGTCAATTGTTATATTCGTCACGGAGCTGTGTCGGGATGGATACCCTAACATGACATGTCTATCCTGACCTCCCATGTAAATGATTTAAAGGATCTTAATTTCCTATTTAAACGAATCCAAATCTCCGTCAATTGTTATATTCGTCACGGAGCTGTGTCTGGATGGATACCCTAACATGACATGTCAATCCTGACTTCCCATGTAAATGATTTAAAGGATCTTAATTTCCTATTTAAACGAATCCAAATCTCCGTCAATTGTTATATTCGTCACGGAGCTGTGTCGGGATGGATACCCTAACATGACATGTCTATCCTGACTTCCCATGTAAATGATTTAAAGGATCTTAATTTCCTATTTAAACGAATCCAAATCTCCGTCAATTGTTATATTCGTCACGGAGCTGTGTCGGGATGGATACCCTAACATGACATGTCTATCCTGACTTCCCATGTAAATGATTTAAAGGATCTTAATTTCCTATTTAAACGAATCCAAATCTCCGTCAATTGTTATATTCGTCACGGAGCTGTGTCGGGATGGATACCCTAACA
Organism: Troglohyphantes excavatus; assembly: GCA_963932185.1. NCBI lineage: Eukaryota > Metazoa > Arthropoda > Arachnida > Araneae > Linyphiidae > Troglohyphantes > Troglohyphantes excavatus. The sequence goes on from OZ010668.1 coordinate 10,681,032, forward strand.
TGACATGTATATCCTGACCTCCCATGTAAATGATTTAAAGGATCTTAATTTCCTATTTAAACGAATCCAAATCTCCGTCAATTGTTATATTCGTCACGGAGCTGTGTCGGGATGGATACCCTAACATGACATGTCTATCCTGACTTCCCATGTAAATGATTTAAAGGATCTTAATTTCCTATTTAAACGAATCCAAATCTCCGTCAATTGTTATATTCGTCACGGAGCTGTGTCGGGATGGATACCCTAACATGACATGTCTATCCTGACTTCCCATGTAAATGATTTAAAGGATCTTAATTTCATATTTAAACGAATCCAAATCTCCGTCAATTGTTATATTCGTCACGGAGCTGTGTCGGGATGGATACCCTAACATGACATGTCTATCCTGACTTCCCATGTAAATGATTTAAAGGATCTTAATTTCCTATTTAAACGAATCCAAATCTCCTTCAATTGTGATATTCGTCACGGAGCTGTGCCGGGATGGATACCCTAACATGACGTGTCTATCCTGACCTCCCATGTAAATGATTTAAAGGATCTTAATTTCCTATTTAAACGAATCCAAATCTCCGTCAATTGTTATATTCGTCACGGAGCTGTGTCGGGATGGATACCCTAACATGACATGTCTATCCTGACTTCCCATGTAAATGATTTAAAGGATCTTAATTTCCTATTTAAACGAATCCAAATCTCCTTCAATTGTGATATTCGTCACGGAGCTGTGTCACGATGGATACCCTAACATGACGTGTCTATCCTGACCTCCCATGTAAATGATTTAAAGGATCTTAATTTCCTATTTAAACGAATCCAAATCTCCGTCAATTGTTATATTCGTCACGGAGCTGTGTCGGGATGGATACCCTAACATGACATGTCTATCCTGACTTCCCATGTAAATGATTTAAAGGATCTTAATTTCCTATTTAAACGAATCCAAATCTCCGTCAATTGTGATATTCGTCACGGAGCTGTGTCGGGATGGATACCCTAACATGACATGTCTATCCTGACTTCCCATGTAAATGATTTAAAGGATCTTAATTTCCTATTTAAACGAATCCAAATCTCCGTCAATTGTTATATTCGTCACGGAGCTGTGTCGGGATGGATACCCTAACATGACATGTCTATCCTGACTTCCCATTTAAATAATTTAAAAGATCTTAATTTCCTATTTAAACGAATCCAAATCTCCGTCAATTGTTATATTCGTCACGGAGCTGTGTCGGGATGGATACCCTAACATGACATGTCTATCCTGACCTCCCATGTAAATGATTTAAAGGATCTTAATTTCCTATTTAAACGAATCCAAATCTCCGTCAATTGTTATATTCGTCACGGAGCTGTGTCGGGATGGATACCCTAACATGACATGTCTATCCTGACTTCCCATGTAAATGATTTAAATGATCTTAATTTCCTATTTAAACGAATCCAAATCTCCGTCAATTGTTATATTCGTCACGGAGCTGTGTCGGGATGGATACCCTAACATGACATGTCTATCCTGACCTCCCATGTAAATGATTTAAAGGATCTTAATTTCCTATTTAAACGAATCCAAATCTCCGTCAATTGTTATATTCGTCACGGAGCTGTGTCGGGATGGATACCCTAACATGACATGTCTATCCTGACTTCCCATGTAAATGATTTAAAGGATCTAAATTTCCTATTTAAACGAATCCAAATCTCCGTCAATTGTTATATTCGTCACGGAGCTGTGTCGGGATGGATACCCTAACATGACATGTCTATCCTGACTTCCCATGTAAATGATTTAAAGGATCTTAATTTCCTATTTAAACGAATCCAAATCTCCTTCAATTGTGATATTCGTCACGGAGCTGTGTCGGGATGGATACCCTAACATGACGTGTCTATCCTGACCTCCCATGTAAATGATTTAAAGGATCTTAATTTCCTATTTAAACGAATCCAAATCTCCGTCAATTGTTATATTCGTCACGGAGCTGTGTCGGGATGGATACCCTAACATGACATGTCTATCCTGACTTCCCATGTAAATGATTTAAAGGATCTTAATTTCCTATTTAAACGAATCCAAATCTCCGTCAATTGTGATATTCGTCACGGAGCTGTGTCGGGATGGATACCCTAACATGACATGTCTATCCTGACTTCCCATGTAAATGATTTAAAGGATCTTAATTTCCTATTTAAACGAATCCAAATCTCCGTCAATTGTTATATTCGTCACGGAGCTGTGTCGGGATGGATACCCTAACATGACATGTCTATCCTGACTTCCCATTTAAATAATTTAAAAGATCTTAATTTCCTATTTAAACGAATCCAAATCTCCGTCAATTGTTATATTCGTCACGGAGCTGTGTCGGGATGGATACCCTAACATGACATGTCTATCCTGACCTCCCATGTAAATGATTTAAAGGATCTTAATTTCCTATTTAAACGAATCCAAATCTCCGTCAATTGTTATATTCGTCACGGAGCTGTGTCGGGATGGATACCCTAACATGACATGTCTATCCTGACTTCCCATGTAAATGATTTAAATGATCTTAATTTCCTATTTAAACGAATCCAAATCTCCGTCAATTGTTATATTCGTCACGGAGCTGTGTCGGGATGGATACCCTAACATGACATGTCTATCCTGACCTCCCATGTAAATGATTTAAAGGATCTTAATTTCCTATTTAAACGAATCCAAATCTCCGTCAATTGTTATATTCGTCACGGAGCTGTGTCGGGATGGATACCCTAACATGACATGTCTATCCTGACTTCCCATGTAAATGATTTAAAGGATCTTAATTTCCTATTTAAACGAATCCAAATCTCCGTCAATTGTTATATTCGTCACGGAGCTGTGTCGGGATGGATACCCTAACATGACATGTCTATCCTGACTTCCCATGTAAATGATTTAAAGGATCTTAATTTCCTATTTAAACGAATCCAAATCTCCGTCAATTGTTATATTCGTCACGGAGCTGTGTCGGGATGGATACCCTAACATGACATGTCTAACCTGACCTCCCATGTAAATGATTTAAAGGATCTTAATTTCCTATTTAAACGAATCCAAATCTCCGTCAATTGTTATATTCGTCACGGAGCTGTGTCGGGATGGATACCCTAACATGACATGTCTATCCTGACTTCCCATGTAAATGATTTAAAGGATCTTAATTTCCTATTTAAACGAATCCAAATCTCCGTCAATTGTTATATTCGTCACGGAGTTGTGTCGGGATGGATACCCTAACATGACATGTCTATCCTGACTTCCCATGTAAATGATTTAAAGGATCTTAATTTCATATTTAAACGAATCCAAATCTCCGTCAATTGTTATATTCGTCACGGAGCTGTGTCGGGATGGATACCCTAACATGACATGTATATCCTGACTTCCCATGTAAATGATTTAAAGGATCTTAATTTCATATTTAAACGAATCCAAATCTCCGTCAATTGTTATATTCGTCACGGAGCTGTGTCGGGATGGATACCCTAACATGACATGTCTATCCTGACTTCCCATGTAAATGATTTAAAGGATCTTAATTTCCTATTTAAACGAATCCAAATCTCCGTCAATTGTTATATTCGTCACGGAGCTGTGTCGGGATGGATACCCTAACATGACATGTCTATCCTGACTTCCCATGTAAATGATTTAAAGGATCTTAATTTCCTATTTAAACGAATCCAAATCTCCGTCAATTGTTATATTCGTCACGGAGCTGTGTCGGGATGGATACCCTAACATGACATGTCTAACCTGACTTCCCATGTAAATGATTTAAAGGATCTTAATTTCCTATTTAAACGAATCCAAATCTCCGTCAATTGTTATATTCGTCACGGAGCTGTGTCGGGATGGATACCCTAACATGACATGTCTATCCTGACTTCCCATGTAAATGATTTAAAGGATCTTAATTTCCTATTTAAACGAATCCAAATCTCCGTCAATTGTTATATTCGTCACGGAGTTGTGTCGGGATGGATACCCTAACATGACATGTCTATCCTGACTTCCCATGTAAATGATTTAAAGGATCTTAATTTCATATTTAAACGAATCCAAATCTCCGTCAATTGTTATATTCGTCACGGAGCTGTGTCGGGATGGATACCCTAACATGACATGTCTATCCTGACTTCCCATGTAAATGATTTAAAGGATCTTAATTTCATATTTAAACGAATCCAAATCTCCGTCAATTGTTATATTCGTCACGGAGCTGTGTCGGGATGGATACCCTAACATGACATGTCTATCCTGACTTCCCATGTAAATGATTTAAAGGATCTTAATTTCATATTTAAACGAATCCAAATCTCCGTCAATTGTTATATTCGTCACGGAGCTGTGTCGGGATGGATACCCTAACATGACATGTCTATCCTGACTTCCCATGTAAATGATTTAAAGGATCTTAATTTCATATTTAAACGAATCCAAATCTCCGTCAATTGTTATATTCGTCACGGAGCTGTGTCGGGATGGATACCCTAACATGACATGTCTATCCTGACTTCCCATGTAAATGATTTAAAGGATCTTAATTTCCTATTTAAACGAATCCAAATCTCCTTCAATTGTGATATTCGTCACGGAGCTGTGTCACGATGGATACCCTAACATGACGTGTCTATCCTGACCTCCCATGTAAATGATTTAAAGGATCTTAATTTCCTATTTAAACGAATCCAAATCTCCGTCAATTGTTATATTCGTCACGGAGCTGTGTCGGGATGGATACCCTAACATGACATGTCTATCCTGACTTCCCATGTAAATGATTTAAAGGATCTTAATTTCCTATTTAAACGAATCCAAATCTCCGTCAATTGTTATATTCGTCACGGAGCTGTGTCGGGATGGATACCCTAACATGACATGTCTATCCTGACTTCCCATGTAAATGATTTAAAGGATCTTAATTTCATATTTAAACGAATCCAAATCTCCGTCAATTGTTATATTCGTCACGGAGCTGTGTCGGGATGGATACCCTAACATGACATGTCTATCCTGACTTCCCATGTAAATGATTTAAAGGATCTTAATTTCCTATTTAAACGAATCCAAATCTCCTTCAATTGTGATATTCGTCACGGAGCTGTGTCGGGATGGATACCCTAACATGACGTGTCTATCCTGACCTCCCATGTAAATGATTTAAAGGATCTTAATTTCCTATTTAAACGAATCCAAATCTCCGTCAATTGTTATATTCGTCACGGAGCTGTGTCGGGATGGATACCCTAACATGACATGTCTATCCTGACTTCCCATGTAAATGATTTAAAGGATCTTAATTTCCTATTTAAACGAATCCAAATCTCCTTCAATTGTGATATTCGTCACGGAGCTGTGTCGGGATGGATACCCTAACATGACATGTCTATCCTGACTTCCCATGTAAATGATTTAAAGGATCTTAATTTCATATTTAAACGAATCCAAATCTCCGTCAATTGTTATATTCGTCACGGAGCTGTGTCGGGATGGATACCCTAACATGACATGTCTATCCTGACTTCCCATGTAAATGATTTAAAGGATCTTAATTTCCTATTTAAACGAATCCAAATCTCCGTCAATTGTTATATTCGTCACGGAGCTGTGTCGGGATGGATACCCTAACATGACATGTCTATCCTGACTTCCCATGTAAATGATTTAAAGGATCTTAATTTCCTATTTAAACGAATCCAAATCTCCGTCAATTGTTATATTCGTCACGGAGCTGTGTCGGGATGGATACCCTAACATGACATGTCTAACCTGACTTCCCATGTAAATGATTTAAAGGATCTTAATTTCCTATTTAAACGAATCCAAATCTCCGTCAATTGTTATATTCGTCACGGAGCTGTGTCGGGATGGATACCCTAACATGACATGTCTATCCTGACTTCCCATGTAAATGATTTAAAGGATCTTAATTTCCTATTTAAACGAATCCAAATCTCCGTCAATTGTTATATTCGTCACGGAGCTGTGTCGGGATGGATACCCTAACATGACATGTCTATCCTGACTTCCCATGTAAATGATTTAAAGGATCTTAATTTCCTATTTAAACGAATCCAAATCTCCGTCAATTGTTATATTCGTCACGGAGCTGTGTCGGGATGGATACCCTAACATGACATGTCTATCCTGACTTCCCATGTAAATGATTTAAAGGATCTTAATTTCATATTTAAACGAATCCAAATCTCCGTCAATTGTTATATTCGTCACGGAGCTGTGTCGGGATGGATACCCTAACATGACATGTCTATCCTGACTTCCCATGTAAATGATTTAAAGGATCTTAATTTCCTATTTAAACGAATCCAAATCTCCTTCAATTGTGATATTCGTCACGGAGCTGTGTCACGATGGATACCCTAACATGACGTGTCTATCCTGACCTCCCATGTAAATGATTTAAAGGATCTTAATTTCCTATTTAAACGAATCCAAATCTCCGTCAATTGTTATATTCGTCACGGAGCTGTGTCGGGATGGATACCCTAACATGACATGTCTATCCTGACTTCCCATGTAAATGATTTAAAGGATCTTAATTTCCTATTTAAACGAATCCAAATCTCCGTCAATTGTTATATTCGTCACGGAGCTGTGTCGGGATGGATACCCTAACATGACATGTCTATCCTGACTTCCCATGTAAATGATTTAAAGGATCTTAATTTCATATTTAAACGAATCCAAATCTCCGTCAATTGTTATATTCGTCACGGAGCTGTGTCGGGATGGATACCCTAACATGACATGTCTATCCTGACTTCCCATGTAAATGATTTAAAGGATCTTAATTTCCTATTTAAACGAATCCAAATCTCCTTCAATTGTGATATTCGTCACGGAGCTGTGTCGGGATGGATACCCTAACATGACGTGTCTATCCTGACCTCCCATGTAAATGATTTAAAGGATCTTAATTTCCTATTTAAACGAATCCAAATCTCCGTCAATTGTTATATTCGTCACGGAGCTGTGTCGGGATGGATACCCTAACATGACATGTCTATCCTGACTTCCCATGTAAATGATTTAAAGGATCTTAATTTCCTATTTAAACGAATCCAAATCTCCGTCAATTGTTATATTCGTCACGGAGCTGTGTCGGGATGGATACCCTAACATGACATGTCTATCCTGACTTCCCATGTAAATGATTTAAAGGATCTTAATTTCATATTTAAACGAATCCAAATCTCCGTCAATTGTTATATTCGTCACGGAGCTGTGTCGGGATGGATACCCTAACATGACATGTCTATCCTGACTTCCCATGTAAATGATTTAAAGGATCTTAATTTCCTATTTAAACGAATCCAAATCTCCGTCAATTGTTATATTCGTCACGGAGCTGTGTCGGGATGGATACCCTAACATGACATGTCTATCCTGACTTCCCATGTAAATGATTTAAAGAATCTTAATTTCCTATTTAAACGAATCCAAATCTCCTTCAATTGTGATATTCGTCACGGAGCTGTGTCGGGATGGATACCCTAACATAACATGTCTATCCTGACTTCCCATGTAAATGATTTAAAGGATCTTAATTTCCTATTTAAACGAATCCAAATCTCCGTCAATTGTTATATTCGTCATGGAGCTGTGTCGGGATGGATACCCTAACATGACATGTCTATCCTGACTTCCCATGTAAATGATTTAAAGGATCTTAATTTCCTATTTAAACGAATCCAAATCTCCGTCAATTGTTATATTCGTCACGGAGCTGTGTCGGGATGGATACCCTAATATGACATGTCTATCCTGACTTCCCATGTAAATGATTTAAAGGATCTTAATTTCCTATTTAAACGAATCCAAATCTCCGTCAATTGTTATATTCGTCACGGCGCTGTGTCGGGATGGATACCCAAACATGACATGTATATCCTGACTTCCCATGTAAATGATTTAAAGGATCTTAATTTCCTATTTAAACGAATCCAAATCTCCGTCAATTGTTATATTCGTCATGGAGCTGTGTCGGGATGGATACCCTAACATGACATGTCTATCCTGACTTCCCATGTAAATGATTTAAAGGATCTTAATTTCCTATTTAAACGAATCCAAATCTCCGTCAATTGTTATATTCGTCACGGAGCTGTGTCGAGATGGATACCCTAATATGACATGTCTATCCTGACTTACCATGTAAATGATTTAAAGGATCTTAATTTCCTATTTAAACGAATCCAAATCTCCGTCAATTGTTATATTCGTCACGGAGCTGTGTCGGGATGGATACTCAAACATGACATGTCTATCCTGACTTCCCATGTAAATGATTTAAAGGATCTTAATTTCCTATTTAAACGAATCCAAATCTCCGTCAATTGTTATATTCGTCACGGAGCTGTGTCGGGATGGATACCCTAACATGACATGTCTAACCTGACTTCCCATGTAAATGATTTAAAGGATCTTAATTTCCTATTTAAACGAATCCAAATCTCCGTCAATTGTTATATTCGTCACGGAGCTGTGTCGGGATGGATACCCTAACATGACATGTCTATCCTGACTTCCCATGTAAATGATTTAAAGGATCTTAATTTCCTATTTAAACGAATCCAAATCTCCGTCAATTGTTATATTCGTCACGGAGCTGTGTCGGGATGGATACCCTAACATGACATGTCTATCCTGACTTCCCATGTAAATGATTTAAAGGATCTTAATTTCATATTTAAACGAATCCAAATCTCCGTCAATTGTTATATTCGTCACGGAGCTGTGTCGGGATGGATACCCTAACATGACATGTCTATCCTGACTTCCCATGTAAATGATTTAAAGGATCTTAATTTCATATTTAAACGAATCCAAATCTCCGTCAATTGTTATATTCGTCACGGAGCTGTGTCGGGATGGATACCCTAACATGACATGTCTATCCTGACTTCCCATGTAAATGATTTAAAGGATCTTAATTTCCTATTTAAACGAATCCAAATCTCCGTCAATTGTTATATTCGTCACGGAGCTGTGTCGGGATGGATACCCTAACATGACATGTCTATCCTGACTTCCCATGTAAATGATTTAAAGGATCTTAATTTCATATTTAAACGAATCCAAATCTCCGTCAATTGTTATATTCGTCACGGAGCTGTGTCGGGATGGATACCCTAACATGACATGTCTATCCTGACTTCCCATGTAAATGATTTAAAGGATCTTAATTTCCTATTTAAACGAATCCAAATCTCCTTCAATTGTGATATTCGTCACGGAGCTGTGTCACGATGGATACCCTAACATGACGTGTCTATCCTGACCTCCCATGTAAATGATTTAAAGGATCTTAATTTCCTATTTAAACGAATCCAAATCTCCGTCAATTGTTATATTCGTCACGGAGCTGTGTCGGGATGGATACCCTAACATGACATGTCTATCCTGACTTCCCATGTAAATGATTTAAAGGATCTTAATTTCCTATTTAAACGAATCCAAATCTCCGTCAATTGTTATATTCGTCACGGAGCTGTGTCGGGATGGATACCCTAACATGACATGTCTATCCTGACTTCCCATGTAAATGATTTAAAGGATCTTAATTTCATATTTAAACGAATCCAAATCTCCGTCAATTGTTATATTCGTCACGGAGCTGTGTCGGGATGGATACCCTAACATGACATGTCTATCCTGACTTCCCATGTAAATGATTTAAAGGATCTTAATTTCCTATTTAAACGAATCCAAATCTCCTTCAATTGTGATATTCGTCACGGAGCTGTGTCGGGATGGATACCCTAACATGACGTGTCTATCCTGACCTCCCATGTAAATGATTTAAAGGATCTTAATTTCCTATTTAAACGAATCCAAATCTCCGTCAATTGTTATATTCGTCACGGAGCTGTGTCGGGATGGATACCCTAACATGACATGTCTATCCTGACTTCCCATGTAAATGATTTAAAGGATCTTAATTTCCTATTTAAACGAATCCAAATCTCCGTCAATTGTTATATTCGTCACGGAGCTGTGTCGGGATGGATACCCTAACATGACATGTCTATCCTGACTTCCCATGTAAATGATTTAAAGGATCTTAATTTCATATTTAAACGAATCCAAATCTCCGTCAATTGTTATATTCGTCACGGAGCTGTGTCGGGATGGATACCCTAACATGACATGTCTATCCTGACTTCCCATGTAAATGATTTAAAGGATCTTAATTTCCTATTTAAACGAATCCAAATCTCCGTCAATTGTTATATTCGTCACGGAGCTGTGTCGGGATGGATACCCTAACATGACATGTCTATCCTGACTTCCCATGTAAATGATTTAAAGAATCTTAATTTCCTATTTAAACGAATCCAAATCTCCTTCAATTGTGATATTCGTCACGGAGCTGTGTCGGGATGGATACCCTAACATAACATGTCTATCCTGACTTCCCATGTAAATGATTTAAAGGATCTTAATTTCCTATTTAAACGAATCCAAATCTCCGTCAATTGTTATATTCGTCACGGAGCTGTGTCGGGATGGATACCCTAACATGACATGTCTATCCTGACTTCCCATGTAAATGATTTAAAGGATCTTAATTTCCTATTTAAACGAATCCAAATCTCCGTCAATTGTTATATTCGTCACGGAGCTGTGTCGGGATGGATACCCTAATATGACATGTCTATCCTGACTTCCCATGTAAATGATTTAAAGGATCTTAATTTCCTATTTAAACGAATCCAAATCTCCGTCAATTGTTATATTCGTCACGGCGCTGTGTCGGGATGGATACCCAAACATGACATGTATATCCTGACTTCCCATGTAAATGATTTAAAGGATCTTAATTTCCTATTTAAACGAATCCAAATCTCCGTCAATTGTTATATTCGTCACGGAGCTGTGTCGGGATGGATACCCTAACATGACATGTCTATCCTGACTTCCCATGTAAATGATTTAAAGGATCTTAATTTCCTATTTAAACGAATCCAAATCTCCGTCAATTGTTATATTCGTCACGGAGCTGTGTCGAGATGGATACCCTAATATGACATGTCTATCCTGACTTACCATGTAAATGATTTAAAGGATCTTAATTTCCTATTTAAACGAATCCAAATCTCCGTCAATTGTTATATTCGTCACGGAGCTGTGTCGGGATGGATACCCAAACATGACATGTCTATCCTGACTTCCCATGTAAATGATTTAAAGGATCTTAATTTCCTATTTAAACGAATCCAAATCTCCGTCAATTGTTATATTCGTCACGGAGCTGTGTCGGGATGGATACCCTAACATGACATGTCTATCCTGACTTCCCATGTAAATGATTTAAAGGATCTTAATTTCCTATTAAACAAAGCCAAATCTCCTTCAATTGTGATATTCGTCACGGAGCTGTGTCGGGATGGATACCCTAAAATGACATGTCTATCCTGACTTCCCATGTAAATGATTTAAAGGATCTTAATTTCCTATTTAAACGAATCCAAATCTCCGTCAATTGTTATATTCGTCACGGAGCTGTGTCGGGATGGATACCCTAACATGACATGTCTATCCTGACTTCCCATGTAAATGATTTAAAGGATCTTTATTTCCTATTTAAACGAATCCAAATCTCCGTCAATTGTTATATTCGTCACGGAGCTGTGTCGGGATGGATACCCTAACATGACATGTCTATCCTGACTTCCCATGTAAATGATTTAAAGGATCTTAATTTCCTATTTAAACGAATCCAAATCTCCGTCAATTGTTATATTCGTCACGGAGCTGTGTCGGGATGGATACCCTAACATGACATGTCTATCCTGACTTCCCATTTAAATAATTTAAAAGATCTTAATTTCCTATTTAAACGAATCCAAATCTCCGTCAATTGTTATATTCGTCACGGAGCTGTGTCGGGATGGATACCCTAACATGACATGTCTATCCTGACCTCCCATGTAAATGATTTAAAGGATCTTAATTTCCTATTTAAACGAATCCAAATCTCCGTCAATTGTTATATTCGTCACGGAGCTGTGTCGGGATGGATACCCTAACATGACATGTCTATCCTGACTTCCCATGTAAATGATTTAAATGATCTTAATTTCCTATTTAAACGAATCCAAATCTCCGTCAATTGTTATATTCGTCACGGAGCTGTGTCGGGATGGATACCCTAACATGACATGTCTATCCTGACCTCCCATGTAAATGATTTAAAGGATCTTAATTTCCTATTTAAACGAATCCAAATCTCCGTCAATTGTTATATTCGTCACGGAGCTGTGTCGGGATGGATACCCTAACATGACATGTCTATCCTGACTTCCCATGTAAATGATTTAAAGGATCTAAATTTCCTATTTAAACGAATCCAAATCTCCGTCAATTGTTATATTCGTCACGGAGCTGTGTCGGGATGGATACCCTAACATGACATGTCTATCCTGACTTCCCATGTAAATGATTTAAAGGATCTTAATTTCCTATTTAAACGAATCCAAATCTCCTTCAATTGTGATATTCGTCACGGAGCTGTGTCGGGATGGATACCCTAACATGACGTGTCTATCCTGACCTCCCATGTAAATGATTTAAAGGATCTTAATTTCCTATTTAAACGAATCCAAATCTCCGTCAATTGTTATATTCGTCACGGAGCTGTGTCGGGATGGATACCCTAACATGACATGTCTATCCTGACTTCCCATGTAAATGATTTAAAGGATCTTAATTTCCTATTTAAACGAATCCAAATCTCCGTCAATTGTGATATTCGTCACGGAGCTGTGTCGGGATGGATACCCTAACATGACATGTCTATCCTGACTTCCCATGTAAATGATTTAAAGGATCTTAATTTCCTATTTAAACGAATCCAAATCTCCGTCAATTGTTATATTCGTCACGGAGCTGTGTCGGGATGGATACCCTAACATGACATGTCTATCCTGACTTCCCATTTAAATAATTTAAAAGATCTTAATTTCCTATTTAAACGAATCCAAATCTCCGTCAATTGTTATATTCGTCACGGAGCTGTGTCGGGATGGATACCCTAACATGACATGTCTATCCTGACCTCCCATGTAAATGATTTAAAGGATCTTAATTTCCTATTTAAACGAATCCAAATCTCCGTCAATTGTTATATTCGTCACGGAGCTGTGTCGGGATGGATACCCTAACATGACATGTCTATCCTGACTTCCCATGTAAATGATTTAAATGATCTTAATTTCCTATTTAAACGAATCCAAATCTCCGTCAATTGTTATATTCGTCACGGAGCTGTGTCGGGATGGATACCCTAACATGACATGTCTATCCTGACCTCCCATGTAAATGATTTAAAGGATCTTAATTTCCTATTTAAACGAATCCAAATCTCCGTCAATTGTTATATTCGTCACGGAGCTGTGTCGGGATGGATACCCTAACATGACATGTCTATCCTGACTTCCCATGTAAATGATTTAAAGGATCTTAATTTCCTATTTAAACGAATCCAAATCTCCGTCAATTGTTATATTCGTCACGGAGCTGTGTCGGGATGGATACCCTAACATGACATGTCTATCCTGACTTCCCATGTAAATGATTTAAAGGATCTTAATTTCCTATTTAAACGAATCCAAATCTCCGTCAATTGTTATATTCGTCACGGAGCTGTGTCGGGATGGATACCCTAACATGACATGTCTAACCTGACCTCCCATGTAAATGATTTAAAGGATCTTAATTTCCTATTTAAACGAATCCAAATCTCCGTCAATTGTTATATTCGTCACGGAGCTGTGTCGGGATGGATACCCTAACATGACATGTCTATCCTGACTTCCCATGTAAATGATTTAAAGGATCTTAATTTCCTATTTAAACGAATCCAAATCTCCGTCAATTGTTATATTCGTCACGGAGTTGTGTCGGGATGGATACCCTAACATGACATGTCTATCCTGACTTCCCATGTAAATGATTTAAAGGATCTTAATTTCATATTTAAACGAATCCAAATCTCCGTCAATTGTTATATTCGTCACGGAGCTGTGTCGGGATGGATACCCTAACATGACATGTATATCCTGACTTCCCATGTAAATGATTTAAAGGATCTTAATTTCATATTTAAACGAATCCAAATCTCCGTCAATTGTTATATTCGTCACGGAGCTGTGTCGGGATGGATACCCTAACATGACATGTCTATCCTGACTTCCCATGTAAATGATTTAAAGGATCTTAATTTCCTATTTAAACGAATCCAAATCTCCGTCAATTGTTATATTCGTCACGGAGCTGTGTCGGGATGGATACCCTAACATGACATGTCTATCCTGACTTCCCATGTAAATGATTTAAAGGATCTTAATTTCCTATTTAAACGAATCCAAATCTCCGTCAATTGTTATATTCGTCACGGAGCTGTGTCGGGATGGATACCCTAACATGACATGTCTAACCTGACTTCCCATGTAAATGATTTAAAGGATCTTAATTTCCTATTTAAACGAATCCAAATCTCCGTCAATTGTTATATTCGTCACGGAGCTGTGTCGGGATGGATACCCTAACATGACATGTCTATCCTGACTTCCCATGTAAATGATTTAAAGGATCTTAATTTCCTATTTAAACGAATCCAAATCTCCGTCAATTGTTATATTCGTCACGGAGTTGTGTCGGGATGGATACCCTAACATGACATGTCTATCCTGACTTCCCATGTAAATGATTTAAAGGATCTTAATTTCATATTTAAACGAATCCAAATCTCCGTCAATTGTTATATTCGTCACGGAGCTGTGTCGGGATGGATACCCTAACATGACATGTCTATCCTGACTTCCCATGTAAATGATTTAAAGGATCTTAATTTCATATTTAAACGAATCCAAATCTCCGTCAATTGTTATATTCGTCACGGAGCTGTGTCGGGATGGATACCCTAACATGACATGTCTATCCTGACTTCCCATGTAAATGATTTAAAGGATCTTAATTTCATATTTAAACGAATCCAAATCTCCGTCAATTGTTATATTCGTCACGGAGCTGTGTCGGGATGGATACCCTAACATGACATGTCTATCCTGACTTCCCATGTAAATGATTTAAAGGATCTTAATTTCATATTTAAACGAATCCAAATCTCCGTCAATTGTTATATTCGTCACGGAGCTGTGTCGGGATGGATACCCTAACATGACATGTCTATCCTGACTTCCCATGTAAATGATTTAAAGGATCTTAATTTCCTATTTAAACGAATCCAAATCTCCTTCAATTGTGATATTCGTCACGGAGCTGTGTCACGATGGATACCCTAACATGACGTGTCTATCCTGACCTCCCATGTAAATGATTTAAAGGATCTTAATTTCCTATTTAAACGAATCCAAATCTCCGTCAATTGTTATATTCGTCACGGAGCTGTGTCGGGATGGATACCCTAACATGACATGTCTATCCTGACTTCCCATGTAAATGATTTAAAGGATCTTAATTTCCTATTTAAACGAATCCAAATCTCCGTCAATTGTTATATTCGTCACGGAGCTGTGTCGGGATGGATACCCTAACATGACATGTCTATCCTGACTTCCCATGTAAATGATTTAAAGGATCTTAATTTCATATTTAAACGAATCCAAATCTCCGTCAATTGTTATATTCGTCACGGAGCTGTGTCGGGATGGATACCCTAACATGACATGTCTATCCTGACTTCCCATGTAAATGATTTAAAGGATCTTAATTTCCTATTTAAACGAATCCAAATCTCCTTCAATTGTGATATTCGTCACGGAGCTGTGTCGGGATGGATACCCTAACATGACGTGTCTATCCTGACCTCCCATGTAAATGATTTAAAGGATCTTAATTTCCTATTTAAACGAATCCAAATCTCCGTCAATTGTTATATTCGTCACGGAGCTGTGTCGGGATGGATACCCTAACATGACATGTCTATCCTGACTTCCCATGTAAATGATTTAAAGGATCTTAATTTCCTATTTAAACGAATCCAAATCTCCTTCAATTGTGATATTCGTCACGGAGCTGTGTCGGGATGGATACCCTAACATGACATGTCTATCCTGACTTCCCATGTAAATGATTTAAAGGATCTTAATTTCATATTTAAACGAATCCAAATCTCCGTCAATTGTTATATTCGTCACGGAGCTGTGTCGGGATGGATACCCTAACATGACATGTCTATCCTGACTTCCCATGTAAATGATTTAAAGGATCTTAATTTCCTATTTAAACGAATCCAAATCTCCGTCAATTGTTATATTCGTCACGGAGCTGTGTCGGGATGGATACCCTAACATGACATGTCTATCCTGACTTCCCATGTAAATGATTTAAAGGATCTTAATTTCCTATTTAAACGAATCCAAATCTCCGTCAATTGTTATATTCGTCACGGAGCTGTGTCGGGATGGATACCCTAACATGACATGTCTAACCTGACTTCCCATGTAAATGATTTAAAGGATCTTAATTTCCTATTTAAACGAATCCAAATCTCCGTCAATTGTTATATTCGTCACGGAGCTGTGTCGGGATGGATACCCTAACATGACATGTCTATCCTGACTTCCCATGTAAATGATTTAAAGGATCTTAATTTCCTATTTAAACGAATCCAAATCTCCGTCAATTGTTATATTCGTCACGGAGCTGTGTCGGGATGGATACCCTAACATGACATGTCTATCCTGACTTCCCATGTAAATGATTTAAAGGATCTTAATTTCCTATTTAAACGAATCCAAATCTCCGTCAATTGTTATATTCGTCACGGAGCTGTGTCGGGATGGATACCCTAACATGACATGTCTATCCTGACTTCCCATGTAAATGATTTAAAGGATCTTAATTTCATATTTAAACGAATCCAAATCTCCGTCAATTGTTATATTCGTCACGGAGCTGTGTCGGGATGGATACCCTAACATGACATGTCTATCCTGACTTCCCATGTAAATGATTTAAAGGATCTTAATTTCCTATTTAAACGAATCCAAATCTCCTTCAATTGTGATATTCGTCACGGAGCTGTGTCACGATGGATACCCTAACATGACGTGTCTATCCTGACCTCCCATGTAAATGATTTAAAGGATCTTAATTTCCTATTTAAACGAATCCAAATCTCCGTCAATTGTTATATTCGTCACGGAGCTGTGTCGGGATGGATACCCTAACATGACATGTCTATCCTGACTTCCCATGTAAATGATTTAAAGGATCTTAATTTCCTATTTAAACGAATCCAAATCTCCGTCAATTGTTATATTCGTCACGGAGCTGTGTCGGGATGGATACCCTAACATGACATGTCTATCCTGACTTCCCATGTAAATGATTTAAAGGATCTTAATTTCATATTTAAACGAATCCAAATCTCCGTCAATTGTTATATTCGTCACGGAGCTGTGTCGGGATGGATACCCTAACATGACATGTCTATCCTGACTTCCCATGTAAATGATTTAAAGGATCTTAATTTCCTATTTAAACGAATCCAAATCTCCTTCAATTGTGATATTCGTCACGGAGCTGTGTCGGGATGGATACCCTAACATGACGTGTCTATCCTGACCTCCCATGTAAATGATTTAAAGGATCTTAATTTCCTATTTAAACGAATCCAAATCTCCGTCAATTGTTATATTCGTCACGGAGCTGTGTCGGGATGGATACCCTAACATGACATGTCTATCCTGACTTCCCATGTAAATGATTTAAAGGATCTTAATTTCCTATTTAAACGAATCCAAATCTCCGTCAATTGTTATATTCGTCACGGAGCTGTGTCGGGATGGATACCCTAACATGACATGTCTATCCTGACTTCCCATGTAAATGATTTAAAGGATCTTAATTTCATATTTAAACGAATCCAAATCTCCGTCAATTGTTATATTCGTCACGGAGCTGTGTCGGGATGGATACCCTAACATGACATGTCTATCCTGACTTCCCATGTAAATGATTTAAAGGATCTTAATTTCCTATTTAAACGAATCCAAATCTCCGTCAATTGTTATATTCGTCACGGAGCTGTGTCGGGATGGATACCCTAACATGACATGTCTATCCTGACTTCCCATGTAAATGATTTAAAGAATCTTAATTTCCTATTTAAACGAATCCAAATCTCCTTCAATTGTGATATTCGTCACGGAGCTGTGTCGGGATGGATACCCTAACATAACATGTCTATCCTGACTTCCCATGTAAATGATTTAAAGGATCTTAATTTCCTATTTAAACGAATCCAAATCTCCGTCAATTGTTATATTCGTCATGGAGCTGTGTCGGGATGGATACCCTAACATGACATGTCTATCCTGACTTCCCATGTAAATGATTTAAAGGATCTTAATTTCCTATTTAAACGAATCCAAATCTCCGTCAATTGTTATATTCGTCACGGAGCTGTGTCGGGATGGATACCCTAATATGACATGTCTATCCTGACTTCCCATGTAAATGATTTAAAGGATCTTAATTTCCTATTTAAACGAATCCAAATCTCCGTCAATTGTTATATTCGTCACGGCGCTGTGTCGGGATGGATACCCAAACATGACATGTATATCCTGACTTCCCATGTAAATGATTTAAAGGATCTTAATTTCCTATTTAAACGAATCCAAATCTCCGTCAATTGTTATATTCGTCATGGAGCTGTGTCGGGATGGATACCCTAACATGACATGTCTATCCTGACTTCCCATGTAAATGATTTAAAGGATCTTAATTTCCTATTTAAACGAATCCAAATCTCCGTCAATTGTTATATTCGTCACGGAGCTGTGTCGAGATGGATACCCTAATATGACATGTCTATCCTGACTTACCATGTAAATGATTTAAAGGATCTTAATTTCCTATTTAAACGAATCCAAATCTCCGTCAATTGTTATATTCGTCACGGAGCTGTGTCGGGATGGATACTCAAACATGACATGTCTATCCTGACTTCCCATGTAAATGATTTAAAGGATCTTAATTTCCTATTTAAACGAATCCAAATCTCCGTCAATTGTTATATTCGTCACGGAGCTGTGTCGGGATGGATACCCTAACATGACATGTCTAACCTGACTTCCCATGTAAATGATTTAAAGGATCTTAATTTCCTATTTAAACGAATCCAAATCTCCGTCAATTGTTATATTCGTCACGGAGCTGTGTCGGGATGGATACCCTAACATGACATGTCTATCCTGACTTCCCATGTAAATGATTTAAAGGATCTTAATTTCCTATTTAAACGAATCCAAATCTCCGTCAATTGTTATATTCGTCACGGAGCTGTGTCGGGATGGATACCCTAACATGACATGTCTATCCTGACTTCCCATGTAAATGATTTAAAGGATCTTAATTTCATATTTAAACGAATCCAAATCTCCGTCAATTGTTATATTCGTCACGGAGCTGTGTCGGGATGGATACCCTAACATGACATGTCTATCCTGACTTCCCATGTAAATGATTTAAAGGATCTTAATTTCATATTTAAACGAATCCAAATCTCCGTCAATTGTTATATTCGTCACGGAGCTGTGTCGGGATGGATACCCTAACATGACATGTCTATCCTGACTTCCCATGTAAATGATTTAAAGGATCTTAATTTCCTATTTAAACGAATCCAAATCTCCGTCAATTGTTATATTCGTCACGGAGCTGTGTCGGGATGGATACCCTAACATGACATGTCTATCCTGACTTCCCATGTAAATGATTTAAAGGATCTTAATTTCATATTTAAACGAATCCAAATCTCCGTCAATTGTTATATTCGTCACGGAGCTGTGTCGGGATGGATACCCTAACATGACATGTCTATCCTGACTTCCCATGTAAATGATTTAAAGGATCTTAATTTCCTATTTAAACGAATCCAAATCTCCTTCAATTGTGATATTCGTCACGGAGCTGTGTCACGATGGATACCCTAACATGACGTGTCTATCCTGACCTCCCATGTAAATGATTTAAAGGATCTTAATTTCCTATTTAAACGAATCCAAATCTCCGTCAATTGTTATATTCGTCACGGAGCTGTGTCGGGATGGATACCCTAACATGACATGTCTATCCTGACTTCCCATGTAAATGATTTAAAGGATCTTAATTTCCTATTTAAACGAATCCAAATCTCCGTCAATTGTTATATTCGTCACGGAGCTGTGTCGGGATGGATACCCTAACATGACATGTCTATCCTGACTTCCCATGTAAATGATTTAAAGGATCTTAATTTCATATTTAAACGAATCCAAATCTCCGTCAATTGTTATATTCGTCACGGAGCTGTGTCGGGATGGATACCCTAACATGACATGTCTATCCTGACTTCCCATGTAAATGATTTAAAGGATCTTAATTTCCTATTTAAACGAATCCAAATCTCCTTCAATTGTGATATTCGTCACGGAGCTGTGTCGGGATGGATACCCTAACATGACGTGTCTATCCTGACCTCCCATGTAAATGATTTAAAGGATCTTAATTTCCTATTTAAACGAATCCAAATCTCCGTCAATTGTTATATTCGTCACGGAGCTGTGTCGGGATGGATACCCTAACATGACATGTCTATCCTGACTTCCCATGTAAATGATTTAAAGGATCTTAATTTCCTATTTAAACGAATCCAAATCTCCGTCAATTGTTATATTCGTCACGGAGCTGTGTCGGGATGGATACCCTAACATGACATGTCTATCCTGACTTCCCATGTAAATGATTTAAAGGATCTTAATTTCATATTTAAACGAATCCAAATCTCCGTCAATTGTTATATTCGTCACGGAGCTGTGTCGGGATGGATACCCTAACATGACATGTCTATCCTGACTTCCCATGTAAATGATTTAAAGGATCTTAATTTCCTATTTAAACGAATCCAAATCTCCGTCAATTGTTATATTCGTCACGGAGCTGTGTCGGGATGGATACCCTAACATGACATGTCTATCCTGACTTCCCATGTAAATGATTTAAAGAATCTTAATTTCCTATTTAAACGAATCCAAATCTCCTTCAATTGTGATATTCGTCACGGAGCTGTGTCGGGATGGATACCCTAACATAACATGTCTATCCTGACTTCCCATGTAAATGATTTAAAGGATCTTAATTTCCTATTTAAACGAATCCAAATCTCCGTCAATTGTTATATTCGTCACGGAGCTGTGTCGGGATGGATACCCTAACATGACATGTCTATCCTGACTTCCCATGTAAATGATTTAAAGGATCTTAATTTCCTATTTAAACGAATCCAAATCTCCGTCAATTGTTATATTCGTCACGGAGCTGTGTCGGGATGGATACCCTAATATGACATGTCTATCCTGACTTCCCATGTAAATGATTTAAAGGATCTTAATTTCCTATTTAAACGAATCCAAATCTCCGTCAATTGTTATATTCGTCACGGCGCTGTGTCGGGATGGATACCCAAACATGACATGTATATCCTGACTTCCCATGTAAATGATTTAAAGGATCTTAATTTCCTATTTAAACGAATCCAAATCTCCGTCAATTGTTATATTCGTCACGGAGCTGTGTCGGGATGGATACCCTAACATGACATGTCTATCCTGACTTCCCATGTAAATGATTTAAAGGATCTTAATTTCCTATTTAAACGAATCCAAATCTCCGTCAATTGTTATATTCGTCACGGAGCTGTGTCGAGATGGATACCCTAATATGACATGTCTATCCTGACTTACCATGTAAATGATTTAAAGGATCTTAATTTCCTATTTAAACGAATCCAAATCTCCGTCAATTGTTATATTCGTCACGGAGCTGTGTCGGGATGGATACCCAAACATGACATGTCTATCCTGACTTCCCATGTAAATGATTTAAAGGATCTTAATTTCCTATTTAAACGAATCCAAATCTCCGTCAATTGTTATATTCGTCACGGAGCTGTGTCGGGATGGATACCCTAACATGACATGTCTATCCTGACTTCCCATGTAAATGATTTAAAGGATCTTAATTTCCTATTAAACAAAGCCAAATCTCCTTCAATTGTGATATTCGTCACGGAGCTGTGTCGGGATGGATACCCTAAAATGACATGTCTATCCTGACTTCCCATGTAAATGATTTAAAGGATCTTAATTTCCTATTTAAACGAATCCAAATCTCCGTCAATTGTTATATTCGTCACGGAGCTGTGTCGGGATGGATACCCTAACATGACATGTCTATCCTGACTTCCCATGTAAATGATTTAAAGGATCTTTATTTCCTATTTAAACGAATCCAAATCTCCGTCAATTGTTATATTCGTCACGGAGCTGTGTCGGGATGGATACCCTAACATGACATGTCTATCCTGACTTCCCATGTAAATGATTTAAAGGATCTTAATTTCCTATTTAAACGAATCCAAATCTCCGTCAATTGTTATATTCGTCACGGAGCTGTGTCGGGATGGATACCCAAACATGATATGTCTATCCTGACTTCCCATGTAAATGCTTTAAAGAGGTTTCACGTTAAAAAACGATTTTCTATTTTTTTTTTAAAGAAATGGTTTCTTTGTCAAGTTGGAACCCCACATAAAGGGCAGGACCATGATGTGCGACGGAACCTGTGGCACACCCCTAAAGGCGACCGTGGTAACATGTGTTCGGTACATGCGGTATTAGTAAGCGTCTCCCTATTGACCAAAATGAAAGAAGTTTCGCATCAAAACACATTGATAAAAATTATAGAATTTAATTTTGAGCTATTCCTCTTGGATATTTAAAACTTCAAAGCGAGTCATGCAAATCGCGTTTAAATAAATCGCAAATACCAGGGCTATTTCCGATTCAGAACAACATCACACCCTTACCACAAACACATCTGCATGACACACACGTTTCCCTTTCACTTCATTTTCACTTTCATTACCCCCAAAACACACGCTTAATTTCCAGAACTCTCCTCTCCGCAGAACGCTCTTAATGAGGTCAAAAACGAACTAGATTGCAAATTCAAAAACACCACCTCTTTAAAACGAATCACAAAAGCATGAAATAACCACTTCTGAAAATAAAAAACTAACGAATCTACGGAAACAAAATAATAATAAACAAAAGCGGGGGAAGGGGAAAAAAACCGAACAACTAACGTCAAAAGTGATGTTTCTAACGTCAAGGCTAAATTTATTTTCAAAAGCAATTAACATGTCATTTTCTAACCGTGAGACGAAGTTTTGCGTCCTGTTTATAACATAAAGCGCGGGACCATGTGCGACGGCACCTGTGGCACACCCCTAAAGGCGACCCTGGTTACGTGTGTTCGTTACATGCGTTATTAGTAAGCGACTACCTATTGACCAAAATGAAAGAAGTTTCGCATCAAAACACAATGAAAATTATTATAGAATTTAATTCTGAGCTGTTCCTCCCGGATATTTAAAGCTTCAAAGCGAGTCATGCAAATCGCGTTTCAATAAATCGCAAATATCATTGCTATTTCCGATTCAGAACAACATCACACCCTTACCACAAACACATCTGCATGACACACACGTTTCCCTTTCACTTCATTTCCACTTTCATTACCCCTAAAACACACGCTTAATTTCCAGAACTCTCCTCTCCGCAGAACGCTCTTAATGAGGTCAAAAACGAACTAAATTGCAAATTCGAAAACACCACCTCTTTAAAACGAATCACAAAAGCATGAAATAACCACTTCTGAAAAATAAAATAATAATAAAAAAAAAACTAACGAATCCCCGGAAACAAAATAATAATAAACAAAAGCGAGGGAAGGGGGAAAAAAACCGAACAACTAACGCCAAAAGTGATGTTTCTAACGTCAAGGCTAAATTTATTTTCAAAAGCTATTAACATGTCATTTTCTAACCGTGAGACGAAGTTTTGCGTCCTGTTTATGAGAATCTCAAACGTCCTAAATGCATGCATAAGTGAACGATGTCGTTACTTATTCGCATAGTTTCCATAATTTTTCCCTTTTCTCGGTTTCTTTTTCCCTCTCCTACGTCATTTGCGTGCTGGTGTGTAATGTAACAGCCGGGGATTTGAGTTATTGCCGGTTTTGCGGATTCCGGTGGTAGAATTATGCGATTCGTGGGCTTGCGATGTGCGGCGGGATCGCGATACTGCGCTCGAAATAAATAAAAGAAGGTTTTATAAGGCGTCAAAGAAAAAAGGATGTTTTCATGGGGAGGCATTGTGATGTTTTTTTGTGGTGTATTATTATGTTCCAGACAAAAAAAAATACTGTGGCAATGATAATAATTAATATGATAAGAAGATTAATAGGCGACTATTAACTTGTTAGTCAGTATTTAAAGAAATATCCATTATTGCTTAGTTCATTAAGGCACTGTAAGCTGAAACATTTTTCAAATCTGAAGCATTGGGGGTAACTTTTAAAAACCATCTGTATTAAAATGGTTTAAAAAAATATATGTTAAATAAAACGTGTTATAAGCTTTTTCTTTAACGTCCGTAAAGAAAGCAGAACGTAGATTGATTTTTTTTTGGCTCTACAATTGATTTAAAGAAGTTATTATAACATTACCGTCAACAGGGTTAATTTACTCCTTGCCGGGTAACATTACTCCACCTGTTGAAGAAAGTTTCGCATTTAAAAAGAAAAAGGATGTACATTCGTTGAAATAATCCAATAATGATTTTTTCTTGTAAAGGTTGGTAACCGTATGTATATGTATTTCCTTTAGGGAATGTAAGGAGGGAATTTTCTTCTATTAATTTATGTGCTGTCCGACGGTAAGTACCGTAAAATGGGGCAACTTTGTGCCACTTTTTGAGGATTTTTCAGAATATATCTATCATTTATTCACCAATTGCTCTGAAATTTTTACACAACATACCTACACATCTCGGCTATCCAATGATGGGTGGGAAAAAATGTTTTCTTTATAGAAAGGGAGGGGGAATTTTTTTCGTGTGGCACAAAGTTGTACCCGGTTGGGTACAACTTTGTGCCACTCTTTTTTCTGCCTCTAAAACACATTGAAACTTAATGTAACACAATCTGGACCATGCTTTTTTTCATACTTAGCTCCCGGTTGGGTACAACTTTGTGCCACTCTTTTTTCTGCCTCTAAAACACATTGAAACTTAATGTAACACAATCTGGACCATGCTTTTTTTCATACTTAGCTCATCTACTATGCTATGAACAGGGAAATAAAATTTGTTCTCAACATGTTAATGTTTTTTTTTCAAATATTTTATCAATTTTGAGGTGTGCGAAATTAAAAAAGACGAGTTTTTTTTAAACTTTTAAGGATAAACTGTTTCACACACACACGCAGGCATACAAAATATTACATTACAAAAAATAATATGAAATTACATTACATGTCAGTTTAAATTCTAAAAAATGGACATGCAAAACTCTGTTGCACAGCTTTTGAAGAACATGCTATCGATCCAAGGGATAGATGCCACTCCCTTTAAAACCTCACAGAAGGTTCTTAACAATATTTGGTTGCAGTCTTTCGAGTAATTTTGTCAACATCATGGGGAACGCAATTTTTGGAAGAGAGGAACTCGATCTACTTCGTGGGGTTTTCTTCCATTCATCTAGAATGGAGCGCCACACTTTCTTCAAAGGACCAAAAAACGACACATCAAGTGGTTGAAGAAGGTTTGTGGAATGTGGAGACAGCGCTATGAACGTAACATCATTTTCCTGACACAAACGCAGGACATGAGAACTAAGATGTGAACTGAGATTGTCCCCTATAAGTACCTTTGTTCCACTTTGTTTCCTGCGGACTGGTAACATGGTATATTCAAACCAATCTTCCTTGTTTCTTCAGACCTTCAGATGGGGATAATTCAGCATCCTTTCTCTGCTTCAGCATAAATGCAAGTGAATTTCGGTGAATTCCATACCTCTCTTTGGCCTTACGGACTGAAATCTTCTTCTCTATAATTTCCTCTAACACCTTTTCAAGGTATTCATATGTGTTTTAATCCAATAAGGGTGACTTCTGACCTTTTTTCTGTCACCACGGGCCATTATCTGCAAAAAAGCATTGAATAAAAAGGGGATTGAAGCTCAAAAAATAAGAAAATGGAGTGGCACAAAGTTGTACCCTAAAGTTGTCATCTTTGATAACATTTGAGCTTATGACAGAACGGACAAACATTTTGAATTGCTTAATACAGCATATTGTAGATAATAATATAGTGACTAATGTATAAACTTACCAAATCTCCAGGGGAACAACTGATATGAGGTTGAGATCAGACTCTCCTGGTATCTTAAAAACCTTCAAACACTGTGATCACAAGCAATATTTTCTTGATAGCCACAACTGATAACTGACCAGGTTATTAATGCTCGTTTAGATTCCACATCATCATCGCTAACTCCAAGATTTTTATTACCGCTAGAAAGCATTGACGCCTGAAAACGGTGTGTGGCACAATGTTGCAACCTTGGCACAAAGTTGCCCCACTTTCCGGTATGTTTCTTTCCCCACTTTCTGTTAGGGAAGGTAGCTAAAAGTTTTGTGTACGTACAACACGTGTTTTCTTCAGGTGGTAAAAGTTGTATATTTTACTTTAACCATGTGTACCCTGAATAAGGTAAGTGCATAATTGTGTTATGTGATAATTAATTTAAAAGTTTACTAATGTATTTTCTGATGTTGTGCTTCTAATTCAGGTTACAAACCATTTTGCTTACCAATCTCATTCCATTCCAACATTCGGGGATTACTTTACTCCGTCAGTTAAAGTGAAGTTAACCTTACAATAGCAAAGCAAACCTTAGTAGGAAACTTGTTCTTCTAATTTACTAGTCAAGCAAAGAAATGTAATTACTTGCCTATGTAAGAGGTTTTCTGTGATGGGCCATGATTTGCATTAAGAATAGAATTTACATTAAAATTTTATGTTTTAAAAAATATATTTTGAGTTTATATTAATTTATACCGTATGTATGTTTATTTACACCCCTGAAATTTACTAGCAAAAATTTAACAATGAAATCCATATTAATTCGTCAATCGTTATGAAAAAAAAGTTAACTTAAGAAATCATTTAAAGTTTTTTGGTTTTAAAAAGAATGTTTTGGCAGTGGAAATTTATGATTTTGGACAGCAAAATACGACATACATTTTGAATGATGATTATTAAGAACTAAATGGTTTTATTTGCTCCAACCAAACCTTATTATTGAAAACGGTCTGACATAGGTGTAAAATATCCTGCCCCTGCTTTCTACTTTACTCCACAGAGAAATATAAATAAAAAAAATAGTGAACAATTTTACATAAAAAATATATAGAGTTTAGGAATCGTCAGTTGTCGCAAAATATATTGATATCCGGAACATATTGAGAGCTACACTACGTGGTACTCAAACATTTTACTAAAGTTGGAAAATACAATAAAATGGAATACAGTAACCCACGTTGATGGTATCACATTTGTTCTATGTCTGCAGCAAAAAAGGATTTTACATCATACTATTAAAATATCAGAATAAAGTGGAAAATCAGTAAACATATATATTTATAATATTCTCTCACAACTTTTTGAAACGGTTTTTAGTCATCTTTAATTCCTCAAATTGCATATATTTTGGCATATATTGATCTATATTGTTTAGCACAAAGTGTTCCCGATGGGCTGGTAGGAAAAGTACCGAGCACATAATCGAAGGTTTGTGGATTCAATTCCCGTTTTACGATGAACACAGAGATCTTTGTTGGATAGTGAGTATCTTCGTTGTTCACTAAACATACAATGTGTAAAGAGGGGTGCTGCACGTTAAATATGCCGTCGGTCGTTCAAATGTCATCACGGTGTTCAGATTGTGGAAGTTTGGAGAGTGGGGTTCTGGCTCATGTGTTGAAATCGTTACCTGACCATGAATCTCCCCAAAGAAGCTATTAGACCGGGTCACTCCTTTTGAATAAATCAAAAAAGTACGTTAAAGTAAATGCAGACGATGAAAAGTTATGTAGGATAAAAAGTAAACAAAAAAGAATGAAAAGTAAGTGAAGGAATATATGAAAACTTTGTTGTTATTTACATATTGATGCAACAAGTGAAATGTCTCTATCAAACAACTATTTCAAAGTTGTCAAACTTTATTAAGATCGGTACAGCAGATACTGGTAATGTTGCACATAATATAACTTTTTGTCAGTCGGAAAAATATGCTAAAGTAAAGAGTAAGGGGGCACTCCGCCAAGGCGTCAAAATTATTGTCGCCAATCATAATTTAAGTTCAAATTATTATACAATACTTGCATAATCTATTTTACAAACATGCGCATATTCGAATCCAAATCGTAATTTCTTTAGTTTTCCAATCGCCATTTTGTGATGAGTTACGTATTACGCCTCTCATTGGTTTAATATAGAGCAATAGCTCCATGCACTTGTTTACGTGACGTCAATACATCGTAGTGGAAAATGGTAACCCTAGATCTTCAGCGCCAAAGTTGTCGATGAAAATTAATGTGGCGTAAAATACATATATAAAACAGTTTTTTAGTTATAACTTATAAACGATGTAATATATTTAAAAGAAACATGGCATTGAAACTCTTCTCCTGATTTTTTATTGAAAATGAAGCATTTATATAATTTTTAAGATAAATAAATAAAAATGTAAAGCATGATTTATGCTTTAGCAACAAAAAAAATTAGTATTCGAGAAAATGAAGAAAAATGCGTAAATGTCACTTAACAATGATTAACTACGGGATTTCAAAAACAAAGCTTAATAAAATTAACTTTTGATAAAGGAAAACTGACTATAATATTTTTTAATTTTACGAATAAGTTGAAAAAATGAATAGATTTAAAATTAAATTATATACTTTTCAACGTTTTAAAATCCGTGCTAAAATGTAAGTAACTTTTTTTGTAAATTGACACCAAGAAGTTATAATAAGTATCAAATTAATGTGAAATAATTACAGTTTTTGAACTTATTCGTAATATTAAACATACAATTTGTTTTGAACTTTTAGCGTATTTTTCTTAAAGACGGCTTTACTTTCTTATTTAAAATAAAAGTTTATTTCAGTTTTTCTATTTTAGCAAGGAACTTCGCTCCCTGCTATTATTCACCAAGAAAGTCAAGTTATTACTATTAAAGTATTTGTTAGAATATCCGGTTTAATAAATTCTGGGAAAACGAAATGGCATTGTTGTACTACCTCAATCCAACAATGAAAGTATTTTGAATTCGGAGAAAAAAAATTAAAAAAAGTGTGGTTAATCGATTTTTCCAGATAAATAAAATGCGGATAATCAGTTATTTTTATAGGTTTTGCGAAAGTGGAATTTTCTCTTTACGACAAAAAAAGAATTTTCGAAATTGGACAATATTTGTTACACACAGTCGGGTTAATTGAACATTCCGAACAGTTAAATGCCGGATAATCGGATATTTTTTCAAAAGGAGACCAAGTAAAACATCCCTTATCCTACCATCTTGATAGAACGTACATAAAAAAATACATAACAAGTCGAATTGATAACTCTCTTCTTTCTCACGCTTTCTGAAATGGGTTAGCGCTCTTTTAAGTCGGTTAAAAAGATAAAGGTTGACACTGATCGTTTTCCGCAATATCGTTCTACAAGTTTTCTTTCCCACTCTTAACACTCAGTTTAGCAAATTGAAATAAAAAGAAAAACGAATTTTCTTCAATGCAGCCCTAAAATTTCAAGAAATGCACTTGCACGAACTGTGGATTTAAATATTTTCACTGGGAAATACAAAACATTCCAAATATAAAAAAAAAATTATGTCTCCACATTTAAAGTTATCGAATAAGGAGGACAAAGTGAATGGGCGAAGAAATTTCATTTTTAGTTTCAAGTCTCTCGACTCTAAATAAAAAAACAACTTTTTTTTTCATTTAGTATTAAATCAGTGGGGACATATCTTTGTGTCAAACAATCTCCCTGCTGTAAACAAAAAAAGTAACTCCGGATGCAAATATGAAAAGCTTGAACAAATAAAGGAGTTTTGCATTAATGCAGCTTTTATTTCGTGTGCATGATCATTATTTTTTTCTTCTTTTTTAATAATCAATATTTGATGTTAGGTAATATTTTATACATCATCATTTCTATGCAGGTTATTTAAAGTTTGTAACTTTTTATGTCCCATTGGGTCTTAATAAAATGATTTATTAAAATACGTATGTGTGCTTGTGGTTTTAGTATATAAAAACCCATATTGTTTCTTAAAGATGAGCAAGTTTTGGCTAGAATATTGGTTTTTAATTATAGTTTAACCGCACATTATTTTAATAAATTTAGTTAATTGTGGTAGGTTGGTGGGTTGGTTATACTAACGTTGCACTCAAGCTACACAATGAGTTGTCAATTTCAAATCATTTTACACCAGTTTATAACTGAAAACACCACCTTTATTAATTTGGATCCATTTTCTGAGGGCGAAAAGAACTGAGCTGACATGGGGACATTTGGGCAACCACCAATTTAACGTGCATCAGTCCCCATCCACACGGCGAATGTTTTTTCGGAAGACAAGAAGCCGAAACTCACAAACCTCCGATTGGGACTTCCCTGCACAGTTAAAACGAAGATTAACAAAATTCCGATTAAAAACTCGATTTTCTTCAAGTAATCTCTAGCATTAGATTAGATTAAGATGGGGAACATGCCTTCGTGCTTTTCCTCCTTAGCAGCTGCGCTTGACGTCCGAGACACTGGATTGTTGGGTTTCCATCCGACATTTCGGAACCTGCTTATCTAGTGCGTTGGTCGTACAGTGTGTATAAAAAACGCGCGTTTTTTAATATCCACCTATACTGGGTCTGAGAATGGATAATAACTGCGTTAAATTTATGTTGCTCACAAGACTTGCTGATTGACGAAAGATTTGATAGCAAGTGTCATTTACATATAGAAAATTCCAGAAAAATGGATGTTGATTTATGTGTTAGGGATTTGCTCATAAGCATAACTACAATTTTTTTATTTATATAATTTTGAATGCGATTCATTTATATTTATTCCACGATTTCTTATTAATTTTTTATAGTAAAGTTAAGTTATTTGAAATATTTATTTAAAGTTTTTTTTTATAAATATATACATTTTATTAAAAATATTATCAATTTTAAATCATTAATATGTTTATACATTAAAAATTTTATTATTAAAAATTTATAACATTTTTAATAAAATGCATATATTTATATAAAAAAAACTTTAAATAAGTATTATAAATAACTTTTGTTATTAAAAATTGTAAAATTAAAAAAAAGTCATAATTTATAATATACCGATTTTATATTTTATCAATTTCACAAATTTATATAACAAAAGTAATTAAAAATGTATCAATATTAAGTATGCTTCTTAAATTTAAGACAAGAAATTTAAAATTTATACAGGGTGCGTTCCTTAAGTAATGCGACCAAATTCATAAAAAATCATATATTGGACATATTCGTAAAATTAGTTAAAATCTTCAAAATAGCATCCTCCAGCGTTGATACATTTATGGAGGGGTTTTTTCCAGGCCTGGAAGGCATCCTGGAAAGCCTTCTCCGGGAGGTCCTTTAGAGCCGATGTAACATGATCCTGGATGTTTTCAATTGTGTCTTAATGTTTCCCTTTCAGGGCTTCTTTTAAGCGGGGAAACAAAAACAAAGTCTGGGGGAGCCAGGTCAGGCTTGTAGCAGATTGACGAACAAGTGGGGTATGCGTCCTGGCCATAAAATCGTTGACATGGAAGGAGCTGTATCTTGGCGCGTTATCGTGATGAAGTTTCCATGCGTCCTTGATGTCACTTCTGCAGCGCGCGACCCTTTTTTCTAGCCAGGACCCATACCCCACTGGTTTCCCAGCGTCCCTATAGTCCTGACCTGGCTCCCCCAGACTTATTTTTTTGGTTCCTCGCTTAAAAGGAGCCCTGAAAGGGAAACATTAAGACACAATTGAAAACATCCAGGATCATGTTACATCGGCTCTAAAGGACCTCCCGGAGAAGGCTTTCCAGGATGCCTTCCAGGCCTGGAAAAAAAACCTCCATAAATGTATCAACGCAGGAGGATGCTATTTTGAAGATTTTTAACTAATTTTACGAATATGTCCAATATATGATTTTTTATGAATTTAGTCGCATTACTTATGGAACGCACCCTGTATACCAATTTAATGATACAAAATTGTGTCCTCCAATATTATTGCATACATATACACCCATAATTAATTAAAAGCACAATGGCCGCTTTTTATTATCTTCTTTTGGATTCTTAAGTCTTCCCAATATGATTTTTCACAGGCAAAAAAAAAACCACAACCCCATCGGCATTATGCTTGCAAGTGACACTTCCACCCTGCGCTGGATTTGAGTTCGATCCCCCCTTCTGCGATATCGGGATTTAAGATCGTCCCCACGAGCATTACGGTCGCATGTGGCGAGGCGGGGAAGGGGACACATATCATTGGCATACAAAGCAGGACTTCGATTCGATTCAAAGCAAAATGCGACCGCCCGACAAAAGCGATTCTACTTATTTTTGATGCTGCTCCCATTTTTTTCTTCCCCTTCCCTCGTCGTCTGCCGAAGATCGACCATTGATTTTTCCATCAACCATTTGGACATGGACCCATCCACATGTGTCCCGGGTAATTTGCGGGGACAGGTCCTCTTTTTTCGGGCATTTTGAATTCCTGTATTGCGTGGGAAGTTATTATTCAGGTGCTGGGATTGATTCCTTTTTTGTATTACTATGTGGCACTGTAGCACAAAGATGGTTGGAAAATTGTCGCACTAGAGCTACGCAAGGGACTGTTAGAAATCCATCGCTAATAACCATTAACAAACATTTATATTTTTATCAACAATTTGCTAATAGTCAATTCATCGCTATATGTCACTTAACCCGAAAATACTTCAAGTACTGAAAATACTCCACAGGACCTGAAAATACTACCCCTTAGCGTTAAGCAGTAAGATGGCGAGGACAACACCTGAACTGCCAGCTCACACACATAATTGAACAGAATGATTAAATTTATGTATAAACTTTCTTTCTATCAACCATTTGGACATGGACCCATCCACATGTGTCGCGGGTAATTTGCGGGAAGGGTCCTCTTTTTTCGGGCATTTTGAATTCCTGTATTGCGTGGGAAGTTATTATTCAGGTGCTGGGATTGATTTTTGTTTGTATTAATGTGTAGCACTCTACTACAAGGTTGGTTGGATAAATGTTACACTAGAGCTACAGAAGGGACTATTAAAAATCCATCGCTAATAGCCATTATCAATCATTTGCTAACAGTCAATCCATCGCTAATAGTCACTTAACTTGCAAATACTTCAAGTACTGAAAATACTCCAGGACCTGAAAATACTACCCCTTAGCGTTAAGCAGTGGTCAGATGGCGAGGGCACCTGAACTGCCACCTCACACAGATAATTGAAGAGAATGATTAAATTTCTGTATAAACTTTCTTTCTATCAACCATTTGGACATGGACCCATCCACATGTGTCGCGGGTAATTTGCGGGAAGGGTCCTCTTTTTTCGGGCATTTTGAATTCCTGTATTGCGTGGAAAGTTATTATTCAGGTGCTGGGATTGATTTTTGTTTGTATTAATGTGTAGCACTCTACTACAAGGTTGGTTGGATAAATGTTACACTAGAGCTACAGAAGGGACTATTAAAAATCCATCGCTAATAGCCATTATCAACCATTTGCTAACAGTCAATCCATCGCTAATAGTCACTTAACTTGCAAATACTTCAAGTACTGAAAATACTCCAGGACCTGAAAATACTACTCCTTAGCATTAAGAAGTGGTAAGATAGCGAGGACAACACCTGAACTGCCTATCAAATAAATTTATTTTTCCTCTTGAATTATAAAGAATTATATTCCTAATAAAAATGCAAAATAATTCAAAGTTAAAAGCTTACATAATTCCCTGTAAAATAGAAGTATATTTAAATAACACATTAAGGATTTTCTGTAATTTCTAGAACACCCTACATTAAAAGTTTAAAAAACTAACAAGTGCAAATATTACTTTCAAGCTCCATATAAATACTTATTTTATTCTGGTAACTTTCTGAGTAAGCGATACCAATAATGTGAGTGTTGTGACTAGTTCTGAAGTAATTAACTATTAATAAAATATATAAATTAACAAGCATTCTTACTGAATAAGTTTACAATAAATTGTTTAAAAAACTCTGATTAATTGACATTTCTGGATATATATATATAACAGCCGGAAAACCGATTATTTTTTTGCAGATTTGGCCTAAGTGGATTTTTCTCTATCCAACAAAAAATAATTTTTGAAATATAATAATATTTTTTTTCAAACAGTCCGGTTAATTGAGAATTTCGGATAGTTAAATGGCAGATGAACGG
This sequence comes from Troglohyphantes excavatus, assembly GCA_963932185.1. NCBI lineage: Eukaryota > Metazoa > Arthropoda > Arachnida > Araneae > Linyphiidae > Troglohyphantes > Troglohyphantes excavatus. The sequence goes on from OZ010668.1 coordinate 10,715,526, forward strand.
ATGTTTTTTTTTCAAATTGCTCCCAAGTAAAACATACCCTATCCAACAAAAAAAAAATCTGCAAATATCCTAATTACAACCGAAATCCTGCGCGAACATAAATTAAAAATAAATACATAACAGTCGAACCTATAACCTTGCACATGGCACGCGATTTGGCTTTTTTTAATTTAAAATTTCTGGCGGTTTTATTTTTGAGTTTTGGTTGGCGCGCTGTTCAGTCGGTTAAAAAATATTCCCAAATAACGTGATGGAACCTTTTCTGAAAATTAATTTATTGTGAGAAAATAAGTTTTAACCTTCGGACGTACAAGGTTGTATATATACGTCCAGGGATATCAAGTTTTTCTTCCAATACACCCATATTTTAAATTCATAAAAATACTCCATTTTACATTTTTTTTTTAATTTGAAGGTTTGAGATACAACCTACAAGTTGTATCTTTACAATTAATTAAAAATAAATATTATGAAACAGCATGTCCAGTGAAAATTATTTAACTTTACAGGCCGTGAAAACATCTTTGCAATTGAAAATATCGTGTGAACGTCAATGGGTTAAGTTATTGTAAGAATATGCTATTATCATAGAAATTATGTATTACTACTAATTATTGAAATTTTATACCTTTGTATTTTTCATGAATGAACAAAGCCCGAATCGCAGTTTGTTTAATTAAAGGATCGCTATCTCTCATTATAATTTCAAATAATGAGATAGTGTATTGCTTCTCAGACGCCTTGAGGCAAAATATGATAAGACGCTTGTTAAATGAATGTTAACAAGACTTATTCCCTCACAAAATCGACGGATCTCCGACATTCTGGATAATGCCGCAAATGAGTCGTGGTCCTTACTAAGCTGACACATAGGGATGTCTCAAATTGACGATAGATAGCCATTGTTTCAATGTATCGTATTTAGTTGTATTGGGATCATAAAACATTAGTTTTACAACAATTACACTTAAATTATTATTATTACTTTTACAATTACACTTGGATTATTATTATTACTTTTACAACAATTACACTTAGATTATTATTTTTATTTTTACAACAATTACACTTAGATTATTATTATTATTATTTTTTACAACAATTACACTTAGATTATTATTATTATTTTTACAACAATTACACTTAGATTATTATTATTATTGTTACAGCAATTACACTTAGATTATTATTATTATCTTTACAATTATTATTATTATTATTTTTACAATTATTATTATTATTATTATTTTTACAATTATTATTATTATTTTTACAATTATTTTTATTATTATTATTATTGTTACAACAATTACACTTAGATTATTATTATTATTGTTTTTAAAATTATTATTACTATTATTTTTACAATTATTATTATTGATTATTATTGATTATTATTATTATTATTATTATTATTATTATTATTATTATTATTATTATTATTATTATTATTATTATTATTATTATTATTATTATTATTATTATTATTATTATTATTATTATTATTACTATTATTATTATTATTATTATTATTATTATTATTATTATTATTATTATTATTATTATTATTATTATTATTATTATTATTATTATTATTATTATTATTATTATTATTATTATTATTATTATTATTATTTTTACAAGAAGTACACAATTACACTTTAAAAAAAAGTACTTAAAAATGAGTACCTGAACATGCTCGTTTTTCTTTGAGTACAAATGATCGCTGACGTACTCAAATTTAATCAAAAGTACTTTCTAAAAAATGAGCATTGTGATTTAATATTGCTAATATCAGCTGATGTTCAAGCCATCTTAACACAGCCAGCTGACAAATTTAAAATAGTTTTTCAGAACACGGTTTTCCACATTATTTGATGCCGATTGAGTAAATGAAAACTCAGTTATTACAATTCAAATAATTTTATTCCCATTCTTTTGGCACACCTTTTTAAAATTATTATGTTTTTAACTTCTTCACGTCGCCCTGGTAGTACAACGGATAAAGCAATGAACTTCGATGCCTGAGGATATGGGTCGATTCCCGGTAAGTTTTGGTTGTAATTGTCAATATTTATTGAAAGTGATTTATGAAGGCAGCCTATGTATGTCAGAAAGCAATTGCATTTTTATTCATTTTTACTCATTGCAATCATTTTTGAGTACATATCTTTTTTCAAAAATGAAACTTATATATTCAAAGCTATGATGAGCATCGAATGCATTCAAAAATGAGTAAATTTTACTTATTTTTGAAAACCTATTTTTAACAGGGTACTTACAATTTAAACAGGTAGGTTATTTTAAACAGATAAGTAGCAACAAACAAGGCATTTAAAGTTTATCAAAATAATAGTGTGTATTATTATATGTATTTAACCAGTCAAACACACATGAACTCCCTTTATCTAATTGGTAGAACGTACATTATCTAGAACCGTGATTGGTTTACGGGATCACGTGAACAGTGACATCATTTCAGAAGACTAAAGAAAATTTTGTTAACGTTTTGAAAAGCGTGCTTTTTGTTTTTAATGGAGTTTCACAAATCTTCCATTAATTGTATTGTTTAGGACTCAGGAAATTATATTCTAATACGAAGCAACAGGCCAGACATAGGTGATTACAATAGATAGTTGAAAGTCACGGAGAAATATCAAATACCGAGTGGAATGCAAGGAACAGCAATAAAGTATAAATTAACTCTTATATATAAAGTAACTCTTATAAAGTAACTCATATATAAAGTAACTCATATATAAAGTAACTCATATATAGAGTAACTCATATATAGATTAACTCATATATAAAGTAACTCATATATAAAGTAACTCATATATAAAGTAACTCTTATATATAAAGTAACTCTTATATATAAAGTAACTCTTATATATAAAGTAACTAACTCTTATATATAAAGTAACTAACTCTTATATATAAAGTAACTAACTCTTATATATAAAGTAACTAACTCTTATATATAAAGTAACTAACTCTTATATATAAAGTAACTAACTCTTATATATAAAGTAACTAACTCTTATATATAAAGTAACTAACTCTTATATATAAAGTAACTAACTCTTATATATAAAGTAACTAACTCTTATATATAAAGTAACTAACTCTTATATATAAAGTAACTAACTCTTATATATAAAGTAACTAACTCATATATAAAGTAACTAACTCTTATATATAAAGTAACTAACTCTTATATATAAAGTAACTAACTCTTATATATAAAGTAACTAACTCTTATATATAAAGTAACTCTTATATATAAAGTAACTCTTATATATAAAGTAATTAACTCTTATATATAAAGTAACTAACTCTTATATATAAAGTAACTCTTATATATAAAGTAACTCTTATATATAAAGTAACTCTTATATATAAAGTAACTCTTACATATAAAGTAACCCTTATATATAAAGTAACTCTTATATATAAAGCAACTCTTATATATAAAGTAACTCATATATAAAGTAACTCTTATATATAAAGTAACTCATATATAAAGTAACTCATATATAAAGTAACTCTTATATATAAAGCAATCTTCTTGGCACAGTCTGTCTACTTTAATGAGGGTTTTTGCTGATACATTTATTTGTGTGATCCTCGACGCAGATAAAACCATTTGAAAAACTTTTTTCTTCAAATTATTCGTGAACAATTATAATAACAATGTCATGAACAATTCAATATTTATCGTGAAAGGTATATCAAAAACATCGTTAAAGCTCGAATCAAAATCAAAATTATTTTTAGGTCACATATAAAAAGATTGAAAAACGAAAAATATTGAGATAATGACCGTTCTTCAACACTTTGTGACCACTATGTATAATATGAAATATTTTCGATAAAAATCCCTGTTAAAAAAGGAATTTGAAAAAAAGTACACTTTACTAAAGTTTAAATACCTGCGATACTTATCATGGCTTCGAAGACAAAACTTTCAATTTTAAAAAATATATGTACTCAAAAATGAATAAATGCTGTCCTACACAGGTTGTTTTACCTTGAACTTTACCATTTTACGATCTTGTCGTTGATTAATAATACAACCAGGCCGGTCGCACCGGGAGGGGGGGGGGGGATCCGCCGCCCCCACCCCTTCTCCTCAATAATCTAGAAACCCTGAAAGTTGGGAATTTCAACTTCTAAAAACCCCGAGTTGGGAAAATTTATGCTTGCAAAAAATTAATATTATTATTATTAGATAATACATTGCCCAACTTGTAAGATTACATTTAAATTAGACCTCATAACGGACACTGCGTTGGATTACGGTTACAAAAAAACAATGTTTGTGAGGGAACTGCTTTGTATTACCTAAAATATATATAAAAAAAGATGAAAAATGTCGATAAGTTCGAACTGGGAATTTTACAGCACTGCTGAGCTGGGAATTTCGAATAATTGAGTTGAAAATTTTGATTCGTTAAGTTTAGGAAATTTCTTGTTTCAACCCCCCCCCCCCCTAAAAAAATTGTGTAACAGCACTGAACACAACATAAATCCCTTTCAACCAATTGACATACATACATATCAAATGCATGTACAATTATAAGCAGAACTTATCGGGAATCGAACCCAGGTGCTTTACACCGAAATTCAGTACCTTATCCGTTTCCCTATTAGGGATTATAATCAGAAGAAATGTTAAAACAATGTTAAAATAACGTTATATGCTAAATATATGAGAAGTAAGGTAACTGAATTATAATAACTCAGTTTCTATTTAACCAATCGACATCAAATAAAAATACCATTTTTTTTTCTGAACAACAATTTTAAATTTGACAAATTCTATTAAGATCGATTTTACGGAAAAACAAAGATTAGTGTTATTTAATAACACTACTGTTTTTTAAAAAAATACGGTAACTTGCATCGCTAATTTACGATGCAATTATACTCATAGAAAATCCACTAGGTTTAAACACTCCTTTTTTATACCTTTTTATTACAGTGATGCATTTATAAACGTTTGTCATTTAATTTTATTTCTGGTATTGTATTAGAACGTTTATAAAATTCTTAGAAAGAAAAGTAAAATTCACATTGCGTTTATCTCTGTCAACCGAAGCATACATTATTTTTTTACTTTGCAAAATGCTATACATAACTAAACATTTATCTTAAATTTAGAATAATTCAAGAAACTTTTAGCACTTGTTCGAAGAACAAAGAGGAATAATTGTTTAGTATTTGATAGTCTTATAATTCAAACCCCGATGTATTTAATTATGTGTTTTCCGCCGTTTGTTCTTCATAATTAATTACTGAAAATACTAATTATCCCTAGTTAGATATACAAGTTTTGAGTTTTTGGTTTCAAAAGAACGGATAATTAGATGAACTTTTTGTTCGTGTTCTAGCAATTTTTTAATTATTTTGTGTTAATCAATTATCGCTAAAACTTTTAAATTGTTTTCTATCAAATGATATTTTATATTTGCTGTGTATTTTTTTTAAAAAAGCTCGTTAAATGTGATCCCTATAATAGATCCATACAAATTAAACTTTTTAATTGCACCAAATTAGAAAGTAAAGATAATTAATTATTTTGACAAAAGTAACATATTTAAGTGTGTTAATTGTATAGAGTATATTTGTAGTGTGCGAGTGTAATCTCTAATATATGCACTTCAACTAAATCCACAAAATAAGAATTTAGACTTATATATAGTAAAAACTACAAAGAGTAAAATAAACAAATTTTAAACACCTTTTGTGAGTTATTTATTTAATATCAAATGATAAAAAATAGAATAGAGATGTATAAATAAAAAATATATATATTTTTCTTTAAAACTGATTCAATGCTAACAGACTGCCACGTCGACAGAAAAATTAATAAATAAACTAATTAATAAGTTTATTAATAAATTAATTAATACATTTACAAATACATTTATAAATAAAATAATAAATTTATATATACATTAACAAATTTATATATACATTAACAAATTTATATATACATTAATAAATTTATTAATAAATAAATAAAAAAATAAATAAATAAATAAATAAATAAATAAATAAATAAATAAATAAATGAATAAATAAATAAATAAATAAATAAAAAAGTGAATGAATGAATAAATAAAAAAATAAATAAATAAATAAATGAATGAATGAATGAATGAATGAATGAATGAATAAATAAATAAATAAATAAATAAATGAATGAATGAATAAATAAATAAATAAATAAATTAACACATAAATAAATAAATAAATAAATAAATACATAAATACATAAATAAATAAATAAATAAAAAAAAAATTTAAAAAAAAAAAATTCAGGTCAATAAGGGACGACTTTTACTTTTTTACTTTTCATTTTCAAGTATATTTCCTATAGGATCGAACCAGGAATCTTCGTATTCCCAGCTGACGTCTTTAAACGCTCGGCCACGGAGGCCTTGGTTAACTCTATGAGTAGTTAAAAATAGGGTACAATTGTAAAGTTGTTTTCTCTTCAAAAGAGTTTACTTTTATATATTTTCGATGTAAGTATATTACATATTATTGTATTTGTTTTATTAGTTTAATAGATAATAGATAAGATTACACACTAAGGCTTAAGATTAAATAAATATTTAAACATCGAATATTTTTAATAATTTAAAGTTTATGTGTATTGCAGGAAAAATAGGAAATCCATGGACGAATTAAGTCGTTCATCTCCGTCAGAGGGTTAATTATATATGTGTTAACTGTATCATGTCATGAAATTTAGTATTGTCGAATTTAAAATAAAATGCACTTGAAAAACAAATTAAGAAATAATTTGAAATAATGTATTTTTTGCCATGTAAAACCATAAGTAAGCATTATAAATGTAAATCCACAGCACACCGTTTGCCATTCAATTCACTACACAATGCCCTAAAATGCTTTATTGCATTTTTATAAAAAGCAACAAAAAAAAGAAATTCCGTTTTAAAATACCTTTTCTGACTCGGAGTACCTTTTCATCGAATATGGTTAATTTAATTTTCTTTCCAAGAGAAAAAGTCAGAGTTTGAGAATAAAAAAATAAAAAAAACTCCTCTTTATTCCTGAAAATGCCATTACCGTGGAAATTCTCGACAAACCGAATCATGTTTAATTCATCTCACTTCTTACAAACTCAACCACACGGGCAGCCATGGCTTTTCTTTTTCGACGTAAAACCGACCAAGCTTTCTTTAACTCAAGTAGAACTTTCCCCAATTTCCTGGAGCTTTTTTTTTATTTCCCCCACCAAAAAAAGGAAAAAAGGTAAAAATAACACGATGAGGGCAAAAAAAAATAGGAAGCCCCCCCTTCTGAAAGTGATAGCTCGAAGGAAACAGACCAGTGGAGCGTTGGATCTTTTTACGGGGGAGGAGCACTTGCTTCAGTCAAAGGCAAAAGTCGATACCGATCGGCTATTCCCAAAGAGCAGGTAATCCTTCCCGATATTTTGCAGTGACTACTTTGTTCAGCCGGAGACAACCAATTTAGTGCCACTCGCGTTGCTTTAACAAGTTAATGGGATCTGGGGGTTTTTATAACAGAGTTTCTACGCCGGCTCTTTTACTATTTTTAAGTTATTTCCTTCGATGCAAAAAATAAATTAGATTGCATTCTTGTGTGATTGGAGTTAAATGGATACATTGTATCACGCACTGACTCCAAGTGCTTTAGATTTGAATAGGCAACAAATGGTTTTATAAAAGTAAAAGTTATTATTTTATATATATTCGGAGAGATTGGATCCATATTCGTTAAAATTGGATGCATATTCGGATAGATTGGATGTATATTCGAATATATTGGATGTATATTCGGATAGAGTGGATGTATATTCGAATAGATTGGATGTATATCCGGATATACTAGATGTATAGTCGTATAGATTGGACATGATTGGATGTTTATTCGGATAGAGTGGACGCATTTTAGGACTGAATGGATCTATAGTCGTATAGATTGGATGTATATTCGGATAGATTGGATGTATATTGGGATAGCTTGGTTGTATATTTGAATACATTGGATGTGTATATTCGGATAAATTGGTTGTACATTTGGATAGAATGGATGTATTGTCGTATTGATTGGATGCATATTCGGATAGATTGGATGCATATTCGGATAGCTTGGATATATATTCGGATAGATTGGATGTATATTCGGATAGATTGGATGTATATTCGGATAAACTAGATGTATAGTAATATGTATTTTATGTATATTCGGATAAACTAGATGTATAGTAATATGTATTTTATGTATATTCGGATAGATTGGATATATATTCGCACAAATTGGTTGAATATTTGGATAGATTGGATCCATATTCGGATAGATTGGATGCATATTCGATAGATTGGATGCATATTCGGATATATTGGATGTATATTCGGATAGATTGGATGTATATTTGGATAGATTGGATGCATATTCGAATAGATTGGATGTGTATATTCGGATAGACTATATGTATAGTCGTATAGATTGGATGTATATTCGGATAGATTGGATATATATTCAGCTAAATTGGTTGTATATTTGGATAGATGGGATGTATATTCGGATAAATTGGATGTATATTCGAATAGTTTGGATCCATATTCGGATAGATTGGATGTATATTCGGATAGATTGGATGTATATTTGGATAGATTGGATGCATATTCGATTAGATTGGATGTGTATATTCGGATAGACTATATGTATAGTCGTATAGATTGGATGTATATTCGGATAGATTGGATATATATTCAGCTAAATTGGTTGTATATTTGGATAGATGGGATGTATATTCGGATAAATTGGATGTATATTCGAATAGTTTAGATCCATATTCGGATAGATTGGATGTATATTCGGATAGATTGGATGTATATTCGGATAGATTGGATGTATATTCGGATAGATTGGTTATATATTCTGAAAATGTGGATGTATATTTGGATAGATTGGAATATATATACAGTAGACGCTCGTTTTTACGAACCTCTAATTTACGAACACTTACGATTTCACGAACTAGTGTCTGGTCCGAACATGGTTCCATAGGCATAATGATATTTTTAATTCCCATTTACGAACTAAAATTTTGAAAAATCTCTTTTTTGCGAACTCATATTCATACTTCGCTAGCGTTTACCTGACATCAGTTTAAGTTTAAAAGCTCATATCTTAAGGGAGTAACAAAGCAACACATACAAACATTTCAAGGCCATTCTGAGAAAAATTTCAGGGGCCAACAGCAGGTGGGTAGCAGGCATGTGATTGGAGAGCGGCAGTTTGACGTCAATCTTTACCCCTCCCTTACATTCAATAAGCATGTGTCAATGTCGACCGGGGAAAGGGGGTGCTTTGTTATAAAATTATGTTTTGTAGCTGGTTAGTTTCATCTGGACCCTCAATGTCTGAAGTTTCGTGTGGGTTCAGAGGTAGTTGGAGCCAGTTTTAGTTGAGGAAATTTAGTCATGTCGCAGTTGAAGAAACGCACTCGTTTATCTGCTGGGGCAAAAAAAGAAAATTTTAAAAGAAGTAGAAGAGAAAATTTCAAGCAAGACAGAAATCTCTAAGAAATATGGAATTCCAAAGAAGATAATTTTAGAATTAGAGACTTAAATTTTAGAATTAGACTCTTGATAATGTTAAGAGCAAAAGAAAAAATCGTTGGGTATTCAAACAAGACCAGCAAGAGTGTCCCTCTCGAAAATATTTTAGAGCAGCAAAATATCCCAAACTGGAAAAAACTTTGCTTGCTTGAATGAGGAAAATTATAGGAACGAACATTCCGTTTAATGAAATGCTTAAGGAACAATTGAACTTTGTTTTAATGATCAACATCAAACGACTTCAAGGCATCGGACGGTTGGCTGCAAAAATTTAAATCCAAACGGGTTGAGCTTCACGAAACTGAATGGTTATCAAGAGTAGGCCTTTAATGAGGAGGACAATAGTGAAATGCTTTCAAACATCGATAAAATGAAAACATGTATTTTCCAAAATGTTGTTTTAAAACAGATAAACTAGCGATTTTTCTGATGCTTGATTTTTCATCAATAAAGGTATACTTATTATTTTTTTATTTAACTATTTTATTTTACAAATGTTTCTTATATAGAATAACTATATATAACTTTATTTCTCAATATAATCTCAAAATAATGCTTTATTTATAAAGAGAAGACCGTTTAATAAAAATAAACATAAAATTTATCTACTTCTTATGATATTCGATTTTACGAACTTTCGAATTTACGAACAATTTGGTTGTTCTCTACGAATTCGTTAAAACGAGCGTCTACTGTATATATATATATATATATGGTGTATATATATATATATATATATATATATATATGTCTGAGGTGTATAACTATGAATGTTGTATGTATTATAAGACATTTTCCAAATTTAAAAATTCGCAAAATATTTTAATATTAATTACCTTATTTTACATAGGAACTTTCCGTTCTTTTTGAGAATAGTTAATAATCCTCACCTTAAAGAACAAGAATATTTATTTTATAGTTAGTACAACTTTTATAAAAATTAAATTCGCCATTATATCCATTATACCCCTTCCACGAGACCCACCTCAGTTACATTCAACCCTCCGATCCAACATCACGCACTAACCCCCCTTCCCAGAAAGCATCAAATCAATCCTTATTAAACTTCCATCTCACAAGAATATTTCGCACATCCTCTATTCTCCATCCTCTTTTAATGCCTACGGGTTTCGGTGGTTCGTCCGAATAAGATAATTAAATGAAATAAGTTCAAGTTTCTGGCTTCCTTGATTTATCACACGGACTCACGAGAGTTTTCTGGGAGTGAAGTCTGAGGGCGATGCCTTAAAATTAACGATTAGAATTAATTAATTGAATGAATGATACTTATTTCATTAGGTGAAATATTTCGAGGAATTCAAAGTCCCGGAATTTGCCAGCAAGGGATAAATGCCTCTGAAATGATACTGTGTGGGGGGGGAATTCGTTTTGATATTACTTAAATTAAACTCCAATTTTATTGAAGTCGTAGATTTTTATTATTTTTTAATTAAATATTAGTTTTTATGGTAATTTATAGAACGCAGATGTTAACTTTTTTTTCAATTAGCAAAAATATATAATTAGTATTATTTTTGGCTTAAGGAATTGTCTTGCCTAATAAAGTGTATAATATTGAAGTTACAAAATAAAGAAGCATTGAAGTGGGTTTAGATGAATTATCTGATATTAGTTGATATTCCGTTAAAAAAAGTTAAGTTTTATTTTTTAATTAACCAAAAAGTCGTTTCAGATTTTTTTTCCAGATATTTGCTCATTAAAAAGACTAACAGAAAACCTTTATATTATTCTCTAATCCATAACATTAATAACCCGTCTAACGATAATTTATATCATCGGTTATATGCCATTAAATTATCCGAAAAAATCTTAGGTTTCGATTCACTATATTATATTCATTATTACTATAATATATTCATTACTATATTATATTCATTACTGTATTATATTCATTTCTATATTATATTCATTACTATATTATATACATTATTACTATATAATATACATTATTACTGTATTATATTCATTACTATATTATATACATTATTACTATATAATATGCATTATTACTATATTATATTCATTACTATATTTTATTCATTACTATATTATATTTATTTCTATATTATATTCATTACTATGTTATATACATTATTACTATGTTATATACATTATTACTATGTTATATACATTATTAATATATGTTATTCATTACTATATTATATTTTTTATTACTATATTATATTCATTACTATAATATATTCGAAAAAACCAATATGTTATAACATACTTTGCTGAGTAGAGAATGTACACTATTAAAAAATTCAGTTCACCAATGTACCATACCTTGGTGCAAAATCGAGGTATGCAGCAAATTACACTGTATTATGGTTTAATCTAGTTTGAACCAAAAATCTTTTATCGAAAAAAAGCGGAAGTTCCACAGACGATTAGTCCAACCTCCTTAACTGCAACTTAAATTTTCTCTGTCGCTACATCAACAAGCCAAGGAATCTCTACCAAGGAAAACCACGACGAACAAGGTCCTCCATTGATGACGGGTTTAGCTATGAATCAGAGTATTCCTAGTTCGAGCCCGATCGGTGGCAAAGTTCAGCCCGACTTGACCTTCGAGCAGGAATAGTCTGGAGTAGAGTGAATATGACGTCATCATCGTGATGCAAACATCTCATACCTGATGGCACCAGACACGTGACTTCCAAAGTGAGGCCACGCATGTTGGCCTCACTTTGGTGTTATCGAGATTATAACCTTATGATTTCACTACTATGATGGATCCATGCTCGAAGGACTTGACAACGAAAATTAAAAAAGTTGTGATCTCGCGATGGGAGGGTTGCCAGCTTCGCTATAGAAATACTACTACTAAAATAAAAAAAAAAACTCGAATTTTAGTTTATGCAACATTATGAGTTTTGTATTATGAGTATGGTGCAACGTTTCACCACTAAATGGTATCCGTGGTAGCACCGCAAAATGGTGAAACTAAGCACCACCACATAAGTTGGTTGCAGCTAAATAGGTATCAAATAATGGTGTAAAATGGTAATAATTTTAATTAGTATGTATATATATATATATATATATATATATATATATATATATATATATTAACAAACATAATATTAGAATGATATCGTATAAAGCAAATTAATATTCAATGGTTATAAATTGTTTAGCTTATACATTATACATTAACTTATACAAAATACATGGGTGTGCACGATGCAATAAGTAACTATTTCTAACCCAGGATAAAACATTACAAATAGCGGTATACGAGCCATGTATCCCTATATTCCTAAATAATTATTATATCAACCGTTCTGGAATAAGAAATTTATAGGTAATGGATATCTATTACACATCCTATATAGGTATGAACATCCTGTAAATAAAACTGTGGTGTCATCCATAGATTTGTTTGGATTACGAATGATCTCCAGGGATTTACAGCACAAATCCCTATAAGAAGGTCTCTTACTAAAGAAGAGTCCAAAAAGGTACCTAGAACCTGGGAAAAAGGGAATACAATAAATAAATATTTATAAAACACAAATATACCGTAATTATTTTTCATAATTATAAACAAAGAGAAACTTTGATAATATAATCCATTATTTTGAATTAGTTGTTCTACAGCATAAATATAGAAGTGATTACAATGCATTGGTTTTATATATATATAACTGGAATTTATTTCAAGTAATTAATGTTATTTTATAAATGCATTTTCAAAGTTCATATAAAAAACGGTAATTTTTAAAAGTTGATGTTTAATTTTATTGTGTGAATAGCATTTTCAAGCACTTAAAACTAAAATTAGTTTAAATTCAAAACACTAGTTTTAACAGTTTAATGGAGACACGATCCGTAAATCTTAATTTTTGTATTAATTATCTCAAAAATACAATTTGTTTTTGCCTTATTAGAACATCTTTTACTAAACAAAATTTTTAAAAAAAATAATGCCTTAAAAAATGTTTTTTTTTACGTTTTTTTTATCTTAAAAGGCAATTTTAAAAAACGCTACCCCTCCTTTAATATTTTAAAAATAGTTATATTTATTAAAAAACTCCAAAGTCTATACTACAGTCGTATACATCGAAATTTGCAATCTTGTGTTTTATTTGTTTTCAAAAACTTATTCTAATTTCATAACCTGGGAAATATTAAAAAAATTATATTCCTTCAGTCGTAAAAAATATATCCTCACTTATAAAAGCTATTCATACTTTTAGGAAACAAATATTAAAGCATCAAAAACTATTAACAGTTTAGTTTTAAGTAAGTTACAAAGCCTTATCATTTTAAATGTAATTGTTTTTTAAATATAATTATTAAATGACGAATGTTGCAGACGAAAAGTAGGTATAGAGGTAATAAATGGTATATCAACATGTAAAAAACACATTTTCTTTATTTAATTTCTTGAACTTTTGTATGCACTTTCTTAAATATGTACACTGTTAAAAATAGGTAATTAAAAATAAGTAAATAGTTCTCATTTTGGAACACATTCGGTTCTTATCATAGCTCGAACTACATATCTTTAATTTTTGAACAAAAACATGACCTGAAAAATGAGTAGAATAAAAAAAAGGCAGTTACTTGCCTACATAGGATGCCTTTATAAATTCCTTTCAATAAATGTCAACAATTACAAACAGGACTTATTCGGAATCGAACCCAATCCGTCTACCTGATGTCGCCCGCATCGAAGTCCAGTGACTTATCCGTTGTTCAACCAAAGCGACGTGAATAAGTTATAAACAGAAGTAATGTTAAAAAGGCGGGGCAAAAGAATGAGAAGTAAGATAATTGAGTTGTAATAACCCAGTTTCCATTTAAGTAATCAACATCAAATAATGTGGAAAACCATCTTTTGAAGAAATATTTTTAGTTTGCCAGGTCGCTTTGTTAAGATGGCTTGAAGAGAAGCTGAATATTAGCAATATTGAACTACACTGCTAATTTTTTAGAAAGTACGATTACTTAAATTTGAGTACGTCTTCGTTCGTTGACGATACAATGGGAGAGTTTCAAACAGAGAAGAAGAAGACTGCTGTTCCACGATGTCTTCCGCGATGCCGAAGAAGTTCCGTAGGATTAGCATGGAACTTCAATTCCTGTACTATAATTTTAAGTTTGTGTCTTTAAATAATACCTCAATAAATATTTACTTCATGCACTGAGATAGATTGTACTTATCATTTATGGAAAAAATGTGTGTTGAAAGAAAAATATTTTTTCGAATTTCGTTGTAATTCTAATTATAAACAACTTGTATATAAATATAATATAAGTATATCGATATTGAAATTTTTGTTCATATGTAGAATAAAAATATTACTTATTTGGAAAATACAAATATTACACACAGACTTTCCCATAAATGCAAGCGTAGCGACTAAACAAACAAAAGCAAAGTTGTCTGCTGTAGGGAAGAAATCAAAACTACAAGTAAGTTTCCATCATGATTACGTCACGCTAAACTCCCGTATTAAAGTCACACTCAGGTCCGTCACACCGGGGTAGTTTGGTGGGGATTCCGACCCCCCCCCCCCCAATAATCTGTAAACCCTGAAAGTTGGGAATTTCAACTTCTGTAAGGAAGAAATCGAAACTTCTGTTAAGTTTCCATGTTGACACGCCACGTGAAACTCCCGCATTGTACTCAAGAAAATACGAGTACATCCATGTACACATTTTAAATCAAATTTTTTTACCGTGTATAGCATCATTTTTCGCAAAACAATGTTTGGAATTCATATTGGAACTTTATTCTTACTTAAACAACGCAAAAAAAGACACATTCTTGAAATTTTCTAGCTGACACAATTACAAAACCCCGACCCCTCAAAAAATATAATAGAAAAAAAAATTCAGAATTACAATTCGCTCAAAACCATCCCCTGCCTTACGAATAACATTTCTCAGACGCAGACGTGGCCTAAACGACGAACGACATGTCGCTCCAGAGACAAACGTCCACGTCCCGCAGGATGACAACCCGTCCGAGCGAACTGACGGTACATCGAGTCAGCAACTGTTTTCCGATTATCCGGCTGAGCGTGACACCGCGACGCGATGCAAAAAAATGGGACATTTTTCACCCCGTTTTTCGGGGAAGCGACATTCGATGAATGGGGAAAAAGTTGTTCTGGAAACAAGTACTTTCTTGGGAGGAAGGGGGGGGGGGGGGGGTGTTAGGCCCTTTCCATAAACTTGTTTTATCCATCTCGATGAAGATATTGTAACGTGGAATGGGATATCGTGAAAAGAAAATATGGATTTATTATTGTTTCGAATAAGTGTTGTAATGCTATTTACAGGGATATGCAATC
Source organism: Troglohyphantes excavatus (assembly GCA_963932185.1). NCBI lineage: Eukaryota > Metazoa > Arthropoda > Arachnida > Araneae > Linyphiidae > Troglohyphantes > Troglohyphantes excavatus. Next base: position 10,731,481 of record OZ010668.1, read on the forward strand.
ATTGAATTAACCATGACACAGAAATTAAAATCAGTTATGTAAATTGTGCTCTCATTTTATATTTGAGCGTTTATCAGTAGAACATACTTAAAAAGTCACGCATTTCCAGGGGGAACATACATAAAAATTTACCCATTCCTCAAAAACATACTTAAAAAGTTGCCCATTCCTCAAGGAAACATACTTAAAAAGTTACACATTCCTCAAGGAAACATACTTAAAAAGTCATGCATTCCTTAGAGGGAACATACTTAAAAGGTCACACATTCCATTCCTCAATCCTCAATGGAACATACTTAAAAGGTCACACATTCCATTCCTCAATGGAATAAACTTAAAAGGTACCACATTCCATTCCTCAATAGAACATACTTTAAAGGTCACACATTTTATCCTTAATGGAACATGTTTAAAATTAACATATTCCAGAGAGCGAACGTACTTAAAAGGTCACACATTCCATTCCTCAATGGAACATACTTAAAAGGTCACACATTCCATTCCTCAATGGAATAAACTTAAAAGGTCCCACATTCCATTCCTCAATAGAACATACTTTAAATGTCACACATTTTATCCTTAATGGAACATGTTTAAAATTAACATATTCCAGAGAGCGAACATACTTAAAAGGTCACACATTCCATTCCTCAATTGATCATACTTAAAAGGTCACGCATTCCATTAATCAATAGAACATACTTAAAAGGTCACACATTCCATTCCTCAATGGAACATACTTAAAAGGTCACACGTTCCATTCCTCAATGGAATAAACTTAAAAGGTCCCACATTCCATTCCTCAATAGAACATACTTTAAATGTCACAAATTTTATCCTTAATGGAACATGTTTAAAATTAACATATTCCAGAGAGCGAACGTACTTAAAAGGTCACACATTCCATTCCTCAATTGATCATACTTAAAAGGTCACGCATTCCATTCCTCAATGGAACATACTTAAAAGGTCACACATTCCATTCTTCAATGGAATAAACTTAAAAGGTCCTGCATTCCATTCCTCAATAGAACATACTTTAAAGGTCACACATTCCATTCCGCAATGGAACAGGCTTAAAGTTAACATATTCCTTTGAGCGAACATACTTAAAAGTCACAAATGCATCAAAGGGAACACAATTAAAAAGTCACACATGTGAAAGATCGTGTAGACATGACTATCGGTTTTCTCATAGTTAAGCAGATATTTAAAATAGGAACTGGAGGGAAGGCTAACCGTGGTCGATTGTTTAACATCCTTTTGAGCCAAAGTAGAAAAATAGTATCCTTCCGCATGATTTTTGGCATATGATGAAGTGCAGGCATCCCAGTTTCAAAACCACATTTCTGGCTTTCAAATATACATTAATTGCTACACATTAAAGTGTTGCTATACTTGCCTTCTTAGTTACAAGAAAAGAGAAAACAATATTAAATAATTAATCAAATATTCAAGTACGACGACTAAAGGTGTAAAATCCCAAAGTAAGAAATTTTCTCAACATTGTCTTCCTAAAGTATTCATACGCGCGTCACGGTAAAGTAGCAAAGGTTTTTTTTTCGAAGGGGGGGGGGGAGTTCTTATATTTATATATTGTCATGATGATCATTTTTCAAAATGGCAGGACAGTGTGTTCCAGGTCTTTTCTTTAAGATAGATCTTAAGCCGTCTCTGATATATTCTTATGCAGCTCAGCTGTATAATACGAAGTTAATTATAAAAACCGATTCAACTGCTATAGTTGATTTTTAAATATGTATTGCCAGGGTTAAAAAAAGTTACAGAAACGTCCAATTATAATGTAACCATGTTACATCTAAATTTTTCGAATATTTATCTTTTTAAATTTAATAAAATTATTAAGTATATATTTTCACATTAATGCACAAATGAAGTATCTACTATAAAATTTAATAGTTAATGTACGAGATTTAATCTACCGTCAATGTGTCAGTATTTTACTGAACTTTCGTCACATAACTTTCATATAATATTTATATTTTATTAAACATATATATTTTTATCACATAATTTTCTTATAATATTTAATTTTATTAAACTTGTATATTTTTTATTTAAAATATATATTATTTTATTTATAATACTTATTATGCATTATCAAATACAAACAGAGAAACAAGTGGAATTCAGATGTTTGAATGGAGATGGCGCCACGTGTCGATCAGAAGGTTGCTTTGTGTTCGTCGTCCGGGTCACCAATGTAGCGAAGTGCGGTCTGCCGGGAATTGAACGTTTGGCCTTTTGCATGATACGCCGATATTTTACTAGTAGGGCTAAAGTAATACTCAAACCCTAGCAGTTGTATCGGGTAAATAAAATGCACACCACAACTGAACTGTATTTACGAAATCAAATCATTTCCATTAAATAAGTTTTGATTATAAGCAGCCATTAATTTTTACTAAATCAATTCCATTTCAAGAAAAGCTTTTCTTTAAAAATTTCAGCTCTAGTTACCCAAAGCTTCTCGGGGAACCGTACGAAAAGGCTTTTGTCGCCATCGAAGAAATTCGTAAAATTCGATTTAGTTTAGAACGCAGAAATATAACCCGCAGGGACCGAAACTAGCGTCATGAAAGCAAGAGACTCAAACTTTTTTTTCGAAACACTGAAGAAAATTAGGTTATTAAATATTGTTAAACTCTTAGTGTTGGCTTTTGAGCGGGCGTCTTGTGCCATTTGCATCAAGATCGTCCGAGGGTTTATTACCTCGCGTCGCTTTGTAGGGTTTTTGGTAGGTTTTTGTACGTGTTAGAATCGTGAATGTTTTGCGTGTTGGGGGAGGGATATTTGATATTTGAAAGAAAAACATAAGTTTGTTTCTTTGTTTTGACGTGTGTCGCGATAATTGATTTTATTTTTGTGTTTTCATATTCAAGGAATATGATATACGCAATTTTATTTTATATACCAAAGGAATATATATTTAAAAAAATCTACATACAAACATATGAATTGGACTTTTACCAGACTTGTTTTGATCTTTCTTTTTAATAAATATGTGTCTAAGTCTCTATGCACAATATTTTTTTTTAAAGTTTTAGAAAAAGGTTTATTTGATATTAAATATCTCTAACTTTATTTGAGGGGGGGGGGGGGGGGTTCTTTACGGAACTAAACATTAACACATCCATCTAACACATATTTCGTTAGGAATTTTTATTTTTCATGATTTAATTGTGATACCAGAAAGTCAGCTGTTCTTACAGGATATTACCGATTTAGTTGATACATATCAAATAATTTTTCTGGGATTTGATATAGCGATGCCTAATTTGATTTAAAGTTTGTCAAAATGGCAACTCTTTGGTTGGTATTACGTTATTCAATCGTGTTTGATCATCGTTATGTTATTTTAATACAATCATCTAGATAGCCAACTGTGAAACTCCAGTGGGACGTTCACCTAACCAACAAACCGAAATGGAACATATCATCTTATACATTTCGCTTCTCACTGCAGCTTTCTGGGCCTGCTTTGCTCAATTGGTATACCACAATGACAGGCTCGAACCTGTGACCTTTTGCTCTGAAGTCCCACCCGCTACCAACTACGCTGCAAAGTCTCTCTTCTTCAGCTAAATATTTAAAGCTGTTTTTTAAACAATAATTATTTTAAACGTATTTTTTAAAACGAACTTTATGAAACGAACGCACGATCCGTCAATGCACATCGAAATCATCTTTCTTTTGATATCGCATTTATAGATATTTGCCAAGTATAAGAGGCATATAAGATATACATATTATATAAATAATACATACTAGTATAATTAGCGATAATAGTGCGATAATTATCACATAACCCTCCCCCCCTTCCTCACAACACACATTCGTTGTAAGAACGAAGTATATTAGCGTATTTCTCAATGCCTAAAATATCTCAAACTTTAAAGATTCTGCTCATTCATAGATGGCGGCATTATCAACGGTTTGTTTAAAAAAAGACGTTTAACTGACTTTAAACACGTCATTATATATATATATATATATATATATATATATATATATATATATATATATATATATATATATATATATATATATATATAGACAAATTGTAAAATAAATCGACATGTGACTTACCTTACTGTTGATTGTGGTGAATGCCATCGTAACTTAAATCTTAAAAATTCAGCTTGCCCAACCAATTAACAAACGAGTTTGGTTGGATCGACCAATGGGCTTACTAAAAACATTTAAACAATTTTACGTCACAGCTACCATTTAACCGGAACCTAACAATAGCTTCATGTATGGATTTAAATTTTGCATACACATCCGGAAATAAATAAACAGAATTAGATATAATTCTGAGAATAATTATATATTAGATAAATATTTGTCAAATTAACTTAAGGTACAGAATACATCAAAATTAAACAAATATTTTAATAGTGTGTATATGGATGGGTAAACATATGATACATATTACTGATTCAATGTTGACAGACGCAATCTAATTACTGAACAAATTTCCTAAATAATTTGCTCCAAATGTCTAACTAATAATGATACGTGGTTCTTTTGATATATTATGCATGCATTTTAATTAAAATTGTGATGTCATTGGTATATAATAACGAATACATTAAAATATAATAACGCAAAACTAACTAAATAAAATTTAATGAAATAAGAAATAAATATGCATACAACGGTAATAACAAAAATTATAAATTAAAAGTGTAAATAAATACAATCATAATATAAAATTAATGATTAAGTATTCAAACAAAAAAATAGGTAAAAATGTTTCTAATAAAAATTACATAATTTGTATTGTAGATATATTTATTTAAAAGTGATTAAATCAAATTTTCGATGCAAAACAATTTAATTTACAAACAAATCTTATTTTAAAGTTCTAAATATCCTCAGTCATATCCTGAAGTTGATTGAGTGATTTTCCAAATAACACAAAATTGTACAATGTTAAAATGATTTGATTATTATATTACAAAAACTGCAAATTTAAAATATACAAAAATATTATTTTAAACAATAAAAACATATAATCGTATAAACTTTAACTCACTGACTTCCACACTATATTTGCAATTGTAAAGCAGTTTTCACTGCTGGTACATTCAAATATATATTTTTTTCCCGGGCATACTATTTTATATTATTTAATTTTCTTTATTTAATGTTAAAATATGGCTTGTAAGTTGCACCTCAAACCCTTAAATTAAAAAAAAGTATTGTATAGTAGAGTATTTTTTATGAATTTTAAAATTGGGTGCATTTCTTGAAAAACTAGGGATCCCCGGACGTATATAACGGCATTTCATAATATAACAATATAGGTTCAGAATTAAAGTATATCAAGTCCAAAAATTATAATGTTGATATAATTAAAGTTAAAGCTTATTAACGTTATACGAATCGTAATGTGATTTAACAGATAATTTTCTTTGTATTGCGGTAGTATGAAGACTAACTTTAATATGGGTCATAATTTGAAAATATACACCATCAACAATAATCAATCCGCAACAAACGTATTATTTAATATTTTTTGGACTTGATCCACTTTAGCTATGAATTATTCATGTGTAACATTTCAAAATATACCATGTATGTTATACTTATTCAAGTATTCATTTCATATATAATGACCTGAATATTGACGTTAATAAATAATAAAAACATATACAGTATATACTCGCGTATAAGCCAATCTCCTAATTTTAGGAGGATTTTTGTCAAAAATTTAAAACTCGCGTATAAGCCGAGTTGTAATTTCGTATATGAAAAATCCCATTTCAATCGAAAAAAAAGCAAAATTTTGATTCTTAAATTTAATATTTAAGGCCGAGGGATCAAAAATTAAGAAAAAGTGGTTTGAGAAACAACCTTCTTCAAAGTTCGCGACGATTCATCGTGTCTGAAAGTATATGCACCATTCACGACGTTTGTGTGTCTTTGAAATCTCCATTGGACTTCTTAAATTAAATCCCCCTCATTACCATTATAAAATCTTTTAAAGCACATACTTAAATACTAAAATGTACAATTTTAAATCCTTAACATCGTTTTGTAAAGATTTAAATGCTGAAGGAACATCAATTATTTTCTGTCGACATCATTGACTTAAGCTATTAAATACGGATAAAAAATTTTATAACCATCTCGGAAAAAAATACAAGTATATTAATACTTATATATTAAAAAAAGAAGAGTTTGGATCAGTGTGTGCTTCTTATTAAAATATTTAGTTTTAAATTACAAAATAAATTACTTGAAGGTATCTTGAATGCGGGGATTAGCACTTTCCCGAATTTATCGTTTCAAAGTCGATTCCATCCGAAATTCTAATAAGAAAACTATTAATATATTTACATAATACGATCACAGTATAAATATATATTAGCAAATTAAATTTGTTTTAACTATTGTCAAAAAAATATTCACTTTATAGTGGTACTACTAAAACCATATTAAAGTAACTCATACTATACTCGCGAGGACAACCTAAGTTGAACCTGAAGCTAAATCTATGATATGTATGAATATTCAATTGCTTTAAGCTCAACTTAGGTTGTCCCCAACTATAGCTCCCTAGATTCTACAAAACAATGAATCAAAATATTTACTTTTTATTTAGTTAAATTGATTATGTTATGCGAATATTGCATTGTTTGCGTTACGATTACACCACGATGAGCAGTTATCAGCTTCTGTTTATGCCATCTTAACAAAGCGACCTGACAAACTTATAACATTTGTTCATAAGATGGTTTTCCACATTATTTAATGTCGATTGCTTAAATAGAAACTGAGTCATTAAAATTCAATTATATTACTTTCCAATTTTTAGCACATCTTTTTAACAGTACTTCTGTTTATAACTTCTTTATGTCGCCTTATTAAGTTAATGGATAAGGCTGTGGACAGTGGTGCTGCAGACCTGGGATCGATTCCCGGTTAGTCTAAGTCGTAATTGTCGATATTTATTGAAAGTGGTTTATGAAGGCTGGGATTTTGCTATTTTAATTCATTTTTACTCATTGTACTCATTTTTAAATACATGTCTTTTTTTAAATTGAAACTTATGTACTCGGACACACTCGGATAAGCACCGAATGTACTCAAAAATGAGCACATTTTACTTATATTTGAGTACCTATTTTTACCCTGGGAGGAGAGGGATAGTATATAGATATATATATTTTTATTTATTTTATTTAAACATCATGCAAAGAACGGGTACTTTTAATTGTAAAATATAAATTGAGATAGACAAAAATTACCCATTTAGGAAGAGCCAATTATAAAAACACCTTATATGTTGTTATAATCGTATTTTTTGGTTTCATATTAATGTATTTTATACGATCCAAATACTACTGTAATCCACAAAATAGAAAACTTTCACCAAATGAAATATAAATAACATTTCAAGAAAACAAACACAACTTCGAAGCAAAAAAAACAACAACACATCGTAAATGAAATGTTTACGATCCACTATTTTTTTGATGAAACATCTCAAGCTCCAAAAAAACAATCGGCGCTGCAGAAAATGGTCTCATGATAAAATCCAATATTTCTTACCACAATCTCTGGGACTTCAAGCTGTGCTTCGAGTACTACTCTTGTTCGGTTCTCTCTAACACGTGTTATGTTATGAAAGGTAGATGATTGTAAACGAAATGAAAAAAAATAATAATAAATAAATAAAACTGTAGGTTTGATGTTGTTTTCTGGTGGTAAATATAAGGTCTTGACACGCTAACACTACATCATTGTCAGCTGCTCTGCTAAAAAAGAACATGGATTTAATATTTTTTATGAAATTTCATGCTGATCTGTATTTTTTTGTCAGAAGGTCTTAATGAAAAGTCATAACATTTGTCCAAAAATCAACGGTGTCTGTGTTATTATTTTATTGTAAAATAATAATGTTAGTTGGTGTCCTTTTCCCCTCCTAATTTTAAACTTTTGAGACTGTTATAAATGCCTAGTTGTATCCTTGTACCGCAAGCCTGTTCAACAAAACATTTAAATTTAAATGTAAGGGAATTATTCAGATTTTTTTAACATATTTTAAATCTAAATCACTTCAACAAAAACAACATTACTAGTTTGGTATTTTCTTTGCCTCTTAGAAGGTTAATTTGACAGATTTTAGTTACCGTTTGAAACATTAATAAACGTACGAGATTAAACTTTTAAATGCGTATAACGTTTACATGAAAATGTAGTGACGCTTATTTTTACATGTAATTAATTTACTCTGTTATAAATGAATGATAAAAATAAGTAATCATTGTTTTAATAAAAGTCTAAGTAAATTACGAAATATCATGATTAGCTATGATTTAAACCATAATATATTTTTTTAAATACCATGTGATTATAGATTTTTGAATCATATTGAAGGTTAATTTGACAGAGTTGATTAACCTTTTAAAATATTAATAAACGTATAAGACTAAACTTTTAAGTACGTTTAACATTTACATTAAAATCTACTGACGCGTATTTTTACATGTAATTAATTTAATCTGTTTTAAATAAATAATAAAAATAAGTAATCATATTTTTAATAAAAATCATAAGTAAATTACGAAATATAATGATTAGCGACGATTTAAATTATAATAAAAAATAAATAAACACAAATATCTTGTTTTTATAGACAAAAAATTTATAAACATAAATTAATACATGATTTAATGTCAAAAGTATACATCTACTGAAGTTATCAATGGAACCATATACTAACTTTCTTAAATAACATGTTCCTCTGATTTCAAAACATTTTTAAAACAAGTAACTAATTTTAAAAAATTAATCCTTCTTTAGTAATATTACAAATATATTTAAAATACCCATTACAAAGATACTACAGAAATATTACAAATATATTTAAAATACTCTATTACAAACATACTACAGAAATATTACAAATATATTTAAAATACTCTATTACAAAGATACTACAGAAATATTACAAATATATTTAAAATACACAATTTCAAAGATACTACAGAAATATTACAAATATACTTAAAATACTCTATTACAAACATACTACAGAAATATTGCAAATATATTTAAAATACTCTATTACAAACATACTACAGAAATATTAAAAATATATTTAAAATACTCTATTACAAAGATACTACAGAAATATTACAAATATATTTAAAATGCACAATTTCAAAGATACAACAGAAATATTACAAATATACTTAAAATACACTATTACAAATATACTACAGAAATATTACATATATATTTAAAATACACTATTATAAAGATACTACAGAAATATTACAAATATATTTAAATACACTATTACAAAGATAATACAGACATATTACAAATATATTTAAAATACACTATTACAAAAATACTTCTGACATATTACAAATATATTTAAAATACACTATTACAAAAATACTTCAGACATATTACAAATATATTTAAAATACACTAATATATTGAAATATATAGGGTGATTGTGATAATATTCCACTAAAAGGCAAACAAAAAGAAAATGCTGTAAATAATAAATAAACTTTTCTTTTAAACACATATTTTTACCATTAAAAATACAAAAATATGTGTGTGTTATTACAAATATACACCGAGGTAGCAATAAGCAACAACTTCTTATTTAATGAAAATAAATTTTTAAAAAAATTATCATTTTCCATACTTTAAAAACTTATTGAATTACTTTCAGGGTGATTCAAACATATCCCCGACATGATTTTTACATTACATTCAACATCCATCCTCAGCAAAATGAGTCTGGATCATTGCACTACTTCAGCTATCTATAAATTTTAAAACTTCACCCCCCTGGCTCCCTAATACAGGAATAAAAAAAAAACTGTGTATTCCCCCATTTATATAATGACTGATGTCCTCTTCTAAAACGTCCTCGTGACACATCCCCATCAAGTCAGTGTATGAGCCTAATGGACATTTCGTGTCTGAGATTCTCTGCGTCTTGTTTCCTGTTTAAAAGTGAGGATGGCGAGAGAAAAAGTGTCAAAACGTGTAATGGTTGCGACATTTGGCGAGCAAAAAGGTAGTCTAGTCGCAGGGCGGGGTTGTGATGCTGCAGCTTTTGTGATGCAGTAGCCTTGGCGATGCTTCATTTAGGGGGGTGCAAACGCAAATTAATGGTAGGGGTTTAGTGTAGGGTTCTGGGTTTCAGTGTTTTTCAGTGGAAATTGTTTACAAGTATGGGTATTTTTCTCATGAAAGGTCAGAGATGGGGAATGGAAGGGACCATTTGGAGAAATGTCGACACATTAACACAGATAGAAATGTTTCAAAATGAAATAGAAATGTTTCTGAATTAAATTGAAATGTTTCAAAATGAAATAGAAATGTTTCTAAATAAAATAAAAATGTAGCTAAAATAGAATTGCATCTAAAATAGGATTGCATCTAAAATAGAATTGCATCTAAAATAGAATTGCATCTAAAATAGAATTGCATCTAAAATAGAATTGCATCTAAAATAGAATTGCATCTAAAATAGAATTGCATCTAAAATAGAAGTATTTCTTTTTTATAAAAATATAAGTAATTTTTTTAATTCATTTAATTTTGGTATACGTGAAAATATTAGCAAAATAAAATATTTTATGATAAAAAAAATTCTAAAAAAAAATTGTTATATTTTTAATTTCTATCTTTATTTATTTTCAAATGGATTATTAAATAAAACTAATTTAAAGCTATTAAAAAAATATTTAACCGTGTTTAATAGTACTTCGATGCATATTTCTGAAGGAATTCCAAATGAAAATTTTGAATTTTTGTCACAGAACTCTCCTTAATTCAATTAACTATTATTATATTTTTTATGAAACCTTTATGTGACAACAGTGTTAAGATAAAAACTCGTCTTATAGTGAACTCGTCTTATGGTCAAACAAGGAGAGCATTAAGATTTCGTATCAAGGAGCCCCAAGCACATACTGTTAAACAAGAAATAAAGAAGTCCTCCATTGCCAAGCACTCTTGGGAACATGGTCATATATTTAATTTTTCTAACTCACATTTAATTTGTAAACCTAAATCTCCATTTGAACTTGACTTCCTGGAGGCGTTTCATATTTTTAGTAATATTGATTCGGTTGTCAATGAAACGTTTGCGGTCCCAATGTTTCCCGCTTGTTGGCACACAATAGTTAACTCCAACCGTTTGTAATAGTTTTTAGTTAGTTTTTTTTTTTTTTTTTTTTTTTTTTTTTTGGTCTTTGGCAACATTTTAGATTGCTTGGGTTTATTTATATTTCATTACACACAGACTTTACATTTTCCGCTGATGAAGGGTGATGTATCTCCCGAAACATGTCCGGATGATTACGGACTTTTATTGCGTATTTTAACGTTGCATTTGTATTTTAATTTTGACAACAGTGTTCTCCGAATAAGTTTAAAAACTATTTTTGATTCAAATAAATATGAATTTATATTTCTCCAACTGCAGAAATATAGTAATCTTACGATTTTCCAGTTTAAATATCTATTTTATCCCTATAAAACTTTCAATTCTGAAAAATCCTAAAATATAAATATATTGTACATGCATTGATTATAATTGTTTAATTTAATTTGATATCTGAAAATTCGTTTTTATTTATATTCAACGATTCTCATATGACACTTTCTTTATGTGTTATAATTTTTACTCAAATGAAATTCAAAAATTATATAAATTTAATATCTTATTCTTTGAATGATGAAGCTATGGCAAATTATAACATGAAATTATAAATTCGTAAAATATATTAAAATAAAAACAATACTTTTTATCAAGACATTAAATTATATACATATATAAAAAAAATTATAGAAAATGAACTGCTTGGATAAAAATATTTTCATCACCAAATGTATATTAATTTCTCAATTATTATATTAAAGTAAAAAATTAATTCGAATTTCTTTTAAGAAGCGAAATACAAGAAAAAATGCCCTGAAAAGTGAAAAAAAAATTAGCTTTTTCTAAACAAGTGGACCAATTTAAATATTTAATATGAATGTTATACTTTATTTTATTTTGAAATTGTCTTTAAAAAATGTTGTAACAAATGGTACAAACCTTAAAAAGTTATAATTGGCAAAATATTAACACATTTTACACATTTATCACTTTTTGAGAAACGTTAAGATTATATTTTACAAATAGTATAACGCAATTTTTAATAATTGTTTTCTTAAAGTATACGTAATGTTTTTCTTTTTTAGTTTTTGTTTAGAAAAATGGTTTCACTAAAAAAAGTCACCTTAAAAACTTCATCAAAGTTTTACAATTAAAGGTTTTTGGAAAGTTTTATAGAAGAATTTGGTACCAAAAACTGCAGTTTATTTTAAAGTTTTAATTTTTCTAGAATGCAATCTTTAAATATATACTTTTACTTTCAATTGTCCATTAATTCCAATCATTTTCCATTCAATTTTCAGTTAAATTTTTGTATAGATATACTAAATCCTACGTTTTTTTTATTCAAAGTAATGTTTCTATTTCATCAAAAATGTTTAAAAAAAACTGCAAACAACGTTCAATTTTAGAGCATTTAAATTATTGAAGGGAACACGCAGTTTTATTAGAAGTTTTATTCTGAAAATCTAAAAACTTTTATTTTAATATTTTTGTTTAAATTTCTTATGCAAAATCTTCCAAAAACCTTCGATTTTACAATCTTGATGAAACACCTTGGCTAATTTTTTTGCTGGTTTTTGTCGTAAAAAAAATATTTACATTATCAAAGAGATCCTCTTTGAGATATTTTTTTAATATAAGTAGAAGCATATTTCTTATCCTATCAGGAATAAACAAAAATGTAATGAAGGGGGAAAAGACTAGACTACCTGCACGATATATCTATTTACAAAAATAGGACCTTATCATATATTTATTATCCCTGAATAAAATCCGCTTCTGGGTAAAGCTCGCTGCATATTAATCTATGTAGGAAACCCGGCATCCATTTATAATCGCGGAGAAATATGTGAACTGTTCATTGATGAATATGCATTTGGTATAAATGCAGAAAGACGTCGGCAGCGACAAAACCGAGAATCATTCTATCATCATAAATAAGTAATTCTGTAGAAAAGTATTCATCAGGATCTGCATCATCAATTTTCAATCATCACGACGCGTTTTCGATTATTTAAAGGAGGAATTTATTCTCAATAAAGTAGAAAAATGCCCGACGGTTATATACGTCCTTAAATTTTGTTGCCTGTATACGGAATGTGTATTTACATCTGAATGCGAGAACGCATGTTATTTTAATTTCATTTATATATATGTTATCGTTAAACTGTGAAATATATCCGTTATTTCATAGAATACTTATTTATTTCATTAAATAACTGATCAAGTCTGTTAAAGAGTAAAACTCTCTTGTATTCTATAATACCGTGGCACCGACCATCTGCCTTAACACGACACCGATCGTCGTCACGGTTTATTATAACTGTTGGTTTGGTTTGGCTTAGTATAGTTAATAACCTCGCACTAGAGCTGCACACTGGGCTATTGGCGACGGTTCGGGGTCTATCTCGTAGGACAGACCCGGGAACACATGCACATTCATACATGCACCTCGTTATTTTAGAACCATGGCCAGAAGACAAGGTTTGGTTTGGTTAATTAACGTCGCTCTAGAGCTGCACAGTGGGCTATTGGCGACGGTTCGGGGTCTATCTCAAAGGATAGACCCGGGAACACATTAATACATGCACCTCGTTATTTTTAGAACCATGGTCAGATGACGAGGAAACACCTGAACTGGCACCCAACGCCTTCAATAGACGTCGGGACTTTGGACCCCGATCAGATTTATTGTGCACCACAGATGACGAGGAAACACCTGAACTGGCACCCAACGCCTGCAATAGACGTCGGGACTTTGGACCCCTATCAGATTTATTTATCGTGCACCAGTCCCGTATACACATCGTTAATATTTGCGGGTGTTCTGGACGACTTTTATAGTATTTTGTATCGAAGCTGGCGACCCTCCGAACACAAGATCACTACTTTTTTTTTTTACTTTTCTTTGTCTAGTCCATCGCTTAGGATCAAACCAGGAATACTTGGATTCCCCGATGACTCCTTTAACCGCTCGGCCACGGTGGTTTCTTTTTATAACTGCATTTAGCTTAGTTTATACTCGGTTATGTATGGCTTCAATAATATATGCATGATAACATTTCGTACTCTGTTGCTTTTCTGTTAATAAAAATCACTCTTAGTTTGAAGTGGTATGCATTGTCTCTTAATTAACTCTAAATACACAAGAGTTTCTATGGTTTAAGTAGTTATTTCATAGAATAACAATTTACCTTCCGTTAAAGTGAGAAAAAAAAAAAAGAGTAAATAAAGTAAATACAGAGTAAAAAAAAAAAAACACTGTTATAGGTTCTTATCTCATCCATTTGAGCATTCGATATTTCGACCAGGCAATGTTGTACCATATTCCAAGAGGTACCAACATTGTTGTTGGTACCCCTCAGAGCAGTACTTTGTCAGTTTGAGGTTTCTTACCCTCCTTTGAGCAGGTCGATTTTGGCACCGGGCAGTAGTGTAACGGCTCTTCATAAACAAATGATAACCTGCTTGCAGAAGTCATTCGGGGCATCTCAATCACTCAGATCAGTTGATTTCGCACCGGGCAATGTCACATTGCTTTTCTGAAACAGTTGGTACCCCCTCGGAGCAGTGGTTTGAGGCTTCTTATAACTCTACACAACAGACGGTTTTGTCATCTGAACTTCCTTTCGGAGAGTCGTTTTGAGAAACTCACATCATAATATTGTTTTCAATGTCATTTAAGCTAAATTGAATACTAATCAGTAATCTGTAGCATATTATGATGAATAACTAAGTTTAGTTGTTTATTTTTTGTAGTTTAACTGTCTATAATTAATTAATTTATAGAATAACTATTTAAAGTGCGGACATTTATTTATTACACACTTTAACTGTGCCTTGATCGATTCCATAAAACAACTAGTAATTCTATAAAGTAACTGAATCATACATTTTAACGGTTACTGTTCTTAAGTTTCGTTTATTTGAGTTTTATTTATTAAAATATTTCAAATATGGGAAATAAAAAAAGCACCAAAATGAAAGTGGTACCCAATATTTATTCCATATTAAATGACATGTCAGGAAATTAGTTTTTCAACAAAACTTTACAAACAAAACTTTAGATGTGTGATTCTTAGAATACTTTTACTGCAATCAATTATTAATGCAAAGTCAATCTTCGCGAATCCAGGAGATCATTGAACAATCCGAAGTATAAATTTAACTCTTCTTTTAAATCGAAATTTGAAGCAGAAAATTGTATTTATCAAGAATGTGGAAGTTTTTATTTAAATAACAACAGCCTAAGTATTAATCTCGCGTTATACTAGGCCTAACAGCATGCGATTCGTCGAATTTGATATAACGCCTCGAGGCAAATAGGTTTTCAATTGAATACTGAATAAAAGTTTTCGAGAAATGCAATTCCTAACGCTTGGTTATAACGCAAATTTATTCAGCGACGTTATATAAATTCTTTACAATTTTCAACTGCCAATCCGATTTATTTTTTTTTGAACGTGTTACTGATGATTGAAATTCCGATTCTTTGTTTTCTGATTGCTTTGATTAAAAAATACAACATTTGGGGAATTCATATTTTGTTGAAAAAAGTCAGTGATTAATCAACTTGAGCTCGTTGAGAAATGTGTGGGTAAAAGAAAAAAAGATTTGTTGTTGATGAAACAAAAAGTGAATTTCACTATTAATAAAAGAGTGAGATTTTCGAAATATTTCTTTTATATGACACATATTATTTTTTAAATTAAATTCAGTTTCAATATTTTATTTAAAAATGTTATTTAATATATTTATATAAAATATTTGTTTATTTATATATATATTATAATACTAAATTGTCTATCAATATTTTTTGAGATACAAACTTAATTTTTTCCTTTCTTTAACATTTTTATTTTAACCTTTATTAAATTTGTTTTTATTTTTAAGCAATACGAAACTTATTTGTCTGAAATAGCTATATTTATAAACAATAAAATATAAATATTAACCAATTTTAAAGATACAGAATTTGGCAAGGAAACACTCGCATTCAATACTCCAATTTTATTGTTAATAACAAAACAAACTCTTTGTTTTCTAAGCTTAAAGCCATTTCTGATTTGATGAAACGCCATTGTTCAGTTTATATATATATATATATATATATATATATATATATATATATATATATATATATATATATATATATATATATATATATATATATATATATATATATATATATATATATATATATATATATATATATATATATATATATATATATATATATATCCAAAATAAACAAAAAAGACTCAAAGACAAAAAGACCAAATTACTTATTTGTTTCGTCTGGATTAACTAAGCTTCTACACCAAGATACTAAGGCGCTGTGGGTAAAAATAGCTTGATATTTTAGAATTTATCTTGTGGCGGAATTGAACTTTGTACTCGTTGAATGTGTTTGGGCAAGAAGCCAGTCAAATAAGAAACAATTACGATGTACACTTACCTTTAAAAAAACTAAGTGGATTGTTTAAGATTTTGTTTTTCAATTTAATATTTTTAAGTGTCATTTATTGTTGTCTAGCCCTTCAAGCGGCCAGCAAATTACAAAAATTGCAAAGTTGCCTTCCCGACAGAAATGTTTAAATTAAATGTTAAATATATATATTAATTTTGTATTCATAAATAAATATATATATTAATTTCGTATATTATTGTTGTTAGTACCCCTTGGATAAGTAGTTTGTCAGTTTAAGGTTTCTCACCCTCCTTTCAGCAGGTTGATTTTGGCACCGGGCAGTTGTGTACGGATTTTCATAAACAAGTGATACCTCCATGCGGAAGTCGTTTGGTCCTTCTCAATCAATCCTAGCATTTGATTTTGGCACCGGGAAATGTCACATTGCTTTTCTGAAAGAGTTGGTACCTCCTCGGAGTAGTGGTTTGATGCTTCTTATACTCTCACAACAGACGGTTTTGTCATTTGAATTTCCTTTTTTTTTTGAGAATCCCACATTATAATATATTTTCTTCAGTATAATTTAAGCTAAACTGAATACTAATCAGTAATCTGCAGCATTTTATGCTGCATAACTAAGTTCAGCTGTTTATTTTTTGCAACTTAACTGTCGATATTAAGTTAATTTATAGATTAACTAATTCAGTGTAGACATTAATTTATTAGACACTTTAACTGTCTTGATCAATTCCATAAAACCACTAATAATTTTATAAAGTAGGAGTGATTTTCCAAAAATGTTGATTATTAAAAAGGGATAGCTTTAAATTAACACCTAAATCAAATGTATGCGATTTTTTTTTAAATAAAATATTTATATTAATTTAAAAATGGTGGGCATTGATGAAAAAACTGCTGATCTCATGACGAAACAGCATATCAAAGATCAATATTGTATATTGATCTTTGATTGACTATCCAGTCAGACATCTGTGTAGTCCTTATATATTTAAATAAAAAGTGTTTTGAAACCCGATAAATCGTTTAAGATACATTTGTATTTGTATTGTACTGGCAGTTACCCGAAGATTTTGTAACGGCGCATGTCTAATAATTTCACAGATAATCATAAAAATTAGTAGCTATACCAATACAGTACAAACTTAAAAATTTTAACCCTTCCTAGCCGAAATGTATTTCTCAATTTAGGCGGTGAAAGTAATAGTCAAAGCAAGACTTACATAAAATATTCCGAAAATTGTACCAACAATCCTTTCCTTGGTCACTGAACGCACTAGGCGGAAAAAAAGTCTAAGTCTGACTGTGACTTAAACCAATATAACTCAATTTGTTATGGTTCTAATTGGCTCCATAGGGCATTCAATAGTTAAAATATTATCCTTATCAACAATTGTTTCCATCTATAGTATTAACGTACTTTTTTAAATGTCTAGTTTAATTTTTTTAGTTTAATCCATGAAAAAATCTTCAAGATCACATTCTGAATTAAACAAATACGTGTTAAGTAGCGTGTTTACTTCTGATATTGGACCTCCAAAGTTGTGATTATCATTGTAAATGGAACCATTTGTCATTTGTAGCTCCATCTAGAACGTTCTGCGACGGAGGAAAGTCCGTGATTTATTCTCTATTAACCAAAAGGAATAGACTCGCATTTCCCCTAAATGATATATAGAAACACATAATTCCACGCTGTATACAACGCAATATTCTTGATGTTAGGAGAAGGATGAATCAATATTATTTTTGCTTTGAATTACTATTATAGAATGTATTTTTATAAATCCTACACTGTAATGTGTAAGATATATAAATTCATTTAAAAAACAATAAACGGACAATTGTTTGACCGATAATTTAGAAAAGATTTAAATGATTTATTTTTAAATTAGCTATATTTTTAATGAATGTAATATTACTATGATTAATAGATGATAAGTGTGTATTTTCTAAATTATGAATTAGTACACTGTAAACAAATGGGCGTAAAAATATGTACATGGACGTACTCGTTTTTATTTGAGTACAATTGCATCGTAAATGAGCGATGACTTACTCAAATTTAAGTAATCGCAATTTCGCAAAAATGAGCAGTGTGATTTAATATTGCTAGTACCAGCTTCTGTTTAAGCCATCTTAACAAAGCGACCTGGCAAACTTAAAATATTTGTTCTGAATATGGTTTTCCACATTATTGTATGTATATTGCTTAAAGGGA
The DNA here is from genome assembly GCA_963932185.1 of Troglohyphantes excavatus. Lineage (NCBI taxonomy): Eukaryota > Metazoa > Arthropoda > Arachnida > Araneae > Linyphiidae > Troglohyphantes > Troglohyphantes excavatus. The sequence goes on from OZ010668.1 coordinate 10,750,300, forward strand.
AACTGAGTTATTACAACTCAATTATCTTACTTCTCATTCTTTTGCCACGCCTTTTTAATATTACTTCTGTTGATAACTTCTTCACGTAGCTGTCGTGGTACAACGGATATGGCTCTGGACTTCGTTGCGGAGGACATCATGTAGACGGTTTGAGTTTGATTCCCGGTAAGTTCTGGTTGTGATTGTTGAAAGTGGTCGGAAGTGTTTTATGATGACAGCCTACGTAATCAAACAACTGTTATTTTTATTATTTTACTCAAATTTGGGTAACATTTCTTATTCAAAAATGTAACTTATGTATTCGGAGTTATGATAGGAATCAATTGTAATCAAAAATGAGTATATTTTTACTTATTTTTAAGTACCTATTTTTAACAGTGAATTTTACAATTAAAAAATTCCAAATTATCCACATGTATACACTCACAGACGCTTGACTTCTTATCTTACAAGATTAAAGTTGTCAATCGTGCTATTTGCCACATTATTATATACACCATATTACCTAAAATCGTAACATTGTGTTTCTATCCTGATACCCTATCTATTTAATTTTTTTTTTAAATAATCGTTAAAAACATATATCAAACTCCCAAAATCTGTGCAAATGTTATTTAATCTATCCAAGCAAAATGCGATCACATGAGCAACTCAATCCCCCATATTAAAAATTTAAATGAATTCCCAACATCGCAACACTGTTTCCTAAACTATCAGATATCCAGAACAAATCCTGTCTCTTTGACACTCCATTCTCCCTCGGCTGTAGCAAATGAGGATGAACATCCTGAATCATTATTCAACCATCTCCTGCAGATCCTTTGTAGTCGGACTTTGAAGCATTTTCTAATCCCTCGGATGCAAATGCGATTGCTCCTCCGCATCACTCTTTGCTCTTTGACCCCGGACGCAATGAATTCCCGCAAAGGGAAAGCAGGAGTGTGTGTCAGTTGGAATACGTCCACTTCATTATGGGACATTCTTGATCCATTCTTAAGGTTATCTGGAATTCCGAAGATATAAAATAGTCGTCTGCGTCAAATGATGGAGTATCAATGAACCTACTGTAATAAAAAAAGTAACCTAAAAATATGTACAAAAACGTATTAGCATTTTGACGTTAGTTTAAAATAAAATAAAGAAGCAAAATCCTTAATTTAATAATAAAAATTAATAAACAAGCCAATATGAAGCTAAAGTTGTTATAAACACGCTAATCAAGATTTATACCATTGCAAAAAGCAGCTACAACCTTCGAGCATGAATGGACTGTAGTAGAGCGAATATGATGTCATAATCGTAAAACTAACATCTCAGACCGAATGTCGTCAAACACGTGACTTCTTTTCAAAATTATGAATTAAAAAATACTCGTGATTGGCTGATGACTTGGGAATCGTGTAAGAGTGAAAATTTATGAATGGAATGACGTAATTAACCACGTGGCTGAGGCCATACATGTTGGCCTCACTGTGTTGTTAGCGAGCTTATAACTTTATGCTTTCTCAACTATGAAATATCCATGCTCGAAGGTTACAACCAACAACATTAGGCGTCAGCGAACGGGATTTTTGTTTGATTAAAATGTGAATATAAAAAAATTTGCTTCACTGTAGAAAACAGGCATTTCAGAATGAGTACATGAACCTACTCGGTTTGTTTTAGTACAAGTGCATCGTACATGGGCGATGACGTACTCAATTTTAAATAACTGTACTTTCTCAAAATAAGCAAAGTCATTTAATATTGCTAATATCAGATTCTGTTCAAGCGATCTTAATAAAACATGCCAAACTTAAAATTGTTGTTGAAAAGATGACTTTCCACATTATTTGACGTCGATTGCTGGAATGGAAACTGAGCTATTAGAACTTCATTATCTGACTTTCCATTCTTATGGCACACTTTTTTATAAAATTATGTTTATAACTTCTTAATAAGCCCATGGTAGTTCAATGATGAAGTACTGGACAGCGATTGTGAGGATTTGGTTTTGATTCCTGGTTTGGTTCTTATTGTTTATATTTATTGAAAGTGATTTATAAAGGCAGACAATGTAGCCAAGTATTTAATCAATGCAGCTATTTTTAAAAATTCTACTCAATTTATAGAATATGTATTTTTTTAAATTGAAACTCATGTATTCGAAGCCATTGAAAAATTGAAAGGAACGAATATACTCAAAAATTATTACATTTTATTCATTTTCGAATATATATTTTTAACATTGTCTTTTGAAGTAGATGACTATTTGTTGTGGACCGAAAAATAAAATGATATCGAAATATATATTTTAAACAGTGCATTTTCAATAGATCACTACTTGTTTTGGACCGAAAAATAATTTTATATTTTTAATATTTTCTTTTCAATAGATCACTACGTGTTTTGGAACAAAAACCCATTTCGAATATATATATTTTCGAATATATATATTAACAGTATATTTTCTACAGTACACTACTTGTTTTGAAACGAAAAATGATTACATGATTTCGAATATTTATTTCTAGCAGTGTCTTTTCAATTAATCACTACTTGTTTAGGACCGAAAAATAATGATATGATTTTCAAATATATATTTTAACAGTGCCTTTTTAGTAGATGACTACTTGGTTGGAACAAAAATAGAAAGATATAATTTCGATTTTATATTTTTGATATTGTCTTTTCAATTGATCACTACTTGTTTTGGACCAAAAAACAATTATATTATTTTCGAATATATATATTAACAATATATTTTTTATAGTCCACTACTTGTTTTGAAACGAAAAATGATTACATGATTTCGAATATTTATTTCTAGCAGTGTCTTTTCAATTAATCACTACTTGTTTAGGACCGAAAAATAATGATATGATTTTCAAATATATATTTTAACAGTGCCTTTTTAGTAGATGACTACTTGGTTTGAACAAAAATAAAAAAGATATAATTTCGAATTTATATTTTTGATATTGTCTTTTCAATGAATCACTACTTGTTTTGGACCGAAAACCAATTATATAAATTTCAAATATATATATTAACAGTATCTTTTCTACAGATCACTACTTGTTTTCAACCGAAAAATAATTATATGATTTCGAATATTTATTTCTAACAGTGCATTTTCAGTTAATCACAACTTGTTTTGGACCGAAAAACAATGATATGATTTTCAAATATATATTTTTAACAGTGCCTTTTCAGTAGATGACTACTTGGTTTGAATAGAAATATAAAGATATGATTTCGAATTTATATTTTTAATATTTTCTTTTCAATAGATCACTACGTCTTTTGGACCGAAAACCAATTATATGATTTCGAATATTTATTTCTAACAGTGTCTTTTCAATTAATCACTACTTGTTTTGGACCGAAAAAAAATTATATGAACTTAAAATATATATTTTTAACAGTGCTTTTCAATAGATCGCAACTTGTTTTGGACAGAAACATAATGATAGTGGTTATTTAAATATTTTGATACTAAGGGCATTCTACGATATTTAACTCACAATAAGTAAAAACGGGATACGCGTCATAGACTTAGCGTGAACATATCCACTTTTTGTATCTTCCGATTCATTAGTCGCCTCCGCTACCTTTTATTATTATTTTATAACATGTTAATTAACTAAAAATATGAATATTTTATGATTTCGAACATATATTTTTAACAGTGCCTACTTGTTTTGAACAAAAATATAAAGATATGATTTCGAATTTATATTTTTGATATTGTCTTTTCAGTGGATCACTACTTGTTTTGGACCGAAAAAAAATTATATGAACTTAAAATATATATTTTTAACAGTGCTTTTCAATAGATCGCAACTTGTTTTGGACAGAAACATAATGATAGTGGTTATTTAAATATTTTGATACTAAGGGCATTCTACGATATTTAACTCACAATAAGTAAAAACGGGATACGCGTCATAGACTTAGCGTGAACATATCCACTTTTTGTATCTTCCGAATCATTTGTCCCCTCCGCTGCCTTTTATTATTATTTTATAACATGTTAATTAACTAAAAATATGAATATTTTATGATTTCGAACATATATTTTTAACAGTGCCTACTTGTTTTGAACAAAAATATAAAGATATGATTTCGAATTTATATTTTTGATATTGTCTTTTCAGTGGATCACTACTTGTTTTGGACCGAAAAAAAATTATATGAACTTAAAATATATATTTTTAACAGTGCTTTTCAATAGATCGAAACTTGTTTTGGACAGAAACATAATGATAGTGGTTATTTAAATATTTTGATACTAAGGGCATTCTACGATATTTTACTCACAATAAGTAAAAACGGGATACGCGTCATAGACTTAGCGTGAACATATCCACTTTTTGTATCTTCCGATTCATTAGTCGCCTCCGCTACCTTTTATTATTATTTTATAACATGTTAATTAACTAAAAATATGAATATTTTATGATTTCGAACATATATTTTTAACAGTGCCTACTTGTTTTGAACAAAAATATAAAGATATGATTTCGAATTTATATTTTTGATATTGTCTTTTCAGTGGATCACTACTTGTTTTGGACCGAAAAAAAATTATATGAACTTAAAATATATATTTTTAACAGTGCTTTTCAATAGATCGAAACTTGTTTTGGACAGAAACATAATGATAGTGGTTATTTAAATATTTTGATACTAAGGGCATTCTACGATATTTAACTCACAATAAGTAAAAACGGGATACGCGTCATAGACTTAGCGTGAACATATCCACTTTTTGTATCTTCCGATTCATTTGTCCCCTCCGCTGCCTTTTTTATTATTAGTTTATAATATGTTAATTAACTAAAATTAGCCCATTGTTTAATAGAAGAATTTAAAAAAAAATTGGGGTTGTATTACAGGAATTAAACAAAATAATATTGCCGAGGGGACACATATCGAGAAATGCCCTGTAGTAAAAAGGGACTATAGTAAAAGGATATATTTGAAAAGTTATCTACAATCTTTTTCTTTTAAATCAAACAGAAAAAAAATTCTGCATTCTTTAGAAATGATATTGTTTAAAATATTCCGCACAATAGGTTTTTAACGTTTAAAAATTAACGCATTTAAAAATGTTTCAATTTCCTCGAATTTTTCCCAAGTACATAATGTGTTTTTTTTTAAATAACTAATAAATTATATTTTAATTTAATCAATATAATATAATTTACCATTTGGTTTAAATAAATAAAAAGTTCAATTAACCTTTGAATAGTTATTTTTATTATGATTTGCTAATACCTAATATATTGTAAAACGAAAAGTAACTACAGTATTGAAAAATCCATTCTTACACGAAAAAAAAGTATTGAAAAATGCTGTTACTCAAAATAGTTAAAGTTTTTCCTATAATATTATTTATTTCACTTATAATATATATCAGTTTATAAAATTAATTTTATAAATTTACAAATTTATATTTTAATAAATATCTCCAATATATTTTGAATAAAATCAGTATTAAATCGTGCATGCATTATCGCAAAGCTTAAAACAAATCCATATTCCATTTGTTTTCAATAAATAAAAAGTTCAAATAAGCTTTGAAATGTCAATTTTTATTGTAATGTTTAATACAAAATATATTGTAAACCCGAAAGTGACTACAGTATTAAAAAATCCATTCTTAAACCAGAAGAAAACGTTTAGAACGCGTTTACTCAAAATAGTAGCAGTTTTACTTATAATATTATTTATTTTACCTATAATATATATCAGTTTATATATTTAATTTTGTTAAATATCAATTTTATAACGTTACAAATTTATTTTTAAGTAAATTTCCCTAATATATTTTGAATAAAGTCCGATATAAATTGTGTATATTTTCCAAAAACCTTCAAAAAATTATTTAAAAATATGTATATATTCTATATCGGATTAACGTATTATAACTGCCGTTCTCAGTGGAAACTGGAACATCCTATAATAGATCATAGTAGATCATCCTATAGTATATCACTTTCATGTTAGCACATGAAGTCAGTGATCTAATGTTGAGGAATACCACTTGCACAATATAATTATTTACGAATTGCACATGCAAGTATACACATTGTATTTCTTTTCCAATATCAGTAATGCAACACAAATATATTGAATTCAATCATGTAAAAACAAGTTAATCTGATTTGCAGTATGTTTCAGCCAGTATTTCTTCGAAGATCATTACTTTGTACGTTTTAAAAAGGAAAGATAAACTAAAGTATACTTTTTAAACTAGTACTTTTGAGAACAGTAGACTTCGCGACCAAAAAAACCTTTATAAAAAACATGTACTGCGTTTTTAATCATTTCAAGGAAATGTCTTGTCAAATTTGAAGAAAATAGAACAACGCGCGGTCGTCAGTGCGTAACAAACAAACAAGATAACAAACAAAATTCCGAAAGGGCCAGTTAAAACGGATTTCGCTAACAATCGGTTAATAAAAATGTCGGGTGTTTGTTTAATTAAAATTCGGTTTCCTTAAAACATTTTATAATTTTCTTTATTTTGTTTTGTATTTTTTAATTACATTTTTGAAAAATTCTTACAAAATATTTGGGTATTTATACTGAATAACATGACCATGTTTACGAATATTAGTAGATAAGACATTTTAATACACAAGCAATTGTATACTTGTTGTGTGGCGCCATCTGCTGTAACAAATTCAAATTATTTAAAGACATGTTTTGTCTTCTTTTAATTTTAATATTTGATATTTTTCTTTGAACAGGTATAGATATATTGTTTACAAACAAAATATCAAAATAAATTAATTGTAATCAAAGTTTATAAAATGAGTTTTTATATAAGTATTTACATAAACTATAGAAACATTTTAATTAGTTAATATCATTGTAAATGGCTTTATTTATTTTTGCCCTGTACGATTAATAAGAATTATTGTACCGTAAACAATATTTTGTAATATAACTGATTTTTCTGCATATCATATTTGCATGCATAAATAAACAAATACAATATAATTGCAATGGATGCATTAACCATTAAAAGTATAATTTACTATGCAAATATTGAGCTTTTTGATTAACGAGTGAAAGAAGATGCGAGATAACAAACAAACTAAAATAATTTTAATACTTAATTAAATATCCTCATAAAATAGTAATAGCAACATATATTTATAAGGCAAATATATCCAGTGTGTCAAACAAATTTAAACACGTATACTTAACATGTCCATACCAAATAAAATATAAAAACTAGTGTTAACCCTCATATTGCTTGAACTGTGAGCAATAATTTCTCTATCATAAAATAAAAAAATTCAATTGTCTTTATTGACAGAATCTAGATTTTTATGCGAAATTAATGTTGTCAAATAAAGTAATTTCATTAAATTTTTATATAAAATCACGAACATAAACCTGTATAAATTAGATTAGTTAAAATTGTCCTTTGTAAGTAATGTAATCCCATTAACCTTTTAAGAGGGACCGAAAGGCGGCTACATTGAAGTCCATGAGTGCTTTTTTGTGTACTTTTTTTACAGAAACTATTTATAAAAATTTTCTAAAAAGGTTTATGATTAATATTTAAACATTTTTAATATTCACGCATGTGATTTTGTATAACTGTTAATTATTGTTTAATATTAGAAAATTTAATCATCGTTCTTAACATTTTCCGAAAATGTTATGCTTAAGAACTTATAATTTTTTTAAAAAATAAAAACCTTTATTCTGATATGCTAATTTCTGTTAAAGTACAGCCATGAAAATTAAATGTGTAATTAAAACCAAAATATTTAATAGATTATAGGATACTTATTTCTATTATAAAATGTTCTTATTTATCTTAAAACTTACCAAGTTCTAAAGCGTTTATTGTATGTGTTTTTTTTTTTTTAAATGAAACATGTTTTTATTTCAAACAATTAGTACATTAGTATGAAAAAAAAAACGCATTATCAGAAAAACACATTTAACAGTATAACAGTGCATTGATTTGTTTGCTAACACATAATTTAAAATACTTAGAATATTTCCGATACTCGTATTACATTGTATTTTATATAATTTAAAAGCAACAGTTTCATCAATTTTCATAAATAAAAATATTATAAATGTGTGCAAATTTTAGCTTTCGGAGGTAATTTAAGTAAAAAAGTCATTTTTTAATAATGTTCTTATGAAAAATTTAATACTGAAATTGAAATGATTTAGCATAAGTTTCATTGAAATAACTTTAAATGATATGATATATTTTAAATAACACAACATTGTTATACTAACTTGCCATAAAATTGTGTCAAAAGTAATGGCTTATGCAAATTAAAAAAAAATGTTTACTGGTAAATAATTGTTCATTGATTTTTCATTTTCAGAACATTTTATTTCTGGGATTCCGTCTTGCCCCAGAAGAGAGGCAATTTTTTTTTCTTGAAAAAGAACATTATATTTAAAAAATATGAAAATATTTTATATTTTAATGATATATCTATATAGCTAAAAAAAACCAAATAAAGCACATTTTGTAAATCATAATAAATACCATTTCATTTGATAGTCATAAAATGCCCCCAAATCTTAACTATCTGGTCCTGAACCGCTTACCCTTATATGTTATTGACTTGGTAGAGAAACTCACCAAGTCATTTGTTCCATTTTGTCTGCATAGTGCATAATTGTTATCAGGAAAAATTCATTGAGTCAATTGCGAATGTCTTTATGAAATAAAACAATGTTAGGTATAAAGTTTAACGTTGGCGTACATGAATTCTTCAATACAAAACCATTATGTCATCAGTATGACGACCAAAAGGTTTTCCGTTTTCATGAAAGTCCGGTTCATGACAAATTATTTTTATAAGGGTGAAATGCCTAACAGGGTGTACATCAATGAAAGTAAAGTAATTGGCTATAAAAATTGTTTATTATATATCAAATAAAAGCCTCCTTCTATCCTCTGAGCGGTTATAAAAAAAGGCAGAATTGTATAGCTGAATTTGATGTTCATGTTGATAGTTTAAATTCATTGGTTTGAAAACTAAATTACTTTCTTCTGGGTTTGTACCTGCTTATTTTTTAATTTAACAGCTGGCGGAGGTGCCGTAAGGTGTTCAAAATATACTAACATTTGGTTTTTGATTGTTCAATATATTGAGTAAACGCAACGATCGATGTTTGATCGCCTGGTTTGAAATGCAAATTAAATAAATACGTGAATGATTTATTACAATTTCTTTAACTGTCCGTTTTAAGGGAGACCCGAGCACCAAATCCTAATTTATTTATTAATGAATTCAGAAATACCATTTTATTTAACATTATTAGAGCATCTTTTTCTGAACAATAATCAAAAACAAAAATATATTTAAAAAAATATATTTTTGTTGTTTTTTGCGTTTTTTTAACTTAAATAGACTTGTTTTAAAAGCACTACTCATCCTTCAATTTTTAATGTTTTTTACTTTTTTTTAATTGATTAAATAACGTCAAGGTATGTACTACAGACATATGAATAGACTTTGGCAGATTTGGGTTTTCATAGTTTTCAAAAACTTATTTTAATTTCAAAACCTAAAAAATATTCAAATTTTAATGTTTAATAATTCGTAAAAAATAATTTATAAATTAATTCAAAAAAGATTTTTATACGTTTATAAAACAAATATTAGGGCTTCAAAAACTATTAAATGTTTAGTTTTAAGTAGTTATAAAGATCAACATTTTAATCATGACCAAAATGTAAAAAAATATTTTGAGTAAATGCCGATTGTTTCGGAAGAAAAGTGTGTAGAAAGATGATATATAAACATCTAAAAAAAACGTAAGTTCTGTTTCTTTTATTGTTTTGAAATTTTGTACACACCTTCTTAAGTATGTATGGCATCGTTTTATGAAGGAAAAAAAATTGTAATTTTTTCGGAATTTGGGCCCGGATCTCCCTTAATTAAGTCCGTTATAATGAGGTTCTACATAAAGTTACCCTTAGGGGTGTGCGACAGTTGACGTCGCACTAGGCCCTGCGTTTTATGTCGGGCCCCGTATTAACCAAAAAACAAAAACAATTCCCTTAAAGAAATTAGAAAATCGTTTTTTATAGTGAGACGATAAGAAATCTGATAAGAAATATCAAAATAGGGTTTCGTATTACAATTATCGTAGATTTGACTGTTCAACAGGGAATTAGTCACACATGCCTATAAAATCATAATATAAGGAAAGTGACATACGTGGCGTAAAAAAAGGGAGGATTGACCGCGGCGTCAGACGAAATAGCTTGTTTATCTGCCTTACTTTGGCGACCAATATAATCTTATAAAATTACATCTTTGATCTTATCTCTTCCCCTTCGCTTTTTTATATATAATTTAATTTTACTTAAAATTATACTGCTTTGCTACAGATTTTCAACTAAAAAATATTTTAAATAATGATTTAAAAAAATATAATTTAATAGTAAAAATAGTTCTCTAATTACTATATATAATTTATATAATGTGCTTTTTTGATGCGCTATTTTCATCTAAAAATGGTACAAAACTGGTTAAGCTGTAAAAAACCATAAAATAGGGTTCAAGGGGCCCTGTGGTTTCTTTATGCACTGGGCCCGCTCTGTTAACGCGGCCCTGGTTCTACATCTCAAAACAGTATTTTGTTGCAAAATAAAATTGTCTCACCAACCTCAGAATAATATAAAGAGAATTTAAGAACTATATTTATAACTTTGACAAGCAATAATGTAAATAGCCGTGGCGGTCCATAACGTGGCAGAGTTCGCCAGCTACACTGTAAAAAAAGGTACTTAAAATGAGTACCTGGACGTACTCGTTTTTCTTTATGTACAATTGCATCGTAAATGAGCAATGACGTACCCAAATTTAAGTAATCGTACTTTCTAAAATAAATGAGCAGTGTGATTCAATATTGGTAATTTCAGTTTATGTTCAAGCCATTTTAACAAAGCGACCTGATGAACTTAAAATAGTTGTTTAGAAGGTGGTTTTCACATTATTTGATGTCGATTGCTTAAATGGAAACTAAATTATTACAACTCAATTATCTTACTTCACATTCTATTGGCAGACCTATTTAACGTTTCTTCTGTTTAAAACTTCTTCAAGTGGCCCTGATAGTACAACGGATAATACAATGGACTGTGATGTCTGAGTACCTGGGTTCGATTCCTTTGTTATAATGGTTGATATTTATTGAAAGTTATTGATGAAGGCAGCCGATGTAGGCAAGCAACTGATCTACACTGTTGAAAACTTCAGTTCAGCGATGTACCATACCTTGGTGCAAAACAGAGTTCTACACCATATTATGGAGAAATCGAGGTTGAACCAAAAATCCTTATAAAAAAAAAGCAGAGATTTCACTGATCATTGGTTCAATCTATTTAACTGCATCTTAAATTTTCGCTGTCGCACATTACCACCAAGAATGACAACGACGATCGTAGGTTTCCGTGGCTCAGTGGATAAAAGCGTTAAGCTATGAATCAGAGGATTCCTAGTTCGAGCCCAATCGGTGTCAAGTTGTCATTTGCAATAAGATGGTTGCCAGCTTCGCTACAAAATTATTACTACTGCAATAATAAGAACATTTGAATTTTGAGTTTTTGCAAGGTTGTGAGTTCTGGTGCAACGTTTCAACACTAAACCATCCGTGGTAGCACCGTAAAATGGTGAAACTAAACACCAGATGTTGGTTGCAGCTAAATTTGTACCAAAGTGTAGTGCAAATTGTAATAATGTTTAACAGTGTATTTAATCATTTTAACACATTGTTCTAATTTTTAAGTACACATACTTTTCAAAATTGAAACTTATGTATTCGAATCCATGATAAGCATCGAATGTATTCAAAAATGGGCAAAATTTACTTATTTTTCAGTACATGTGAACCGATAGCAATAACCCCCAATATTTCATTACATCACAAAAGATAGTAATACATCAAGCAACTCGAATGTATTCACACAACAACATAATAGCATTGCAATCAATGGCATATTTCGGAGCCTTACTGGAAATCTGCCATACTATGCAACATCCCCCGATGTTGGACTGTATTTCAATACTCAGTATTTCTTTCGTCTTTTCCACTAAATCACTTGAAGAATCGTACTCTTCCAAGACGCCTAACTCAATGTCTCAAATCAAGTGTGTAATTTGATTTATTGCTTGAGATCTTTTGATTATTTTTAGACGTCTGCGAATTATTTTTTTTGGTGTTATTATTTTTGAAAAAAATTAGATGGATGATTTTGGTGCTGATTGATTGTAGAGATGTCATTCCTCCCGTTTTTAACTGGACTGGTATCATTCCAGTTATGAGATAATGATGAATATTTTGATTGTCAAAATGGGATGATGTTATGATGGAGAGTTGGGATATGTCGTTTTATAAGTTCGTCCTAAGTGATGGGGGGTTCGAGTCGTTTATATTAATTTAAGAACAGGAAAAAGCTTTTATTTTAATTTGATAAACTGATAAATAGTTTCTTACTCTGGCTCTTCTCAATCTTAAAACTTAAAATTAAATGTCAAAGTCATATCCAGAAGTTTTCATATGAAACTTTTACAGCATTTTTCTAAATTTCTTTACATCTTAAAGGGGGGGGGGGGTTCCTCCTGTACATCCAATGTTAAATTGTCATTTTTCAATGTACCTTGTCTCAGAATGTGCTATAGAAACAAACTTGATTCTTTCTGTGTAAACTAAAACACTTATAATTTACTAAAAATATATTTTAAAGAAAAATGTCAAAATGTTTTTTTAAATACTTTTTGCAATGAAAGTCACTTCAATTACGTAAAAATTTACATTTTTTAGAAGAAAATATTTATTTCTTTTTCATAGAAATAAAACAATAATCTTTAAGAGCTTAGTTCAATATTATCTTAAAGTGACTGAAAGTTTCTGTAAAAAGGTACATCGAACACAAAAAAAGCAATATTTTAAGAAAAATGAGTTTTAAGAAAACTAATGTTTGCTTTTAGCACATTCTTTAACCATTCATTAAATACATTTTTGTATTTTCTAATAAGAGTAAAAAGAAATGTAATATATCATTTTAAATGTAACTAATTAGGGAATAAAATAATATAATTTTTTTAAAAATTAGAATTTGCAGAATTTTTAGTTTCAACTCCATTTTTAAAGAAAACATGGTAAGGGCACAAGTACAGTTTGGGATGAGCACAATTTTTTTTTATATATTTTCGTGCTAATAAAAAGTGGTTTAATTACACAACTTTATTTAATTAGTATACTTTTTATGAAAAAAGTAATTTTGTAACTGTAGGATTTGAACAAGGTTTCGCGCTAAGTTTTTCGTAGAGTACATTTTGTTAAATATGTTTTTAACATACAATCATCAAATTCTATGTTTATGTAGAATACATTAGTAATCATATACTGAACCTGATTTTAATTAAGGTTTTGAGCAAAAAAAAAAAAATTCCATACTTTTTTTTGTGAAAATAGTGAATATTTGTTTTATTTTAAACTAATATTTTCACTCACATATATTTGTATTCTAGAAAAACAATTGAAATTGAGGTTTGACATGTAGATTTTACACTAAGTTAATTACACTCAAAATTTCGTTTTGATTGGAAGAATACTTTTTGATAAAAGCCAAAGATAAAAAAAAAGTAGTCAATTACTTGAAAAACAATAAAACGTAAAATTCTCATTATAATTTTTAGTTTTCCTTCAAATACTTATTAATTATGTAAGATCGCTGCGTGCGCGGGATATTAGCTTTATTTTAAACAATTAAATTTTAACATTTCAAAATAGTGGCAGTTTCTGTTGTCACTATGTTTCATATTTTAATTTCCGAATTTTATATCTTAAAATGGGAATGTTTTCAAAATGATACGAACAGGAATACGAATGATTCCTATTCGTATCATTGTGTATCAATTGTTATCAAACTGATACGAATTGACATCAAATGGTACGAATTATTCCAATTCGTATCATTTTGTATCAATTGTTATCAAACTGATACGAATTGACATCAAATGGTACGAATGATTCCAATTCGTATCATTGTGTATCAATTGTTATCAAACTGATACGAATTGACATCAAATGGTACGAATGATTCCTATTCGTATCATTGTGTATCAATTGTTATCAAACTGATACGAATTGACATCAAATGGTACGAATTATTCCAATTCGTATCATTTTGTATCAATTGTTATCAAACTGATACGAATTGACATCAAATGGTACGAATTATTCCAATTCGTATCATTTTGTATCAATTGTTATCAAACTGATACGAATTGACATCAAATGGTACGAATTATTCCAATTCGTATCATTTTGTATCAATTGTTATCAAACTGATACGAATTGACATCAAATGGTACGAATGATTCCTATTCGTATCATTGTGTATCAATTGTTATCAAACTGATACGAATTGACATCAAATGGTACGAATTATTCCAATTCGTATCATTGTGTATCAATTGTTATCAAACTGATACGAATTGACATCAAATGGTACGAATGATTCCTATTCGTATCATTTTGTATCAATTGTTATCAAACTGATACGAATTGACATCAAATGGTACGAATTATTCCAATTCGTATCATTTTGTATCAATTGTTATCAAACTGATACGAATTGACATCAAATGGTACGAATTATTCCAATTCGTATCATTTTGTATCAATTGTTATCAAACTGATACGAATTGACATCAAATGGTACGAATGATTCCTATTCGTATCATTGTGTATCAATTGTTATCAAACTGATACGAATTGACATCAAATGGTACGAATTATTCCAATTCGTATCATTTTGTATCAATTCGTATCAAAATGATACGAATTGGTATCAAATGATACGAATTGGAATACGAATGATTCTAATTCGTATCGTTTTGTATTAATTCGTATCAAAATATTACGAATTGGCATAAAATAATACGAATTGGAATACGAATGTTTCCAATTCGTATCATTTTGTATCAATTGGTATCAAATTGATACGAATTGGCATCAAATGATACGAATTGGAATACGAACCATTCACCTTATGAGCGATTAACTGGAAATCTGATTTTTTTTAATTTTGTAAATGCACTTATTTTACCGTTTTTGGTGCAGTTTAATTTACTTGAATCCTTTCTGCTGCATTTATGTGCTTGTTTTAAAGCAGCTTTGTGCTTCGGGCAAGTCTGTTTTAAAACGGACCCCTCCAACAGTTAAAAAAAGTTTTTCGTTTCTGGGAACTGAAGCCCTATACACGAAACGTTTTCTACCGTTGACCGTTTGGATTAGTTACGCTAACTGGTATCGGTAATATTTATTTGTAAACTGTTGTTTTAACATATTATTTAATTGGTACCTTTTTAATTAATATAGTTTTTTTAATAAATAAAATGTTCGATTGTTGTATCTGGATACAATCATTCCATGAGGTGTGCAAATTTTAATCGATTCTCGGATACTGTATTACTACTTCTAAAGATTATGTTTTTAATATAGTTTTTTCCTAATTTTATATAATTATATATAATTTTATATAATGTCCTGCACCATAATAATTCACCACAGTCCAGTCTCTTACCCGTTGTACTACCACGACGACATGAATAACTTATAAACAAAAGACATGTTAAAAAGATGTGGCAAAATATTAAGAAGTCAGATAAGTGAGTTTTGTAATAACTCAGTTTCCATTCAAGCAATAGAAATCAAATAATGTGAAAAACAATCTTCTGAACAACTATTTTAAGTTTGTCAAGTCGCTTTCCGAATGTTAACATTATACATTAAACTGAATTACTCCAGGACGAATTATGTCCAGATACTTATTTTTAAGTACCTCTTTTTTCATAGGGCAAGTAGCAGACTTTGTAAATTTTTATATAACTACACTACTACTATGTATTTAGGAGCTATGATAAGTATAATGCATTAAAGAATGAGTACATTTAATTAATCTTCAGCACCAATTTTTATGTGTGGTGATTTTTTAACTTTTAAACTCTCTTTTTTATATCGAGAACTGATATTAGCAAAATTAAATCACACTGCTCATTTTTGTGAAAGTACGATTACTCAAACTTGAGTACGTCATCTCTTATTTCCTACGCAATTGTACTAAAAAAACAATTACGTCGAGGTACTCATTTTAAGTACCTTTTTTTTACAGTGAATGTTCAAGAATAAGTGTTTTCTTTATTTTTTAAATAAGCGGTTTTTCAATTATTATTTTTTTCACCTAAACTAAAACACTTATACAAAATCCAATCCCTTAAGTCAGCGTTTCTCAACCTTTCAGTATTCGCGGCCCAGCTTTTAATCGTAATTTTCATCGCGCCCCCTGCTTACAATAAAATTTATACAACAATAATGTATATTTAGTATTTTGGATTCTGTTTTTAAATTATTTTTAACTAACTGCCAAAACAAGAGTAAAAGCTAGCCAACGTTAGCGAGAAACCACATCAGGCATTTTGCCAAGTGGGCGGTTAACAGATAAAGCGAATGAAAGCGGGGAAAATTTAAATATTATATTTGAAATGAAAGCCAAACAGGGAGATAACGTTTAAAAGAATATGAAAGTAGAAAAAATCATTAATGAAAGTTAACCTAGACGGGGTGAGCTAAATTTAGAAACTGGGAATACATTTTTTCGAATAATAGAAGAAATAAAACAGAAGTATGACTAAACAAAAGAAAGAAAAATAAGTAATGTTTGTGGAACGGAATCCACACGACCGATCCGTCTCGAGCATGCGCAAAGCAAATGTTTTCTCATAGGAAGAAGGCAAATTTTCGATAACACAAGTTTCAATTCCAGCCAGTCTCATTCGAGTCGATCCTTCTATCGCTATCGAATCTAACGTGAATGTGTATGTTATATATGTTTTCGTGTAATTGCAATTCACCATATTAAATATTCACGGCAGCAGATTTATACAGACTCATGGATAATTTTTTTAAGCGGAAGTAAGCGAGCATTAGACGATAGTCAAGCATCAACAAGTACACAGACGAGCGTGGTTCCGAAAATAAAATCAAGAAAATATTCTCAAGAATACTTAAATTTTGGGTTTACCAGTACTGAAGTAAATGAAGAAGAAAGGCCCCTGTGTATCATTTGCTCAAAAATATTGGCCGCAGACAGCATGAAACCTAATAAACATAAACGACATTTGCAAACGCTTCATAGTGAGTACGTCAAAAAACTCAAGAGAATTCTTCGAATTAAAATTAAAATCATATAAAAAGCAAAAATCATTTTTTAAAGAAACTTTGCCTTAGAATAAAAAAGTTTTAATTGCATTTTACAAAGTTTCATATAAAATAGCCAGATGTAAAAAACCTTACACCATTGGTGAAGAGCTTATTTTGCCAGCAGCAATTGAGATTGTAGAAACTATGTTTGGAGATAATTTTTCAAAACAATTGCAGTCCATACCTCTTTTAAATGATACTGTTGCTCGTTGAATTGGTGATATATCTGAAGATGTACAGTGTCAGCTTTTCTCGAAGTTGCGTGACAAATTGTTTTCAATACAGCTTGATGAAGCAACATATAGTAATAAAGATGCTCATTTAATTGCTTATGTTCGATTTTGTGAAAATATGTCAGTAGTAGAAGAACTACTTTTCTGCAAACCAATAGAACTCAGAACAACAGCGCTCGCATTATTTGCTATTTTAAATGATTTTATAAACGAGGCAAATATAGAATGGAAAAATATGCACCGATGGTGCTCGTTCAATGTCCGGAAAATTCCAAAGTAAACAAGCACTTGTAAAACAAAAATCGCGTCTGGACACATTGCATGATCCACAGAGAAGCTTTGGATATGAAAGAAATCAGCCCTGGTCTGGTTAACCTTAGTAAATTATATAAAAATGAGACCCCTGAAATCGAGAATCTTTTCCGCACTTTGTAAATTTGTAAAGATATGTGTTCAGTACATTCAGCGTTACTATTTTTATTGCGTGGCAAGATGGTTATCACGTGGGAAAGTTTTGCAACGTGTTTATGAATTAAGAGAAGAAATCGCCATTTTCCTAGAAGAAGAAAACAGACTAGAAGCCGAGAATTTTCGCAATGGTTTATTTGTGACGAAATTGAGCTACTTGGACGACATATTCGAGAAATTAAATAACTTGAATCTTCAACTCCAAGGAGCAAATACACATATGTTGGATACGAGTGATAAAGTTAATGCTTTTTGTAGAAATTTGGAATTGTGGAGCAGAAATTTAAAGTAAAAAAACCTAACAAAGTTTGCAAATGTGGATGATTGTACTAATACTTACAAGGCTGAAGAAGAACATGTAAAAGTTGTTTTTGTAACCATTGAAAATCATTTAGCCATGCTGGCAACGAATTTTAAAAACTATATTATTGCTGACGACAAACTGATAGCAAATTACGAATGGGTTAGGGATCCATTTCATAAGACTCCCGAAAGACTCTCAATTGATGAGGAAGAAAAATTCATAGACTTAACGACAAGTGGCGAAACCAAAAGACCATTTAGTAATAAATCACTATTTGAATTTTGGGCAGGAGTAGAGGATGATTTTTCTGCACTAAAAATAAGGGCATTTCGCATTCTATTACCATTTTCAACATCCTACCTTTGTGAAACTGGATTTTCTGCTGTGGCTTCTTAGAAGACAAAATGTAGATCTCGGCGAAATATAGAAACAGAACTGAGAGTGGCTATTTCTAATATTAAGCCTTCCTTCGAAAAACTTTCCTCTGCGAGACAGGCCCAAGGAAGTCACTAATAATTATTAAATTTGTTTTTAATTTAGTATGTTTAGGTTAAGTAAGTTTTGATTTAGTAAGTTGTTTTACTTTATTTGTTAAATATGTCGAAATGTATTTTGTTTTCTATGTGTACGTGTGCTTTCCTTTCAGTCAGTTAATCAATTTTTTTAAATAATATTTTCTCTTGGATATTCTCGCGCCTCCCCTCTAGTGTGCTCGCACCCCCCTAGGGGGGCGCGCCCCACAGGTTGAGAATCGCTGCCTTAAGTTATTAAGCAGAAATCAATACAGCTTACAATAAAAATTCAAGGAAAAAAAATTGAAGCATGATAACTTGGCTGATAAAGTAGTGCATGGCTTTACATACAAAAGCCATCCTTTTTAATATGTTAGATGTTCAGATGTCATATATTCCATAATGAATGGATATATGACATCTGATTGTATGGCATGTAAAGGGCATTGTACTGTCCCCTTTGGGTAACACATCCTCTAAATGCAATCCTGAATATGATGCTTGTTATCTGATTTAGATTAAGACAGTAATTTAAATTGTGAAATTAATCGATTTTGGAAGTTTGGGATTTAAACTGTGAAGGCCCAACAAAATGAGAGTGCGCGGGCCTCGTTTGGTCTTTTTAAACAAGTCGTCATTGACTAAACTAACTGAAAAATATTTGCCAGATCAACTAATTAATCAAATAATTACCGAGAATATTTGTAAACATAGTCCAATATTTCATACAAAAAACATTTGTATAACACATTTTATCTTTGGATTTAACGCTTTTCAGATACAATAAGTGATAATCGTGAATAAATTCACGATTCGGAAAAACGGCATGCTTGCATGTAAAACTAGTTACTGCAAATCCCAAGAGATGGCGCCACGAAACAACAAATTCATTAATGGTATAAGTTAAGAAAAGAAAGAATAAGAAAGAATAAGAAGAAAATCAGAAAAATAAATGAAAACTATCTCATTATTTCCATTTTCTTTATGACTGTTGAATGTTTTTCTGAAATAAAAATTTATATATTACAAATCGATTATTCTAATGAAATAACATAGCACAAAAATTATATGTTGCCGATGAAGAGAAAAATGTAGATTTTAACGTTTTCGAATACTTTTGTGGTAAATATGAAAATTATAGTTACATTTTAGCATTTCTCATGTTTTTATGTGTTGGTTGATTGATATCATATCACACTTGAGATGCACAGTGTGCTATTATTCACGGTTTGATTTTTACCCCGTATTATGATCAATGAAAACTGCCTCGTAATTTTGAATTGTGCAGATTTAAATACTAAAATAAGTTTTGGGACATATTCATAGAGTAGATGAAAATTGTATTTAACCGCCATACTTATACAGTTTAGATGTTTTTGAGAAAAATAAAATTAATTTATTTCCAAACGTTTTCGTTCAGCAAATTCTATCAGTTTTTGAACGGGTTCAACATAGAGCTACAAAAATGATTCAGGGTACTTCGGGAATGAATTATGGAGAGAGGCGTATAACTCTAAATATATATACACTCGAGGAGAGAAGGATTAGAGGGTATCTTATTCAGTTATTCAAATTTATCAAATTGGGTGATGTGGAGGGATTGGAATTTAATATTGCCAAGGCGACTAGAGGTCATGGATTCAAATTATACAAGTCACAGCTTACTCAGGACGTTAGTAAGCATTATTTTTTAATAGGGTTATAGACAAAAGGAATAGTTTGGATGAGTATGTTGTTAATTCCTCAGGAGTGGGTAGTTTTAAAAAACAATTGTATCGTCATTCCTGTATTTGGTCGACATTATTTGTATTTGTATTTGATTAAGAAAATCACTATTCTTAAAAATGCAATGATAATTCGATATTTCATTTTTTTATAAACCGGGAATATCAATTAAAATGTAATTTAAAGATCATTTTGATTTAGAAATGCTTTTGCCAGACAATTAATATTCCAACTTTAAAAAAAATCCATAAAATTACATTTGTCCCGAAATCAATTGTAAAAAAATTCTTTTTTAAAGAATAATTTTTAATATTGGCTAGGTTACTTAACTATTTAAATGTGTTGCAGGTTTAAAGAATGCCCTACTTAAAATAACATTATTAAAAATGATCTTACGTTATAATGTATATAGAAAACCTCAATTTGCCAGATAAGTTATATGCAATTTCTTATTTTTTTTTAATGTCGGAATCTTAAGCCGCCATTTTTGAATTTCTTTATATATTTTTTTTGTACACCAATTTATAAATCGGGAGTACGTAGTTTTTCAGAGCGAGGTTATTAGCGAGGTCGAGGTTTTGATAGTAGTAAGTTCCCAAACCATATTTTCCACTGAATTAAAAAAAAAAAAATCACGTTATGTTTTTACAAGAATACATACGCATAAACTTGTACTGGGCCCATGGGCTCCCAATATTTAAAAAAAAATGGCTCAATTTACCTAAAGTTTATGTCATTTATATAATTTAGAGTCATTAGCCCTTCCAATAATTTTTGAAACTTTACGCTTCTGCAAGAATATATCTTAAACCCTCTGACCCGGATGCGCAAAATTTCGAATATGTAAATTTGTATAAACTGCAGGAAAATTTTATTTATATTTACAACTCAATCCTTTTTAAAATGTTTTTTTTTAAATTATATCATTAGTGAAGATTTTCAAAAGTCTTTTTAATGCTTTACATTTTAAAATTATTTCAAATATGAGATTTTTTATCAACTTTAATATTATGTATACTACTGGAAAAAATGAAGTTACCTATAATCTTGTAGAAGAAAATTTACCACATCAACAAGACATAATCTGGCCTTGGAACTTCAGTTTTAATCAACGGATCTATATTTCTGAAAACAAGTTTAATTGCATTTGATTAGTTGACATTTTAAAAATATACATAGGTATCTCCGCCCCTACTCGCTAACGTTCGTTAAGCTCCGGCAACTCTATCCTGCATTTTTGTTGAATTCAGCTCGTTTGACAAAGCCATGTTACTGTTGTTAAAATTTTAAGATGTAGATGGCGCCACGATGATAAATTTTTGTTTATTTCAAATCTAAATAACCGCTTAATAGTTTAAAGTTTTGGCACGTTTTAGAACATCTTTAGTTCGATTCCTTTCAAGTTACACCTTGATCATCAAAATTATTTAAAAAGTTTATTAGGTGAAATAACTTTGGCAATATTCGGTCTTGCCTTTTAAATATATATGTATGAAAAAATTGCATGGAGTAAAAAGCTATGATTAACCGAAGTGTTCACTATTTAAATGAAATATCATTTTAAAGTTCATTCGAGGCTTAGTAAACTCAAACGAATTGAAGTAGTAATTCTAGGCAAACAAAATTATTCCGAAAAGTCTAAAATTATGAGAAGTGCGGACAGATATAAAGCATATAGAATAATCAGGAAGGAGAACACAGGTTTACAAAGTATTTACGTAACAAACCGTATTGTACATTGGGGATTGTACCTATCCGATTTTTGTTTTATTAAACAAACGTTAAAACCTGAATATGATTTATCATCTTTCATGCCTTAATTACATTTTATTCCTTTATCATATTTTATACCTTAATAATCTTTTTACAAAAATACAAAAACAAATTGCACAAATTTACAATGTTTTACAAAAATACAAATTACAAAAAAATAACAAAATTTACAAAATACAAGAAATAAATTGCGCAAATTTACAAAAATACAAATTTCCAGAATTATATATATTTTTTGTATTTTTGTACAAATTATTTTGTTTTGTAAATTGTTGCATGTTATTGCAATTTCTGTAACGTTATTTTTACTATTATAATAATTATATTTGTTTTAATGCTTCAAGACTAACATAAATACATTTAAAAAATAAAGTTTACTATATGTTACATTTCATTTATAATACTGCTCCGGCAATTTATAATACGCTGTGGCAAACAAAAACGTTTCCTAACAAGTTTAAGAAAATGTCTCCGGCACCAAAATGCTGCTAAAAATAGACACAATGAAACATTGTTTCTCATTTTCCCCGTAGCGTGTTAGAAAAGTTTAAATAAAACATGCTATTCTTAAGAAACGTTTTCTCTTTCTGCAAGTCTCAGTGAGATATAAAGAGAGATTAACAAGTTAATTTTAAAGAGAAATGAGTAATTAAAAATATAATTTTTTAATAAAATAGTCATAAAATTTCACAGAGCAAGAATATGAATATTTTTATGTATAGGAAGGATAGTATGTTCAAGTTTTATTTTATAACTTTAAAAGAGAAATGATGATAGCATTTTAATGATACATGTAGTGTCTGCGTTAATTATTTATATAATTAGAAATATGAAATTAATAATACAAAATATTTTAGAAAAATAAATGTAGATAAAAATATATTTTCATAAACTTTAGGATTGATAAAGTTAAAGTGACGTAAAACCCATCGTGAAATTCTTCTATTTAAAATGCTTAAAAAAAACTGTATCACCATTAAATCCCCAGCTCTCAAATGCGGCTTAAGATTGATATTTTAATGTTATTGATATTTTATTTTTAGGATATTTACATTTTTGTACAAAATAAAAAGCACACAAATTTGCAAAAATTTAAAAAAAATGTGCAAAATTACAAACCATTGAAATTGTACAAAAATAGAGAAACAATTGTTCAAAAAGTTGCTAAAAAAATAACAATATTTGCAAAATATCAAAAAAATAATAAATTTTAAAAATACAAAAACAAATTGACAGTTTTACAAAAATACAAAATGCAAAAAAATAACAAAATTTACAAAATATAAAAAACAAATTTCACAAATTTACAATAATACACAATTCCAGAATTATTTATATTTTTTTGTATTTTTGTACAAATTATTTTGTTTTTGTAAATTGCTGTATTTAATATTTTTCAAGTAGTCCCTATATGGCAGCAGAGCTGACTGTTAACATTATTTTAAATATTAGAGCCCAACATTGAGGTGCACAATGAAATCTGCTTTGAGAAAAGGAAGAGTAAAACTAATAAAATATAATGAAAACATAGTTGAGGATTTGATTATTTATTACCTAACTGTGAAGTGCGCATTATTTCACTAGGTTCACTTCAATTAGGTTCCATTACCATAAAAGTTGGAAATTTTACGGATTGAAATGTTTAACTTTTTATTATTATTTTGAGTGCCATTTGATATAACATTTATTTCGCTACGACTTTCAAAACTTTTAATTATAATATTTTATGCAAACGTATTTTGTTTCATACTTTGATTCATTTAGGACCGTTCTTCGTGGATTTTACTATACTATAAGAGAATATAAGATATACTATAATAAGAGCTATACTATAAGAAGAGTTATAAGAGAATCAAAAAACAAATTACAATGAGGAAAACGTAATTTTAAACAACAAAAAACAAACAATGGAAATTTTAATTTTGTAATGTTCAATTTTGATACAAGCTTAACAGTCTCAGATCTCATAAATCAATTACTTTGTTCATCATGTTTGTTTGTCATAGAAATTAATGTTATTAAAGTGTTTATAACCTCTCTTAAACTCAAAACACAAAATACATATAAAAAATACATTGACATTTTAAAATTGCTTATTTTACTATTACTATTTAAAACTGCTTAATTTTGTTTTGCTTATATTAATTTGAAGTAAGTTTAAAATAAAAATAACCGAATTATCTCTCATTAAAATTAATATAATGTTAAATACAATTTTTTTTTCGGAAAGTTTGAAGAATCAAAAGAAATACATACATACAATTGCAGGTAATAATTTCCCATTATTTTTAAATCTCTCAAAAAAACAAAATACAATTGAAAAGAACACTATAGTTTAGTTTTGATAAACAAATAACGAATAATGTTTTCAAAAATATTTTTGTCTCGTTATAAGATTTTTTGATGTAAAGACTTGTACAGCTGCTCTCTCCTAGATGGCAGCACGGGGACTTTCAATAAATTATTTGCCAACTTTTCCTAAACTCATTTATTCGTATATTTCGTTTTTGCAATTCAATTTCAATGACACAAAATATGTTTTAGGGTGTGGAGATAGCTTAGTTAGATAGAAACTTTGGAGACGAAGTCAGTGATGTAATAATCTCATTATTTAAAATTTATTTAAATATTATATCGAATGTACAATACATAGACGACTTTAAATTTTAACTATTTAATGTCTTAAAACTTCTTTCTTTGTAAAAAAAAAACCGTTTGGAGACTCTAAAATAAACTTCAAATTTCCAAAGCTTGTGAGAAATCAACGTTTTCAAACTCGTTTTTGTTATATGATCGTATTTTAACTAAACATACAGTTTGTTTAATATTTCCTTGATTTACTTCAAATTTAAGACTTTAGAGGGCGACAACATCATCTATCAATTTGAAACGTATTTGATAAAAACATCTTAGGCATATAAAAGTAGTACTACTGGCATTGCTTCAAACATAAATCTTAAATATCTCTAACGTAATACACAATATACTGTGAAACAATCAAGTTAAAACACTGTATACCCAAAAAATATATCTGTATTAATATACAAAATCCACACTTTCTTTGAATTTTTAAAAAAATTCCTTTCAGACAATACCACATAAATTGTTATCTGACCATTTTCCCAAAAATTTTATTTTTCATTTTGCTTTTATTCAATTTTAATTTAAACTTGCAGTTACTTTAGCTATATAAAGTTTTATAGATAATTTATGAATAAATTATATTTTTTTAGAGTTTTATTTGTTGCATTTTTACAGAGACCAGTTATTTCTAAGTTAAAAATATAATTCTAATATTCGAACAAATCTCCGCAAACGTCTGGTACTCAATAAGATGTAATAGTTAAGATAATATTAAATACATATACACCATACCGTGAAATTGAAATAATTTACAAGTCCAATACCTTCCAATTTATTCATATAATATATTACTCAGTTTCCGCCATTTTGAATGTCACTTAGCAACGTAACCTGCACAAAACTTATATTTTATTTCTAATATCTAATATATAAGTTTCTTTGCTCCTGAGATTCTTTAGTTTACGAGATTTAATGTACAATTTAATTACTTCAACAAAATTACTTTTCCCATTTCTTCAATCTGCGAAATTCAACATCAAAGAATCGAGAAATTGTGTTTTTACTTTTAAAATACGCCCACGATACTTTGAGCTTTATAATCAAAAACACGCTGTATCCAGGTTATATCAATTTAGTTTAATATCTGATATCACAAACAAATAATCAGACTAAATTTTTAAGAAAAATATAAGTTTGTTCAATGCTTATTATGTAGTTGAAAGTCTGTGTCATCCAAGAAGAATATTATTGCCATGGAAACGCAAAAATTAATTTTGATTTATTAAACAATTTAATCTAATGTAGATTTTCGTTTATATTTAGGGATAAGTTGGTTTGAAGAAATAACCGATGTTGAAAGAAGGTGATTTTCATTAGAATTAAGCAAGGTACCAATTTATTTCATTTTATAAGTATTTTTGAAAAATTGTGTTATGGTTGAAGAGTTAAAGGTTTTATGATAATCTAATAAATTTTGCTGCGTGTTGTGTTTAAATTGATATCATCTTAAATTTGTCCAATGTTTGTATTTTTAGGAATTTAGTTATTATTATTATTAATGTTATGTACAAAAATTTGCCAACATTCCATTCTACTTATATTTGATTTTTATTGATAATTAACCTTTACTATTCAAGTTTATATGTCAATTAAGGTTGCGAGAGGAGTATTCACAATCACACTGTAAACAAGGTGCTTAAAAATGAATACATGAACGTACTAGATTTTCTTTGAGTGCAATCGCATCGTAAATGAGCGATGACGTACTCAAATTTAAGTAATCATACTTTCGCAAAAATGAAAGTGTGATTTAATATTGATAATCTCAGCTTCTGTTCAAGCCAACTTAACAAAGCGACCTGACAAATTTAAAATAGTTTTTCAGAAGGTGGTTTTCCACATTATTTGATGCCGATTGCTTCAATGGAAAGAGTTATTTCATCTCAATTATCTTGCTCCACATTCTTTTGGGGCATCTTTTTAACAATAGGGGATGGGCGTATTTGTAAACAAACCGGCTTCTCGGAAAAGCTGAAGGCAGAAACGTCGTTCGCGGGTCAGCGTTTAACATGGGTTTAGCATGTTTGTTCGCGATCGATCAATGCGTTATTCGTTAATACTTCATTTAAGGATTACATGAAACTAATTATACTGATTAAAATTATAACTTAAAAATAAAGTTATATATTTATTACTGTTTTTGTTTATTTTAAGGACATTTTAGTTATTTCTTGGGGTTTTCTGCTTATTTTAAATGTTAAGAAAAATGTGTATACAAGTTCAACGAAATTTTTTTAAATCAAAATTACTTAGTTTTAATTGTATATTTATACAATTAAAGTGTTTATACAATTAAAAAATAAATATTATCTGTTTTATTCGGCGTAAAATTCAAATTAAAAAAATACTTATATGTTAATAATATCCACATATTTAAATATAAATTAACAAATATTTTTCATTGTTTTGTTTTCTCTAAGAATGATTAAAACATTACCATAATTAGTATTTATATTAAAATATCAGGCAGATAATTGTAATTAATAATTTCTTTTAAAAACATCAAATTATTAAATGCATATATATTATAAAAGATCGTCATGGGAATTGTATTACAGCGGTTCAAGGGATGTTTGTGCACAAACGAAAATTATTTTGCTTCATAATTGAAGGTGAAGCAAAAACAATCACCATACAAATTTCAAGGCGCGAACTTGAAGGTTTTATGCAGCAAAACTCCAGTTTTAAATGCTATTAAAATCTAAAAATAACTGCATTTAATGAAGATTTTTGTTAAAAATTCCTTATACAACATGAAATAAAGCCTTTAAAACACCTTTTATTATAAAGTATTGAAATTATTAAAGGGAAATGCAGAATTTTTAAAGATTTAATTCATGAAAAAATTAAAAACTATAAAAAAAAGTGCAGTTTTTTCAAATTCCTTTATTAAACCTTCAATTTCACAAATTAATTATGTTTTATGCTAGTTTTATTTGGCAGGTAACAACATAAATATATATAGTTCTTTTATAGATGATTTGACAAATTTGTTTAAGAAAATCAGCATAAAGCCTTCATCAAAGTTGGAAAATTGAAGGTTTTTTGTAGGTTTTATAAAGGAATTCGGAACAAAAATCTTCAAAGCTACATTTTTTAAAGATTAGCCTGTTTAAAACCTTTAATTTCACAACTTCGATGAATTTTTATGCCAATTTTTGTTTTTGCTGTATTTTATTTTAAATACAGGAATTTTCTAACTTTGCATGTCATTTTTTTTTATTAGTTTCATGAAGACGCCAAATTTCAAAAAATTTGGGAGAAATTACTATATTATAAAGTGTCAAACATGCATTTTTCAAAACTAAATCCAAGCAATATATAGCCGTCTTAAAATAATACACGGATAATGTTGCGAACCTCAATATTATCAATTTACTCAAATGTAATGTACAATTAAAATAAAAAATATCAATCTAAAAACATCCTAATGTAGACTAAAATTTTTCGAATAAATCTTCTAATTTTTTCTTTTTCCACTGAAATTTTGCACCCTCCTTAGTCCATCACTCCATGAGACAACTTATTGTGTCATTTGGGCCTACTTTTACAAGAAAACATATTTGCAGAATCGAAGTCATTTTTGAATACATTTATGTGTAATATTTTTTGTGCTTAAAGTTTTTATGCATATATTTATTGGATTAGTATACAAGCAATTCAATATAAGTAATACGATTTATATATTTATACTATTAAATAATGATTTACAACTTCAGAAATCCAACAAAGTCGCCGATGGATTTCAAAAAATGTTTAAATATAGTTGTAACAACATTATTGTTAGGTTCAATTATTTGTGTTTAATGAACCTATGATGGCATCTCATAAACAAAACTTGACACAAAAACTTATAAGTTATTGCTACAAATATAAAATAATAGTGCACAATTAATGTATCATTAGTTTACGTTTCATTATCGTCTATTTTCAGTATTTTTTTTGTTCGAATATAAAAAATAAAATTATTGGAAATTTTTGTTTTTATAATCCTTATGTTACTAAAACTATAATTGGACTTGTATTTGTGCCTAATCGTGTGCTTTTATTTTGAGTTTAAAACAAAATACCGCCTTTTAACGCGACGCAAGCATAGCGAAAGGCAACGGAATTCTGTTTGTTTTGCCTTTAGATTTTCCTCGTTGCTCTGCGCGGCAGCCTGTGACGTTGCAGTGCCCATCACCTATAGTATGTTTATAACTTCTTCACGTCGCTCTCTCAGCTTAGCGGATAAGGCATTGTGTTGCGATCCCTGACGAACTGGGTTCTATTCTCGGTAAGTCTTAGTTGTCGATATTTATAAAAAGTTATTTATGAAGAAAAACTATAGCATCTGCTCTTTTTATTCATCTTTACGTTATTGTACTCATTTTTAAGTACATGTCTTTTTCAAAATTGAAACATGTATTCGGACCCTTGATAAGCCTCGAATGTATTCAAAAATGAATACATTTGACTTAATTTTTAATACCTATTTTTAACAATGTAAACTTTCAAATTTTTTCGCGAGTTGTATCAACAATCCTTTCCTTGGTTACTAAACATAAGTAGCAGAAAAATGGTGAACAATCTGAATTTGACATGAACCACTATTACGCAATTCATCAGGGTTCCAATTAACACCTTTCGATCTGAAAGGGTTTATGTAAGATTACTATAGAACTCCGATTATCCGGTTCAATGAAAGTGGATCGTGAATTATCCGAATCGCTTTGAGAGATGTTTAGAACTATGAAAATTTCAAACTTATACAACACTACATTTATACATTTTTAATATGTTTTTAATAATTTTAATATATTTTTTTTATTAATATGTTTTTAATAATTTTAATATAATTTTTATTAATATGTTTTTAATATAATGTTTATTAATATGTTTTTAATATAATTTTTATTAATATGTTTTTAATATAATTTTTATTAATATGTTTTTAATATAATTTTTATTAATATGTTTTTAATATAATTTTTATTAATATGTTTTTAATAATTTTAATATAATATTTTATTAATTGGTTTTTAAAAATTTTAATATAATTTTGTGTTAATATGTTTTTAATAATTTTAATTTAATTTTTATTAATTTGTTTTTAAAAAATTTAATATAATTTTGTGTTAATATGTTTTTAATAATTTTAATATACTTCTTTTTAATATTTTTTTAATAATTTAATATATATTTTTTTATTAATATGTTTTTAATAATTTTAATATAATTTATAATTAATATGTTTTTAATAATTTTAAAAAAACATTTTATTAATATGTTTTTAATAATTTTAATATAATATTTTATTAATTTGTTTTAAAAATTTTAATATAATTTTGTGTTAATATGTTTTTAATAATTTTAATATAATTTTTTATTAATATGTTTTTAATAATTTTAATATAATATTTTATTAATATGTTTTTAATAATTTTAATATAATTTTTTATTAATATGTTTTTAAAAATTTAAATAATTTTTTTAATTAATATGTTTTTAATAATTTTAATATAATTTTTAATAATATGTTTTTAATAATTTTAATATAATTTTTTATGAATATGTTTTTAATAATTATAATATAATTTTTTTATTTATGTAATATAATTTTTTACTTTAAAATATAAAAGATAAAGAAACGCTGGAATTTTAATTTAGTTTTAAATATGAAAAACAGATGGCGCTGTATGCGTGGGGATGAACGTTATTCAAGAATTTCATTCACTTTGAAGATTTCGTAAAATACTACAACACATTTCAACAAAAAGTTATTCTCAATGTTATATTTTGAGGGTTACAGTTTACAGACATTAATTATAAACGGTAAATCTATAGTGCTTTGTAAAATACAATAAACATATATCGAAATGTCTGATTGTGTATGAACTATACATATCCGGTTTTATTTCGCCAAATTCGAACTTTCTCAAAACTTTTTTTCAAATAGTATTCATTGATGATAAATCCTGAGCCATCTCCAAAAACCCATTGGCCAGCTCGAATGCAATGTTATGTCAACCAATATATAAATAACAAAAGTACATACGGCGATTTTAATGACTTAAAGTAATATTTTTGTCAAATTTGAAGAAAATCGAATAAAGCTATTGGTCGTGACTAAGTAACAAATAAACAAATTTACAGACAATCAGACGTAGTAATAGCCAAAAGGTTGTCGATTTAAAATAGGACCTCTCAAACGCTCGATCAATAAAAAACTTTATCAAATAGGAATTTTTATTGGGAAAGATTATATATTTTTCCATTGCATTTGTTTTTAATGGTTTTTAAAAACAGTAAATAAGTTTAAATAAAAAAGAGTCCAAGGCGTCAAAACAATGTCGCCATATATGATTTCATTTCAAGTTGACAATCTATCTTGCATAATATTTATCTAATATGTATTACAAGACTGCTAAAATGCGATTCAAAATCGTAATATTTTTTATTGCCATTTTGTGATTAGTTATTACGCTAGTTTTACCACAAATTCGCTATTTCATAATTACTTAGTACTTCGTATATTTAGTAACAGTTGTGTATAAGTTATAAAGCACTGCTAAAATGACGACAGCTATATTTATCATTCCGTGACTCTCATTGGTTTAGAATACAGCAAGTTGCTCCTCCCACATTAATTTTAAAGTGATAGAAACATTTTACGCTTCCGAGGCCTACGAGACCTTCGTGTTCGACATTGCTGGTATTCAGTAAAGATCCATTCGTTAAAATAACGTTGCTTAGTACGAAGCAACATGTACATGAAGTTGATTTCACGTACAGACGACGTTTTAAAAAAGTACAAAAACAAAATATTACTGATTGCATTAATATAAAAATTATGGACATATTGTTGAAAAGAATATAGATCACTGGACCAGGTATCCCATCGAGACCTCCCAAAAAGGATTATTTAAGAGTAATTGATAATAAAAGGGAACATATACAAATAAAGATACTTAAAATATAGATTAATAAATCATAACCTCTTCAGATATTTCTCATAAATCTCACCTTAGCCGTCAAATCAGCGAAATGTTTAGCGAATTGACTCTAATTGCATCCGAACATCACTAAATCACTCTCTGGCCCCAAGAAATCAACAGAAAGGTTGGTTCCCAGAGGACAATCGTCTTTATCGGCATCAATTAAACTTCGCCCAATAGAGCGGACACGACTGCGCATTTGATCTTTTCCCGAGATAATAAATCACTGGACGTATGAGATAAGATAAATCACTGGACGCATTGCAATGCGCGGGGATTCCGTAAATATTACAGTGATCAATGCGTAGGGTGTATTAATAATACACATATGAGTTGGTATGTAGGGGGGGGGGGGCTGTTTTTTGTGATGCTTGTTTGATGCGTTTATCTTAAATATGATGCTGTCTTTGAGGATTTTGTCTAGGAGGATTAATGTTGATGTATGAATGTAGGAATTGCTCGAGTAAATGTCAGGTTGATATGTATGATGTGCAAATTGACGTTTAAGGAGGTTTGGCATCGATTGCAGTTGGTAGGCCAATGCGAGTTTTTGTGGTTGATTATATCTCTGATGAAATGAATATTGATCAATCTGCAGTAATATATATATATATATATATATATATATATATATATATATATATATATATATATATATATATATATATATATATATATATATATATATATATATATATATATATATATATATATATATATATATATATATATATATATATATATATATATATATATATACTTCATGTGAAATATTTCGTTATGGTATCGCATTTTTGCCACTTTTTTATATTTTCTATTGTTGAACATTTCGTCTTTTAGGAAGTTTCTCAGATTTTTCGTTATAATTACTTATGAAAGATGCCGAGGCACTTTATTCGGAACATATTTCCTGTTAGCTGTGCCCTCCTAATGAGAAAGTCAACACCTTTTTTATATCGTGACAGGTAGTTTTCTTTTGCCTCATAAAATGTTGAATAATGTTTCAAGGTTTTAATTTTAGCCTGTTTTAGGCTTATTTTTTATTTTTAGTCCATATTAAACATATTAAATTTGAATTATATTATTTTAGGCTTTTGTTTTAGGATGATGACCAAATAATACAAGTTTCTGTGGACTTTTTTTACATTATTTTGTTTGAAGATTTAGTGATTGAATAAAATTTAATAAGGATTCTAACATGTTTTGCTGTCAATATTCGTCTAATTCATTAAATAACCATTATTTAAGAGTATTGTTCTCCAAAACTACCAAATCTAAAAAAGTATTCTAATTTTGAAAATGAGGAATGCAGTTCTGTAACACCCTGTTTACGAAGCGCCCTCTATAGCATCTGTAGCGCCATCTTCTGGTTTGTGAGTAAAGTCGTCAGTCGAGAGCCAGACTTTGTCATGTAAGATTGTGTCCAAATGTATGTCTGTGCTGTGTGTAACTTTCATTTTTAATTAAATTTGTTACACTAAAATACAAATAGCCATTCCTTGTCTTGATCATCAAAGAACCCAATCCGTAGCGCACACCCCACGCTATACTGTTCTTATTTTATTTGTAGAAATGATAAATCATGGAAAGCTAAAAAATATCTGACATGGCCGAGGCAAAATTTGAAACTGTACTTCTTCTCAATTGTATCAATAAAAGGAAAATGTGTAAATAAAAAAACATACAAACATACTTTGTTTATTATAAATACAGACATGAATGTCATGGACTTTTAAAATAACAAATCGTTTTTAAAAATCAGATTATTCCAAAAATCTATAACATAAAATAATTGTTTATAATCATTAATTAACTGCATGAAAATTTTACAATTGTAAATTAAATGGTATTAAAATTTAATATCGTAAACAAATCATTGTTGCATTAAATACTGAAAATCAAAGGTCATTTTTGTTTAAATGCTTGTTCAGAGGTAAATGCAATATTTTCAACCATTCTAATTTTAATTTATTTTATGTATCTAAATGACTACAATCATTGTGCATTTACGGACAATTCAATTTGTTTTGAAAATCGTTTCAGTAAAGCTTCTACGTGGAATACCTCAGTACAGGAAAATGGCGTCGAAATGCGTTTAATTCAAACACTAATTAATCATATAAAATATTCATTGATACAAAAAAAAATTGAAACAATGAATATTTATAGATTGTAAATACGGACAATGCTGTAATAATTAATTAATTATACTTTATGAGAAGCAAATACATTGTTGTAACATTGAAGTGTATTTTAATCAACGTCTTAGAATTAGAAAGCTTCCATTTCAGCCTTTGTTAATTTAAGTAAATTTGGGACATCTCATTTTCGAATCTCTGATTTTAATGGTAAATTTTAATGAGATTATGTGGAATATAGTATTGAGTGAGGGCATATTTTACAATGTACATTTAACAATGCCCCCCCCCCCCCGTCCCCTCACCTATCCAGTTAAGAAATTATAATTTGTATAATTCTAATCTATGAACAAACTTTGTAGATCCACCTTTTTACCTTTTTCCATAAGTTAGAACAGCTGAATAAAACAATTATTTTTCTTCTTTCATTCAAATTACGCAGGGTGTAAATATGTAAATATTGGGGTTATATGTGGTTATTGTTAGATTGTATACATTATACAATGCTAAAAATTATTATTTTTGATTACATGCGATGCTGGCCATAGCTCCGAATACATAAAGTTCATTTTTGAAAAAAGCATGTACTCAAATATGAGTGAAAATGAATACAAATAGTAGATAAGATAAAAACTCGTCTTATTGAACATTGCGTTAAGAATTTTAAAATACAAATACAACGTTAAAATACGAAATAAAATGTCCAGATTTGGAGGACTTTTAGTCTACAGTCGAAAGCGATGCGAAGAAGTTATAAACAGAAGTAAGGTTAAAAAGGGGTGCAAAAAAATGGTAAGTAAGATAATTGAATTTTATTGCGAATTTTAATGTTGTATTTGTATTTTTTCATTCAAATTACACAGGGTGTAAATATGTAAATATTGGGGTTATATGTGGTTATTGTTAGATTGTATACATTATACAATGCTAAAAATTATTATTTTTGATTACATGCGATGCTGGTCATAGCTCCGAATACATAAAGTTCATTTTTGAAAAAAGCATGTACTCAAAAATGAGTGAAAATGAATAAAAATAGTAGATAAGATAAAAACTCGTCTTATTGAACATTGCGTTAAGAATTTTAAAATACAAATACAACGTTAAAATACGAAATAAAATGTCCAGATTTGGAGGACTTTTAGTCTACAGTCGAAAGCGATGCGAAGAAGTTATAAACAGAAGTAAGGTTAAAAAGGGGTGCAAAAAAATGGTAAGTAAGATAATTGAATTTTATTGCGAATTTTAATGTTGTATTTGTATTTTTTCATTCAAATTACACAGGGTGTAAATATGTAAATATTGGGGTTATATGTGGTTATTGTTAGATTGTATACATTATACAATGCTAAAAATTATTATTTTTGATTACATGCGATGCTGGCCATAGCTCCGAATACATAAAGTTCATTTTTGAAAAAAGCATGTACTCAAATATGAGTGAAAATGAATACAAATAGTAGATAAGATAAAAACTCGTCTTATTGAACATTGCGTTAAGAATTTTAAAATACAAATACAACGTTAAAATACGAAATAAAATGTCCAGATTTGGAGGACTTTTAGTCTACAGTCGAAAGCGATGCGAAGAAGTTATAAACAGAAGTAAGGTTAAAAAGGGGTGCAAAAAAATGGTAAGTAAGATAATTGAATTTTATTGCGAATTTTAATGTTGTATTTGTATTTTTTCATTCAAATTACACAGGGTGTAAATATGTAAATATTGGGGTTATATGTGGTTATTGTTAGATTGTATACACTATACAATGCTAAAAATTATTATTTTTGATTACATGCGATGCTGGCCATAGCTCCGAATACATAAAGTTCATTTTTGAAAAAAGAATGTACTCAAAAATGAGTGAAAATGAATAAAAATAGTAGATAAAATAAAAACTTGTCTGAAAGAACATTGCGTTTTAAGAATTTTAAAATACAAATACAACGTTAAAATACGCAATAAAATGTCCAGATTTGATGGACTTTTATTGCGTATTTTAACGTTGTATTTGTATTTTTTTAAAAAATAGTAGATGCCATTATACATAGACTGCCTTCATAAATCTATTTCAATAGATATCGACAATTGCAACTTATACTTATCGGGAATCGAACCCAGTTCTGCAGCACAGCTGTCTACAGTCTTTTCCGTAAAGCTATCAAAGCGATGCGAAGAAGTTATAAACAGAAGTAAGGTCAAAAAGGTGTGCAAAAAAATGAGAAGTAAGATAATTTAATTATAATGACTCAGTTTCCATTTAAACAATCGACATCAAATGATCTAGGAATCCATCTCCTGAAGTTGTTTGACAGGTTGCTTTGTTAAGATGACTTGAACAGAATCCGAGATAGCAATATTAAATCACACTGCTCATTTTTGAGAAAGTACGATTACTTAAATTTGAGTATGTCATCGTTCATTTACGATGTCATTGTACTTAAAAAAAAACAAGTACGTTCATGTACTCATTTTTAAGCACTTTTTTCATAGTATATTTGAAGAAAAATATGTGAAGAAATCTGTAATTATTTAGGAGTAAAGAAAAACTTGTATAGGTTTTTTTAAGAACACATGCAAGTTTTTGAGAAAATTAATCTATAAAAACTTTTTTTTATTCATAAATATTTAAAGATTTCAGTAGATTTTTTTGAAGATTTTTTGTAAAAAAAAAGCTGGCCGTGTACAAAGTATTCACGAACAAAGGTTACGATACAGTGGGGACTGCCGTTTGTCGGAATTTTTTATTTTCGAAGTTCTAATATAACTCCTACGCAGAACGTATTTTTTTTACACTGTTAGGAATTTCAGTTTAACGATGTAACATATATTGGTGCAAAACAGAGGTCTGCAGCGAATTACACTACATTATTGGGGAAATCGGGGTTGAAACGAAAATCTTTTATCGGAAAAAAACAGATACTTCACCGATAATTGGTTGAACCTCTTTAACTGCAACCTACATTTTCGCTGTCGCTACATCAACAAACCCGGGAATCCCCTCCAAGAAAGACAACGACGAACAAGGATCTTCGTGATCCAGTGGATAAAGTTCTTCAGCTATGAATCAGAGGATTCCTGGTTCGATCCCGATCGGTAGCCTTGACAAAGGAAGGTAAAAAAATTGGGATCTTGCGATCGGAGGGTTACCAGCTTCGCTACAAAAATACTACTACTAAAATACTAAGAAAACTCGATTTTTGAGTTTTATATGACGTTAATAGTTTTGGAGCAACGTTTCACCACTAAACTATCCGTGGTAGCACCGTAAAATGGTTAAACTAATCACCAAATGTTGGTTGCAGATAAATGGGTACCCAATTTTGATGCAAAGTCGTAATAATTTTTAACATTGTTATGTAAGTTTTCAAGTACACAATGCAAATTTGCAATATTTTTAAAGAAAAATACTACTATTTATAATTCCTGTAACTTTTTTGGCAGTAGAAGTTACTGTGCACCTTTGCTTCAGTTATTTATATGGTATTTTTGTAGGTGTATTTTTTACAAAATATATTACAAATAAAAGTATTGTTTTACCTTAATTGATTATCATAGAACTGTATATTTTGTTTTAGACTTGAAATGGAATAGTTATAATAAAATCCATTTAAATTTGAAGTAAACGTCAGTGATAATGTAATACGCAATCGATTACCAAAAAATCAAACAATTTAAAGTCTTCGTAAAATTGACAAAAACTTTAGAAATAAAATCGCAGAAACATAACCAACAAATGCAAATAAATTTATCCAACGTTCATTCAAATGTTGTTTAATATAAATAGGGAATCAATGTAAAAATTTAATAAAGTTGAAATTATTTATTTAAAAAAAGAAAATTGTTAAACAATAACTCCCTAAAACAAAAATTTCTAAAATAAATTCTGTAAAATATGCAGGTCTAGAGCAGAGAGTATGTTTTGTTTGCATTTCGTTATGTACTTATGTGCTGTATGCATACTTTATACATTACGTACATTATGTATCAACAAAATTTTAATTTATACTATAAGAAGTTTGAATAACTTATATTGATGCATCAACGAAAATTTGTTAAGAAGTTAATTAAACGATATTTATTGAAAGAAATATAGTATTCTATTCTATTCTATATATATATATATATATATATATATATATATATATATATATATATATATATATATATATATATATCGATATCGTAAAAAAAAGCACGCTAGTAATAAATAAATAACATAAATTCGATGACGAAATAACATTCAGTATTATCGATTTTCATAAAATAAGGTTTTTTTTATAACGTATATATATATATCATTTATGTAGTAAATATCCCATTTACGTTGGTTAGACGCAACGAATCAGAACACAAGGTATCAAAATAAAGATAATTTCATGGAAAAGTTTTCGAATCGTACTTTCCTCTCATAAATATTAAAGCTTTTTTTTTTTTAAAAATGCGTTTAAAATTATTTATTATAATTGTTTTTTTAAAACGAAACGTTGATAATGCTGTCATCTATAATCAGACAGTTAAACTTTAAAAAAAAGAAGTTTTGGCCCTTACAAATGGGTTTGTAGAGTGTGTGGAGTTCATGCGATAATTATTGCACATGCACGCAAGTAATAAATAAATAACATAAATTCGATGACGAAATAACATTCAGTATTATCGATTTTCATAAAATAAGGTTTTTTTTATAACGTAGCTGCAAATCAATTTCAAAAATACAAACGCAGTATAAGATACCTTCCACTAAAAACTATTTTAACTATTCCCTAAAAATATGCGACCTTTAAAAAAAATGAAGGGATAAAAATATCTTCAGAATGCCAAGTTATATAGAGCACGACAGAAAAGTAGCACTAGATAGATTAAAAAAAAATAGATAAAATATAATTCAAATGCGGTTCATTATTCAAATTCTTGATCGATAGCCAATACCAGATTACGGGGATTATGCAAATTTTATGCTCGAGATGAACCGGAAAAATTCCAATACGACTGCCGAATCGCGCTTTGGGTGGAAATTAGAAATACCTCCAAAATCCGGAGAAAGCAACCCTAAAAAATAATAATTCCGTTCCCACAAGGTTTTAAAATATGGGAAGATTCTGCAATAATGATGCGATTCCTTCGGGATTTCTGCACTCAGAATCTTACTCTCGGAATCTTATTCTTCTTGGGCGACCGCAATAAATTCTTGGCAGGATGTCATTGCGATAGTCCTCTTCAAAAAATGCAATACTTATATTTTTTTTTGCTAGGGAAAGGGAGAAATCTGGCATTTCAGAAATAAAATGATGGTCGTATGGATATTTCTTTTTTGCTGGATGGCATTTTTTAGGATTTTTTTGTGGTTTTTGTGGTCGGGGAATAAATTATTTGGGGTTTTTTAGGATGAAGTTGGTGGACTTTTTAGGTAATACCTTTAATCGTATAAAAATTGAGTGTTACTGTTGTTTTAAGTAATTGTATAAAAAATAAATAAGATACTATAAATACCTCATGCTATTTCGCTAAACATGATATAATTTCGATTTGAGATAGATATATTAGTAGATAAAGTTCATAGATTTTCGTAGAAGTTTTAGAATTCCAGTTTCCTTATGTATTTTATGTAGATTAAATAATAGGTAATGTTAAGTATTTTTTATGTGTTATTTATTTCTCGCATTGGTCAAGACGATTCAATTTATTCATTGAAAAAATATTTATTCATTGAATGAGACTAACTGATATTTTATGTACATATTTAAAAAAAAATTAATAATTTATTTTTTAAAATATTTTTTTAAATATAAAAACAATTAAAATTATTTTATAAATTATTTGTTTTCGGGGATAGCTTTTCAATGAGTTCCTTATACATATATTTAAGGCAGATTTACACTTTGTATTTTTATAAATTTAAAATAAAAAAAAATATTTTAAAAAATAATTAAAAATATTTTAAAAAATAATTAAAAATATTTTAAAAAATAATTAAAAATATTTTAAAAAATAATTAAAAATATTTTAAAAAATAATTAAAAATATTTTAAAAATATTTGTTTAAAAAAATTAAATTAAAAAGAAATAATTATTTTTTAAATATTTGTTTTTGGAGATAACCTTTTAATACCTTTATAATTAATAGCCTTGATAATAATTCCTTTATATATTTTTAAGGTAGGGTTACATTGTGTATTTTTATAAATTTAAAATTAAAAAAAAAAAAAAAATTATTAAAAAAAAAAAATTATTAAAAAAAAAAAAAAATTAAATATTTTTTTCGGATTGAAACGTATACATATGCCCAAAGAGAGGGGGACCTCCATGAGCAAGTATGAAAAAAGGGGTCCCTGGTCCTATTTTAGTGGGTCCATGAGGGGGTCCTATTTTAGGGGTGCATGGCTTAACGCTAATATTTAACCGCTTTACCAGCGTATAATAACAGTTTAAATCATAAAAAACCGGTTATATACATTTAATGAAAATCACATGCATATTGTCATTTATACTTAAACTTAGAATACAACCTCATCAAAATTTAAAGCTTGGACAATGTAGTAAGTTTATAAAATATTTTTGTATCAAAATTCTAAACCTTTGAAACACTTTCATAGGTTTAATAAGTAAAATGAATTGTTTAGATTATTATTTAAAAACCTATACTATGCTTGTGGCATATAACATTTATTTAAACTTCATATAACTATTAGGCATATCTTACTTGATATCTTTTAATGGTAGTTGTCCACAGTGGAACCTACTTAAAAGCATAAATTATACAATATTCGCAGTAGCCATTGTTCAAGCGGATAATTGCCATTTAAAATGTTTTAATTCCATCCCAACTACTTAATTCAGAATGTGATGCTAATTATACGCATTCTATTCATTTAGAATGTTCCATAGATTTTGTTGTAAGGTGTACATAAACGTTAACGTATTCAAAATATATATAATTTTAATTAGCTTATTTTAATGAAGTATTTTTAATTTGTTTAAACACAAAGACGTAATTTGAGGTCCTAACTAAAGGCATTTATTTCTTATTTTGTGTCTTATATTCACTGATCTCTAACTGTAACTTCTAGATTGGGCAAGACATCTTGCTGACTTGAAGCTAATTGAAGGGGTAACAAATGTACCCCACTTTCATCGCTACAGCAATATTTCGTATATTTTTAATGTTACAAAAAGCCGACTTTTGGCTGAGTTTTTTTTCTATTTTCTTTTAAAACCCATTTTAAGTGTAATCTGATATTAAAATAGAATGTCAATAGAATTGGTTAAACAGCGCACTTAAAAATAGTTACTTAAAAATATGTAAAATTTACTCATTTTTGATTATATTCGATGCTTATCATAGCTCCGAATAAATAAGTTTCATTTTTGAAAAAGGCATGTACTCAGAAATGAGTACAATGAATAAAAAGAGCAGTTGCTTGCCTACATAGGTTGCCATCATAAGTCACATACAAGAGATAAATTAAAAGTCTGATACAAGAGACATGGCAAAAATTTTAAAACGCAGAGAACTTGTGATCATAGGGTTGTCAGATTACATGCGAAGTAGCCATACGTCATCCTAACTTAATTCCAATTTCTATTGCGTACATACGGGACTGATGGACGTTAAATCTGATCAAGGTCCAATGTCCTGACGCTTATTAAGGTTGCGTTGGGTGCTGCTCAGGTGTTGTCATCGTCATCTGACCATGGTTCAAACATACGAATTATTGTTTCCGGGTCTATTCTTCTAGATAGGAGACATCCGTGGCCGAGCGGTTAAAGGCGTCAACTGGGTATACGAAGGTTCCTGGTTCGATCCTAGGCGATGGACTTGACAAAAAAAAGTAGTGATCTTGTGATCGGAGGGTTGCCAGCTTCGCTACAAAATACTAGAAAAGTCGTTGTACAAGTACCATTTTAAAGTTGGAGATCGTGAGTTTGATCAACGCCGTCCACCAAAGTATAATCCGTGTAGAGAGAGATAGCGCATGTGAAATCTTTCGTGGTTTAAATATCCGCACATCGGGAACGGTGTAAAAATTGTAGAGTGAGGTGTCAGCTCACATGTTTTCCTTGTCATTTGACCATGATTCAAAATTATATGGCTGTGTCCCCGGGTCTTTCTTTAGGTATAGAGCCCAAACAATCTCCAATAGCAAATCTAGTACATATATATTAAAAATATTATCATATGCATTTTTTAAATTATCATATATATTTAATATATTTTGATATATATTAAATATATTATCATGTATATTGAATATATTATCAGATATATTGAAAACAAATGTCATATATATTAAATAAATTATCATATATACTGAATATATTATTATATATACTGAAATTTTTATCAAATATATTGCATGTATTAAAATATTATATATTAAAAATATCACCATTCATATATTGAATAAATCATGAATATTGAAATATATACGTTACATAAATAAATAGTATATTCGACATATATTATATTATATACAATATATATTATTAGTTGGTGAGCGCAAAAATGGCCCAACCCACATTTTTTTTTAAAACTCATTTAATGATACTAAACTTTATTACAGAATACGAATTTACTGGAGCAAATCGGTATAACCAACCAATTTTCCCGTAATTTCCGCTAGAAAGCGCTCATAGTTCGTTTTTGACCAGCAATCCCACATTACATGCGGTTTCGATGGATAATAACAATAACGGATTATATATGCTCTCCATACATTAACTCAGTGCCACAATTATTTTAAGTAAAAAAAATAACCAAATTTTCAAAAATATTCAAACTCCGTTTTTTTTGTAAAGTATATTTGGGGGTTGGGCCATTCTTGCGCTCACCTACTCATATATCCAATATATAATATAATATATCCAATATATATTATAATATATCCAATGTATATGATACCATTTTCAATTTATATGATCATGTATTAAATATATATCATAATGTATTAAACACATATGATTATATATTAAATATATATGGTAACTTATTAAATACATATGATAATGTATTAAATATATATGATTATTTGTATTAAATATATATGATAATGTATATTAAATATATATGTTAATTAGTATTGAATGAATTAGCATATATATTTAATATATTATCATATATATTGAAAATAATATAATATTCATTGTATATATTATAATATATATCGAATATACTATTTATTTATATAACATATATATTCAATATAATATCATATATATTGAATATAATATCATATATATTGAATATCATATCATATATATTGAATATAATATCATATATATTGAATATAATACCATATATATTGAATATAATATCATATATATTGAATATAATATCATATATATTGAATATATTATCATTTATGGATCATATTATCAAAATATTTCAATTATCATCTGAAATCTCTCACCATATACTCTGTCAGATTTATAGATTAACCAACACAAATTAAGGTATGTAGTGATAATTAATTGGTACTGGTTATAAATATGATTTCAAATAATACTTCTTTGACATCTCTTCATAAACACTAAATTCTTTCGGATACCTTTCGACCAGTATTTGAAGTTTTCCGACAGGGTATTATATTGTCACAACACGATTATGTTCAGTGACACAGAGGGCTTAGCAGAACCAGACGCATCTAATCCACACGAGGCCGGCGACACAATTATGCTGTCTGTTTTCTTGCTGACAAATCACTGTTTGGATTCATTACGGAAGGAAATAGTTAGGAAATTCAATTATAGTGTCGGAACGAACTGTAAACAATTGGTCTGAAATTTGACAATATTTATGAATCAGTCAGCCCTCTGAGGGTTGACGAAAAATATCGTGGCTGTATGTTTGTTTTCAGTGGAATAGGCGTTCATTTGAGTTGCTCACTGCAAAATAATTTATATATGAAATTTTTATTTTGGTATCGATGTGGACTTTGTAAGTTTGGATTCAAATTTAACATATAATAAAGAAATAAAACCGTTTTAACTAATAAAAACTCAAAAAAGAAGTAATGAGAAGCTCATAAATCCTCAAATGTGAGCATCAGCATTGGCAATACTTTGATTTCTAATTGATTGAAATGTGGATATATCAGGTTTTGCTTTTCGAACAAAACTGTTGTTGGAACTGAAGTTGGAAACGCATCGACGTTGTAATTGCTTATTTAAAAAAAAATTAAATTCGAGAGTTTTTATTCTTGATTTTTCCGAATAAGCAAGTTTCATTCAGAATCCGAGAGTTTTCATTCTTGATTTTTTTTAAATGGACAAGTTTCATTCAGAATCCTAGAGTTTTCATTCTTGATTTTTCAAAATGGGCAAGTTTCATTCAGAATCCAAGTGTTTCCATTCTTGATTTTTCAAAATGGGCAAGTTGCATTCAGAATCTGAGAGTTTTCATTCTTGTTTTTCAAATGGGCAGGTTTCATTCAGAACCCCAGAATTCTCATTCTTGATTTTTCAAAATGTGCAAATTTCATTCAGAATCCGAGAGTTTTTATTCTTGATTTTTCAAAATGGGCAAGTTTCTTTCAGAATCCGAGATTTTTCATTCTTGATATTTAAAAATGGGCAAGTTTCATTCAGAATCCGAGAGTTTTCATTCTTAAATCAATGATATAGGTACAGTGATGAAATCAGTGTGGGTATAGTACGGAAATTTCTAGTGAAACAAGTTAAAAAAGCTTTCATTCAGTTGTAAAAAAGTCCTTTGAATATTAAAATTTAGATTATATCTAATTACATAATCTGCGGACATACATAATTTAGTGAAAAATTGTTTCTTAATTT
Source organism: Troglohyphantes excavatus (assembly GCA_963932185.1). NCBI lineage: Eukaryota > Metazoa > Arthropoda > Arachnida > Araneae > Linyphiidae > Troglohyphantes > Troglohyphantes excavatus. The sequence continues at coordinate 10,795,118 of OZ010668.1, forward strand.
TTACAAAAAAAAATGAAAATAATCAGGATTTACTCAATAAAGTTTTAATGGATATAGTTGCTTCTGCATTTGGGCTACTCATTTTTAACAAAGTTGTCTTTTAAAAAATAATGTATTTAATAAAAATGGATTAAAAATTAATTAATGCATTAAAATAATATAAAAATTAAATGAGAAATTGTTTAAGAACTTATAAATTTTGTGTACTGCTGAGGAAACTGGCCACTCACAAACAGTCATAAAACTTTGCCATCTAACTCTGGTTCTAAATGTACGTGGTATTATGTGTGTTTGTTTTCCCATAAGTGTGACTGTTGTTTGTCAATTTCGATGATGAGAATTAACGTGATATCACCTCCAAGGATTTACAGTGTTTCCATCAATGCATCCAGTGTTTAAAATCATAAAAATACTCAATTTTACATTATTTTTAATTCAATTGTTTTAGGTATAACCTAAAAGCGACCTCTTTACAATGAAATAAAATACAGTGAAAACAACTTTACAATTGCTAAAATAGCCTTGAGAGCGTCAACAGGTTAAATGGCTTTGCGATTGGCTGATGCGAGCCACGTGGTTCGTATTCATCAATCTGAGTGCTGATTGAAGGATCTAACGCGCGTGAAAAACGACAATATGGAATTACGATGTTACTCACGTGCGTTAACTTTAGTAGATGGTTTTGTGATTGGACAATATAAACCATGTGGTTTGCATCTACCAATCACAAATCCACCTGCAAAATCTAAAGGGTTGCATAAATCGGTCGTTTAGAATGGACCTAAAAAATAAAACAATCACAATTTGATTACATAGCTTAGATTACCACTGAGTACGATTTTCCAATGACAAATCCTGAGTCTGACAGATAAGCAATGCAAGTTGATTGGGCAATACAAACCACGTGATCTATATATTCCAATCACAGAGCCATATGCAAAAGTTAATGCAAGGAATAAATCGACCGTTTAGAATGGACCTAATAACTAAAACAATCTCAATTTCATTACATAGCTTAGATTGCACCTGAGTGCAATTTCCCAATAACATTTCCTAAGTCTGACAGATAAGCAATACAAGCTTATTGGGAAATACAAACCACGTGATCTTATATTACAATCACAGTTCCATATGCAAAAGTTAACGCGAGAAATAAATCGGGCGTTTAGAATGGACCTAATAAATAAAACAATATCAACTTGATTACATAGCTTAGATTGCAACTGAGTGCAATTTCCCAATAACATTTCCTGAGTCTGACAGATAAGCAATACAAGCTGATTGGGCAATACAAAAACGTGATCTATATATACCAATCACATAACAATCTGCAAAAGTTAACGCGATGAATAAATCGGCCGTTTAGAATGGACCTAATAAATAAACCAATATCAAATTGATTACATAGCTTAGATTATAACTGAGTGTGATTTCCCAATGACATTTCCTGAGTCTGACAGATAAGCAATACAAGATGATTGGGCAATACAAAACACGTGATCTATATATACTAACCACAGAACCATATGCAAAAGTCAATGCGAGGAATAAATCGATCGTTTAGAATGGACCTAATAAATAAACCAATCTCAATTTGATTACATAGCTTAGATTGCACCTGAGTGCAATTTCCCAATAACATTTCCTGAGTCTGACAGATAAGCAATACAAGCTGATTGGGCAATACAAAAACGTGATCTATATATACCAATCACATAACAATCTGCAAAAGTTAACGCGATGAATAAATCGGCCGTTTAGAATGGACCTAATAAATAAACCAATATCAAATTGATTACATAGCTTAGATTATAACTGAGTGTGATTTCCCAATGACATTTCCTGAGTCTGACAGATAAGCCATACAAGCTGATTGGGCAATACAAAACACGTGATCTATATATACCAATCACAGAGCCATCTGCAAAAGTTAACGCGAGGAATAAATCGGCCGTTTAGAATGGACCTAATAAATAAACCAATATCAAATGATTACATAGCTTAGATTGCAACTGAGTGCAATTTCCCAATGACATTTCCTGAGTCTGACAGATAAGCAATACAAGCTGATTGGGCAATACAAAAACGTGATCTATATATACCAATCACATAACAATCTGCAAAAGTTAACGCGATGAATAAATCGGCCGTTTAGAATGGACCTAATAAATAAACCAATATCAAATTGATTACATAGCTTAGATTATAACTGATTGCGATTTCTCAATGACATTTCCTGATTCTGACAGATAAGCAATACAAGCTTATTGGGCAATACAAAACACGTAATCTATATATACCAATCACATACCCATCTTCAAAAGTTAACGCGAGGAATAAATCGGTCGTATAGAATGGACCTAATATATAAAACCATATCAACTTGATTACATAGCTTAGATTGCAACTGAGTGCAATTTCCCAATGTCATTTCTTTAGTCTGACAGATAAGCAATACAAGCTGATTGGGCAATACAAAACACGTGATCTATATATACCAATCCCAGAGCCATCTGCAAAAGTTAACGCGAGGAATAAATCGGTCGTATAGAATGGACCTAATAAATAAAACAATATCAACTTGATTACATAGCTTAGATTGCAACTGAGTGCAATTTCCAAATGACATTTCCTGAGTCTGACAGATAAGCAACATTCATTTCTCAACACGTAAAATAAATAAAATAAAAAAAAAAATCTCACCTCAAAGAGCATCTGATTTGACAAATTGTCCCGAAACTTGATGAATCTTAAAAAAAAAAAAGGAATCAACCCTTCCGAAGAAAGAAAAGACAAAAGAAGAGCCTGAACCACGAAGAAAACGAATGACTGGAAGTAAATTTTCAATTTCACAGTCTCTGCTTCAGAGCAAATGAGTTTCTCCCTGAGAGAAATATGCATAAATTCGGCAAATCAAGAGAGAGAGAAACGAAAATACTCCAGAGATACTCGCGGGAGCAGTGAATAAAAAAGTGACACGGGAGCAAGATGTACGATCGGAAAGTTCAAAGAGTCATTCGTTCAACGCAATGCCGGGGCGGCAGGGGCGGCGTTACTTAGATGGATGGATTCCGGGGAAGTAAAACTGAGGATGATTCCGCAGAAATTACGTCGCTGGCCGCAGGAATAGCTTTTTATGGGGTCTTAATAAGGGCAAAAATAAGAGTCGGGCTCCAGAAATAAATAACGGTGTGTGATGAATATTCAATAAAAAGGTCAAATGTATAAATAAAACATCGTGCGTAAATTTGGTTCTGAATATCTATTTGAATTTGTTTATTATTGTTAATTTTGAAATTCGTTTAACATTTTCAAATATCGCTAGCGTGATTTTTTTAAACGGGGGACTTTACCCTTTTAGTAATGGACTTACATTACTTTTAACGTAACTTATTTATAAACTTAATTTATTTATTAACTTACCTTAAATTTAGCTATAACTTATGTAATGTAATTTTTCTCGTAAAGTGTTGAATTTTCCTTTTTAATTAGTAACTTAACTTAAATTTGGTATTACTTAACTTGCTTATTAACTTAACTTATTTATTAACGTATTTTATTTTTTAACTTAACTTAGTTTTAATTTATCGTATTTTCACGAAAAAAGGGTGAACATTACTCTTTCAGTTAAAATAAATTTAACATATTTTAACATAAATTTAACTTAACTTAATTTGCTTATTAACTTAACTTATTTATTAAATCTACTTATTTATTAACCTATCGTATTTATTAACCTATCTTATTTATTAACTTAACTTAGATTTAATTTAACTTAAGGAGTGTACATTTTCTGGCAAAAAGGATTACATTACACTTTCAGTTAACATAAATTTAACATATTTTAACATAAATTTAGTTTAAGTTAATAAATAAGTTGATTTAATAAATGAGTTAAGTTATGTTCGTTTTTTTAAGTATGTTCGTTTTTTGACTTATATATTTATTTAAATTATTTATTATCTTAACTTATTTATTATCTTAACTTATTTATTATCTTAATTTATTTATTAAATTTACTCATTCATTAATTTAACTCATTTATTAACTTAATTTATGAAGTATTAATTTCCCTGTGAAAAGGGTGATCATTAGTACGTAACTTAACTTAAATTTAGCTTAACTTAACATACTTATTAACTGACCTTATTTTTTTTTATATCGACTTATGTATTAATTACCTTATTTATTAACATAATGTATTTATTAAATCAACTTATTTATTAACTTATATTATTTACTAACTTATATTATTTACTAACTTATATATTAACTTAACTTATTTATTTACTCAAATTATGAAGTGGGAATTTTTCTGCAAAAAGCAAAAAGAGTGAACATTACCCTTTTATTAATTAATTTACCTGAAACTTAGCTCAACTTAACTAATTTATTAACAAAACTTATTTATTAAATTAATTTATTTATTACCTTAATTTATTTATTACCTTAACTTATGAAGAGTGAATTTTCCCGTAAAAGTTAAACATTACCCTTTTAGTAATAATGAATAATAGCTACGTAAACAATTGTTATTTAGTAAAATGAACAATTATTGAATAAATTAAACGTTTGTTCATAATTATTTAATTTAAAATACTATTAATTCAACATAGATAAATAGAAAAAAAACTAGTCGCCTTACTTTTTGGAATATTCGATGTTCTGAATGTTTGATTTTTAAGATATTTATTATGAGAGAAATTATTTCAGTCTGACAATAGAAATTATACTGTGATGATTCAGTTTCAGCATTATAAAAATCACCCAAAAGTGACTCTAATAACAGAAAACTACTTTTCACCGTATTATGGTGTCCTCTAGCAGTAAAGTTAATAGACATTTCAGTAACTTTGTGTGTGCGATTTTGCTCATAAATCACGTTATAGGGATAAAATAGAGGTAAAAATGATTAAAAAAATTGATTTTTTTTAATTAAATGTTTAATTTCTCTCTAGGGAAAACAAATTTAAATTACAATTGTTTTATAAAATTGCTCGCTTTTTCATTGGAAATGCAATCCTTTTTTTGTATTGAATTCTGACGTCTTCAAATTTGGCATGAGTGTTTCTTGAAAATATAAAACAAGACGTGTATGTATATATTTTTTAGTTGCAAGATCTACTGTTCCCAGAACTATTAGTTATATTAATGTATATAAAGTTTAAAAAATAACAAAATTGTACGACAACAGTTAATAATCAACGTAACATCAATGTATATTATTAATAAAAAATAATATTACTAAACAGCATATTTACATTTGTATATAATTATTTAACAAAAAATCCTTAAAAAAACATAAAAAGTCTTCAATACTACATAACCTGTCAAATAGTTTAGAACTGAATGTCAAGAAAATGTAATTCTAAGCAAAAAAATATAAAATGAATAAAAGTTATACATTTTTATATAGTGAGTATTTTTGGGAACTCGCATAACGGAATGCACACTCTCCGACAATTTTTTTTTAATATAATACGCACAACTGAACTTTTCCTTTTGAATAAGCTGCATATACTAACTTTTTTATAAAATGAAATATAAAGTTTAAAAAAAAAATCTTCTTTCCAGAAAACACGAAACCTTAGTGAAATTGGATTCTGAAGAAGTATAAAAATCGAGGCCTCCTCTGACGGATGCTGTTTTCTTTGCAAGATTAAATATACTTTCTTTCTGTACTATTCATTATGTTCTGCTGGATATACTTCGGAGTTTGTTTTACAAACAGAACTTGCATGCAAACCGAATATCTCATCTCTGTGTGATATTGCTTGTTAAATTATTGTTTTTGAACGAAACTGAAAAAAAGTTATGGGATAAAACATTAAGCTATATTTTTTAAATACATTTTAAAATTGATTTTATAGTACCTTTATTGTGACGCCTCTTACTCATATTGTACAGTTATTGAGATTCGTTTTTTTTTTCATATTGTACAACTAATGTGATGCAATTTACTCATACCGTACAGTTATTGTAATTCTTTTTCTCATACTATACAGTTGTATTGTATTTTACTCTTTTTGTACAGTTATTGTGACGCCTCTTACTCATATTAAACAATTATTGAGATTCTTTTTTTTCATATTGTACAACTAATGTGATGCATTTTACTCATACCGTACAGTTATTGTAATTCTTTTTCTCATACTATACAGTTGTATTGTATTTTACTCTTTTTGTACAGTTATTGTGACGCCTCTTACTCATATTAAACAATTATTGAGATTCGTTTTTTTGTTCATATTGTACAACTAATGTGATGCATTTTACTCATACCGTACAGTTATTGTAATTCTTTTTCTCATACTATACAGTTGTATTGTATTTTACTCTTTTTGTACAGTTATTGTGACGCCTCTTACTCATATTAAACAATTATTGAGATTCGTTTTTTTTTTCATATTGTACAACTGATGTGATGCATTTTACTCATACCGTACAGTTATTGTAATTCTTTTTCTCATACTATACAGTTGTATTGTATTTTACTCTTTTTGTACAGTTATTGTGACGCCCCTTACTCATATTAAACAATTATTGAGATTCTTTTTTTTTTAATATTGTACAACTATTGTGATGCATTTTACTCGTATTGTAGAATTATTGTAATGCATTTTACTCATATTGTACAGTTATTGGGATTATTTTTTCATATTGTACAATTGTAATGTATTTTACTGTTATTGTATAGCTATTGTGACGCCTCTTACTCATATTGTACAGTTATTATGATTCCTTTTTTTCATATTGTACAACTATTATAACGCATTTTACTCGTATTGTGTAGTTATTGTACTGCATTTTACTCAAATTGTACAGTTATTGTGATTATTTTTCTCATAGTGTACAGTTATATTGTATTTTATTATTATTGTATTGTAGAGTTATTGTGATGCCCCTTACTCATATTGTACAGTTATTGATATTCCTTTTTTTCATATTGTACAACTGTTATGAAGCATTTTACTCATATTGTACAGTTATTGTGATTCTTTTTTCTCATACTGTACAGTTGTATTATATTTTACTCTCATTGTATTGTACAGTTATTGTGACTCCTCTTACTCATATTGTACAGTTATTGAGATTCGTTTTTTTTTTTCATATTGTACAACTAATGTGATGCATTTTACTCATACCGTACAGTTATTGTAATTCATTTTCTCATACTATACAGTTGTATTGTATTTTACTCTTTTTGTACAGTTATTGTGACGCCTCTTACTCATATTAAACAATTATTGAGATTCTTTTTTTTTCATATTGTACAACTATTGTGATGCATTTTACTCGTATTTTAGAATTATTGTAATGCATTTTACTCATATTGTACAGTTATTGGGATTATTTTTTCTTATTGTACAATTCTAATGTATTTTACTCGTATTGTATAGTGTACAGTTATTATGATTCCTTTTTTTCATATTGTACAACTATTATAACGCATTTTACTCGTATTGTGTAGTTATTGTACTGCATTTTACTCAAATTGTACAGTTATTGTGATTATTTTTCTCATAGTGTACAGTTATATTGTATTTTATTATTATTGTATTGTAGAGTTATTGTGATGCCCCTTACTCATATTGTACAGTTATTGATATTCCTTTTTTTCATATTGTACAACTATTGTGATGCATTTTACTCGTATTGTAGAATTATTGTAATGCATTTTACTCATATTGTACAGTTATTGGGATTATTTTTTCTTATTGTACAATTCTAATGTATTTTACTCGTATTGTATAGTGTACAGTTATTATGATTCCTTTTTTTCATATTGTACAACTATTATAACGCATTTTACTCGTATTGTGTAGTTATTGTACTGCATTTTACTCAAATTGTACAGTTATTGTGATTATTTTTCTCATAGTGTACAGTTATATTGTATTTTATTATTATTGTATTGTAGAGTTATTGTGATGCCCCTTACTCATATTGTACAGTTATTGATATTCCTTTTTTTCATATTGTACAACTATTGTGATGTATTTTACTCGTATTGTAGAATTATTGTAATGCATTTTACTCATATTGTACAGTTATTGATATTCCTTTTTTTCATATTGTACAACTGTTATGAAGCATTTTACTCATATTGTACAGTTATTGTGATTCTTTTTTCTCATATTGTACAGTTGTATTATATTTTACTCTCATTGTATTGTAGAGTTATTGCGACGCCTCTTACTCATATTGTACATTTATTGTGATTCCTTTTTTTCATATTGTACAATTATTATGATGCATTTTACTCGTATTGTACAGTTATTGTAAAGCATTTTACTCATATTGTACAGTTATTGTGATTTTTTTTCTCATATTGTACAGTTGTAATGTATTTACTCTTATTGAACAGTTATTTTGACGCCCCTTACACATATTGTACAGTTATTGAGAATCCTTTTTTTCATATTGTACAACTATTGTGATGCATTTTACTCGTATTGTAGAATTATTGTAATGCATTTTACTCATATTGTACAGTTATTGGGATTATTTTTTCTTATTGTACAATTCTAATGTATTTTACTCGTATTGTATAGTGTACAGTTATTATGATTCCTTTTTTTCATATTGTACAACTATTATAACGCATTTTACTCGTATTGTGTAGTTATTGTACTGCATTTTACTCAAATTGTACAGTTATTGTGATTATTTTTCTCATAGTGTACAGTTATATTGTATTTTATTATTATTGTATTGTAGAGTTATTGTGATGCCCCTTACTCATATTGTACAGTTATTGATATTCTTTTTTTTTCATATTGTACAACTGTTATGAAGCATTTTACTCATATTGTACAGTTATTGTGATTATTTTTTCTCATATTGTACAGTTGTATTATATTTTACTCTCATTGTATTGTAGAGTTATTGCGACGCCTCTTACTCATATTGTACATTTATTGTGATTCCTTTTTTTCATATTGTACAATTATTATGATGCATTTTACTCGTATTGTACAGTTATTGTAAAGCATTTTACTCATATTGTACAGTTATTGTGATTTTTTTTCTCATATTGTACAGTTATTGTGATTTTTTTTCTCATATTGTACAGTTGTAATGTATTTACTCATATTGTACAGTTGTAATGTATTTACTCTTATTGAACAGTTATTTTGACGCCCCTTACACATATTGTACAGTTATTGAGAATCCTTTTTTTCATATTGTATAACTATTGTGATGCATTTTAATCGTATTGTGTAGTTATTGTAATGCATTTTACTCAAATTGTACAGATATTGTGATTCTTTTTCCTCATATTGTACAGTTGTTAGTTGTTTTTTGTACTCTACTCTTATTGTAGAGTTATTGTGATGCATATTACTAATAATGTACAGTTATGGTGATGTATTTTTTTCATAACAGTCCGAGAAACCCCAAAATCCCATGAAACAAGATAAGTTAAAATAACAGGCAAAATACAGGAAAAATATTTAATTTAAGTATAATGAATCAAATAGATTTCGCTCATACCTTTATATTATAATAAGTGAGATGCAAATTAATAAGTAACCCCATAAAATTAATCTGCTTGTTAAAATGGTTTTTTAAACACTAAATTTCAAAGAATAATTAATAATTTTATTAATTAATTTGTGTTATGATATTTTTAAAAAAAAATAATCAACAAAAATATATTTATGAAATTAATTTTTGAAGGATGATTCTCTTTTTAAAAATAAAAGTAAAAAATATATATTTAAATTCTATTCTACTACAATAACAAATAAATACATTAAACACTAAAAAATTCCTAACATGTCTACACCAGTGTTATCATTTATATATCACTCACAAACTGCAGTAGACGACTAAGTTCAGTACACGTCATAACCATTGCTATCTAAACAAACTAATAAAATAGCTCATATATCTCTATATATTTTTCCATTACTTCGCAGTCTATAAGTAATACTCAAATACTAAAAAGTATTAGAACTGATGTATAGAGCTAATCAACGCGCTCTATGAAACAACCCAAAAAAGTATGAAATTCAGCTGCTTTTCCTGAATGGGTCCATTTTTTCAGAAGATTAAAAAAAATCGATTCTTTTATTGGAGTTGTGGAACATTCTTTCCAATGATATATCATCACACTGTATAATCCGCTTAAAAACAGAAATCCGCAGAGTTCGCAGCAGCCGGATTAAACCGGTACTTTTTTCTTTTTCGGAAACAAATGTCTTCCGTATTGCGGGATTCAATTAACTGTGGAAAGACGCTTTCGTAGTTGATGAAGGCAAGAATAATAGCAGATATAGTTTCGACTATGAAACTCTATTCTTTATGTAAGAATTCTATCGAATAGATTGAAATTAAAGGCAAATAACAAATGTTAGGTAGAAATTATGTTTTGAAAACTATCTGAGTTGCCAACTAAATTCTGAAATTGACAATTTTTATTTTTATCGCAAGATGATATTGTATTTCCAAAATGTGCATTGTTTTAAAGAAATTTTGATTAGTTGTATGAAGATAACGTTAAATAAAACGTCATTAAAATAAATAGAAAATATATTGTGATATATTATTTGTAAATGTATTTTTGAAAACAATTAAATAATAATGAAATGTAAAATTTTAATTAATGGTTGAAATTCCGTCTTAAAAAAATTCATCTTAGCCTCTCATAAAGTCAATTTATTATAAAATATAATACAATTACAATACAATTTCATCTTTGTTTTTATTATTAATAATACTCATAATAATTTAATATTATTCATAATACTATAATATTATTCAGAATACTTTAATATTATGCATAATACTTTAATATTATTCAAAATACGTTAATATTATTCATAATACTTTAATATTATTCATAATAATAAATAAGTACATGGACGTACTTATTTTTATTTGAGTACAATTGCATTGTAAATGAATACATGGACATACTTATTTTTCTTTGAGTACAATTGTATCGTAAATGAGCGATAACGTACTCAAATTCAAATAATTGTACTTTTGCAAAAATGAATAGTGTGATTTAATATTGCTAATATCAGCTTCTGTTCAAGCCATCTTAAGATAGCGACCTAACAAACTTAAAATAGTTGTTCAGAAGATGGTTTCCACATTATTTGATGTCGATTGCTTAAATGGAAACTGAGTTATTACGACTCAATTATCTTACTTCCCATTATTTTGGCACACCATTTTAACATTATTTCTGTTTATAACGTCTTCCCGTCGCTCGTGTAGTAAGTAGTACAACGGATAAGATCCTGGACTTCGGTGCGGACGATATCATGTAGACGGATTGGGTTTGATTCTTGATAAGTCCTGGTTGTAATTGTTGAAATGATTTATGAAAGCAGATTATGTAGGCAAACAACTGCCCTTTTTATTCATTTATAAGTACATGTCTTTTTCAAAAATGAAACTTATGTATTCGGAGCTAAGATACGCATCGAATGTAATCAAAATGAGTACATTTTAATTATTTTTAAGTAGCTATTTTTAACAGTACAGTGTTACCGAGCCCTTTCTTCGGGATATATCCCGACCATAGACCCTTGTACAGCTCAAGACCGACATTAATTCAGCAAACCTGTATTTAACACACAATGCTATTCTTGCATAGTAGAGTTGACAGAACCGGATTCCCTTGACAGATGTCATCCAGCGACAGAGGCGATAGGGGATTCCAACACTAAACCCCGCTTTCAAAACTCGTTTAACCAATAATTAGGCCTAGCAACAGATCCCTGTAGCAGTGCTAAGCCTTAACTTAATTTAACTGCTTCCACGTGCCTTTGATATATGCCCACTGTGCAACTGATATATGGTCTCGGCTTGCAGTGCGCGGAGGCCATTTGGACGGTTTACGTGCCTACCAACATCAGGTACCGGGACGGAACAAAATCGCTTTTAATTAACTAATTAATTGCGGAACGGAACTCAGTGAAATCGGACACCAGGGGGCGTCTTTGTTTGGAAGGTCCATATTAAGTGGGTTTAGGGCACGCCGTTGTGAGTGGATTATTTAGATGGGTTCAGCTGGAAATCTTGGGGGGAGGGGGGGGGGGGGGGGGTTGAGATGAAGAAAATTGCGAGGGGTGGCGAAAGGGGGATGCGTATTCCGATTATGAATGTACTTTCATTTAGATTATGTATTCTTGATGAGGCTGTTTCGGAGAGTTTCATTAAGGTTTTGTAATTGATCGGGATGCGATTGAATGTTTGTTGGTGTTGTTTGTAGGTGGGGTTGGCTGTTTCGGTTTTTGAGATTGGATCGGGTTCGGTATACATAGGATTGTAATTTTAAATAGAAATTCAATTATTTGTATTGTTTGAGTCGATGGTTTGTGGAATAAAATCAACGATATTAAAATGTTTATGTAGGTTTAGTAATAGAACGTACAGGCCAAAGTCCTACCAGAAGGACCTTTTGTAAACAGTTCTGTACAAGGCATGGCCATGAATCACTATGCCCTGTGTCAGATTTGTATTAATTTTGATCCACGTCCATTATGTAATAATTTTGAACTTAGAATCGTGAATTTAAACTGTGAAGGTGCCAAAACCACAAATCATTCTGCACAAATATAAGTTTTACACTCTCAGTTTATTTTGTTGCGTAGAAAACTTCAGAATTTTCAATTTCTAGTAAAAAATGATAAAGTTGGAATTTTTAAACTTTCTTTTTTGCGCCAACTCAGAATGTTCTTAAATTTTTGGAGACATACCGAACTTTTTGCCGCCATTAAGAAGGACACATTCCTGTACGCACCAAAATATGAGTCCTAGCGGCAGTGCTAAACACTCTACCGGAAGAACGCTTTACGCTCTACCATTAAAGTTCTGTTAAAAGCAAAACATCCGAGATGGCTTCTGTGAATGCTGTGAAACAAATAACAAATATGAGAGACAAACAACAATGTAAAAGCGCATTTTAAATTAATTCAGTTTGCTACGTTACTTTATTTTTGTATTCCCTAGCAATTTAACAAAATATCCCTAGCTTTTTAGTGCTTATAGATGATTCAAATAAATATGTAAAACAAGTGTTTTGCGACGAAAAAGTACACGTGCTTTTGGTTGTTATGCATTATTAAAATTTACTGAAAGGAAAATTGCAATCGCTTTGCCTATTTTCTAGCTTATATTTTGCATAATTTTTATATTTCTTTTGAGCAACAAGATTTGTTTCATGCAATCATGGCAATTTTTCAGGTCTTACTTGAAAAATCTTTAACATTTTGAAAAAATTCTAAAAATTATTGTTTGTCCATTAAACATTTTACTTTTATTATATGCTCTAATCATAAGACTATAAGTCTAATCATAAGACTATAAGTCTAATCATAAGACTATAAGTCTAATCATAAGACTATAAGTCTAATCATAAGACTATAAGTCTAATCATAAGACTGTAAGTCTAATCATAAGGTCATAAGGCAAATAATAAAGCTATTAAACTAATCATAAGACCATAAGTCTAATCACAAGGTTATAATTCTAATCATTTAGGCTATCGACACACCATAAGGTTAAAAAATATTATACCCAATTTTGACGAGATTGGTATCATAAAGTTTACTTTCGCAGCAAATTAATATCAAGAAAATCCATATCTCGTATATACGAATCCAGCACCACCCAACCTTGAAAACACCTCTAATAAAACCCCACCTTGTGAAACCAACACCCCGATGGCGCCAAATCCACAGCCACTATCACAATCTCTCACAGCCAAGCCCGGCTGTATCATGTCTCTGAATATGAAATTCAGTAATGACCACAACCAGCGTCATATTCGCTCAAACATTCTGGCATGTCTCCAAGGCTTCCAATGCTAACTACTCTAATGAAATTCGGGGTAATCAAGACCGTCAGATCCCACGATGTGTGTTACCGGGCTGCTTCCGGAGGACTTCTGGGATTGTCCGGTTGGTGGTTATCCGGGTTATGTGCTGTGGGTTGCCGGACTGTGGTTGTTCATGTCGCTGTTTTGATGGGCGTGGGTGGAATGGGATTGTTAATGTCAACAAGTGATATGCAGCTGAAGGGTTTCCATCAATGATGGAAATTGCAGCTAAACCTTGCATTTTTACATAACCTTTACTAATATCAATGTACACTGTAAAAAAAAGTGCTTAAAAATGAGTACGTGGACGTACTCGTTTCTCTTTGAGTACAAGTGCGTCGGAAATAAGCAATGGCGTACTCAAATTTAAGTAATCGTACTTTCTCAAAAATGAGCAGTGGGATTTAATATTGCTAATATGAGCATCTGTTCAAGTCATTTTAACAAAGCGACCTGGAAAACTTAAAATATTTCTTCAGACGATGGCTTTCCACATATTTAATATATATTCCTTAAATGGAAACTGAGTTATTACAATTCAATTATCTTACTTCCCAATCTTTTGCTATGCCTTTTTAACATTACTTCTGATTATAATTTCTTAGTGTAGCTCTGGTTGTACAACGGCTATAGCCCTGTACCTCGGTGCGGACCACAGGTAAACGAATTGCGTTTGATTCCCGGAAGTCCGGGTTGCAATTGTTGAGATTTATTGAAAGTGATTTATGAACGCAGCCTTATGCACTTAAGCAACTGCCTTTTTTACTCATTTTTGAGTACACGTCTTTTTCAAAAATGAAACTGATGTAGTCGGAGCTATGATAAATGAGTTTCATTACGACAATATTACTGCGTTACATGTTGAACGATGTACACAAATCTGGTTTCGTTCAATATGAAATTAGGTACCAATGACTATTTTGAAATAAAACAAATCACGTACGGAGCGTGTATGGGCCCTTAAGTGAGTCACCCAGCAAAACACCTTCATAAAAATTTGGAAATTGAATATTTTATGCAGCGAACCTGCATATATATATATATATATATATATATATATATATATATATATTTGAAGATTTATGGAATTAAATATTTTTGTTTTAATATTCTTCATAAAAACCATCAAAAACCTTAAAAAAAACTTCAATTTTTAATCCTGAAGAGGAAATGCAGATATTTAAAAAGTTTTAAGCAGGAAAATTAAAAACTTCAAATAAACTGCAGTTTCTTGTTTCAATATCCTTTTCAAATCTTCAAACAATCCTTCAATTTGTGAAATTTAATGAATGTTTTCTGCTGATTTTTTTTTTCTGGGAAGACGTATCCTCTTGTATATATTTCTTCAACAGGTGAGTTTTTTTGTGGAGGAATAATCCATATTTCTATATTCTGCTGAAACTACGTTTCACGTTTTTGTATATCTCAGTAAAATCAAAACCTCTATAAAAGAGTCTATTAAATCGCAAATAATTGTTTTACTATTATTTTTTATTTGATGTTATAATTCTTAGCAATTACTGAATTCATTCCCAGAAAAACTAATAAAATAATATTTTTCGAACATTTCTATTTCTTTGATGCATTCTTCTTTACATCACGATCGACGGCTCTCCCCAAAAATTCTAACAATAACAATATTATTTTCTATAATCATAACAATAAATACAACAGCACATCGGCCATAACTATGTCCCTTGATGCTATCAAGCATGCGTTCTCGACATCTCTCCAGCTAACATATGCGCATAAAATATAGTGTAAATTGTAAATTGACAGCCAATACAGACAAAATAGGAAATAAACAAATTTTGAAGTACAATTTCAAGCCATAACTCAACACAAATGTTATGCGTTTATTAATGTTTAAGTACCGCATTTGGATGCGACTCCTGAACAACATGTGCATGTCTCGAAATATGGTATTTTCTGGGTAATCCAACTTTCCTCTAACACATTACAGGATACGTGATTTGTACACAAATCTACTTTGACCGGATGCCAGTTTCAGACGGCGAATGTGTGCTTACTTTTCGATGATTTTTTCTTCTCAAGTTAAAGTTCCGAAATGCGAAATGCCATCAAACATTATTTATTTATTTTTAGCTAGCTGCAAAGGCGGGAAATAAATATCCGTTGCGAGTTTTAAGAATATGCCATAAAAATATTTTCGACTGTCAGCGTGAATTTTTGATAATTTATTACAAGAAAATACACGGGGTGATGAAGGGCATTTGTTCATGTGTAGTTTGTTGAGTTTGTTTTAGTTTGCCTCTGAAATTAAAATAACATTTAAATTTAAATGAATTATGTAATAAAAATTCGAGTGTGGGTGTATCAGAGTACGGTCAAAGTGGTAGTATGAAAGACCTCATGTCATTAGATTTTATAAATGGGAATTTAGTGGTTCTGAATATGATGCGTTCTTTCTAATTTTTACTCACTGGGACGTTTGTTATATACAGTAAGAAAAAAAAATTCAGCAAAACCTCTATTCTGGTCGGCGTCACTAATATGGTAGAATGTAAAATATCATGCCAATAGAGTTTAGAAATGATAATTTAGTGTTTCTAAATGAATTAGGTTCTTCTAGTTTTACTCATTGGGACGTTTGTTATATGCTATAAGTAAACAAAGGAAATATCTCGATTTTGGTTGGCGTCGCTAAAATGGTAGTATGTAAAATTCCATGCCAATACAGTTTATAAATAATAATTTAGTGGTTCTGAATGAAATTGGTTCTTCTAAGTTTTACTCACTGGGACGTTTGTTATAGGCAATAAGTAAAACAAACGAAACACCTCTGTTTTGGTCGGCGTCGCTAATATGGTAGTATGTAAAATATCATGTCAATAGAGTTAAAAAATTGCATTTTAGTGGTTCTGAATGTATTACGTTCTTCTAAGTTTTACTAACTGAGACGTTTGTTATATGTAGTGAGTAAAACAGACGAAGCACCACTGTTTTGGTCGGCATCGGTAATATGGTAGTATGTAAAATTCCATGCCAATAGAGTTTAGGAATCATAATTTAGCAGTTCTGAATGTATTACGTTCTCCTAAGTTTTACTCACTGGGACGTTTGTTATATGCAACAATTAAACAAATAAAACACGTCTATTTTGGGCGTCGTCGCTAATATGGTAGTATGTAAAATTACATGCCAATAGAGTTTAGAAATGATAATTTAGTGGTTCTGAATGAAATAGGTTCTTTTTAGTTTTAATCACTGAGACGTTTGTTATATGCAACAAGTAAACAAATAAAACACGTCTATTTTGGGCGTCGTCGCTAATATGGTAGTGTGTAAAATTACATGCCAATAGAGTTTAGAAATGATAATTTAGTGGTTCTGAATGAAATAGGTTCTTTTTAGTTTTACTCACTGGGACGTTTGTTATATGCAACAATTAAACAAATAAAACACGTCTATTTTGGGCGTCGTCGCTAATATGGTAGTATGTAAAATTACATGCCAATAGAGTTTAGAAATGATAATTTAGTGGTTCTGAATGAAATAGGTTCTTTTTAGTTTTACTCACTGAGACGTTTGTTATATGCAACAAGTAAACAAATAAAACACGTCTATTTTGGGCGTCGTCGCTAATATGGTAGTATGTAAAATTACATGCCAATAGAGTTTAGAAATGATAATTTAGTGGTTCTGAATGAAATAGGTTATTTTTAGTTTTAATCACTGAGACGTTTGTTATATGCAACAAGTAAACAAATAAAACACGTCTATTTTGGGCGTCGTCGCTAATATGGTAGTATGTAAAATTACATGCCAATAGAGTTTAGAAATGATAATTTAGTGGTTCTGAATGAAATAGGTTCTTTTTAGTTTTACTCACTGAGACGTTTGTTATATGCAACAAGTAAACAAATAAAACACGTCTATTTTGGGCGTCGTCGCTAATATGGTAGTATGTAAAATTACATGCCAATAGAGTTTGGAAATGATAATTTAGTGGTTCTGAATGAAATAGGTTATTTTTAGTTTTAATCACTGAGACGTTTGTTATATGCAACAAGTAAACAAATAAAACACGTCTATTTTGGGCGGCGTCGCTAATATGGTAGTATGTAAAATTACATGCCAATAGAGTTTAGAAATGATAATTTAGTGGTTCTGAATGAAATAGGTTCTTTTTAGTTTTAATCACTGAGACGTTTGTTATATGCAGTAAGTAAACAAACGAAACACGTCTATTTTGGGCGTCGTCGCTAATATGGTAGTATGTAAAATTACATGCCAATAGAGTTTAGAAATGATAATTTAGTGGTTCTGAATGAAATAGGTTCTTTTTAGTTTTACTCACTGAGACGTTTGTTATATGCAACAAGTAAACAAATAAAACACGTCTATTTTGGGCGTCGTCGCTAATATGGTAGTATGTAAAATTACATGCCAATAGAGTTTAGAAATGATAATTTAGTGGTTCTGAATGAAATAGGTTCTTTTTAGTTTTAATCACTGAGACGTTTGTTATATGCAACAAGTAAACAAATAAAACACGTCTATTTTGGGCGGCGTTGCTAATATGGTAGTATGTAAAATTACATGCCAATAGAGTTTAGAAATGATAATTTAGTGGTTCTGAATGAAATAGGTTCTTTTTAGTTTTAATCACTGAGACGTTTGTTATATGCAACAAGTAAACAAATAAAACACGTCTATTTTGGGCGTCGTCGCTAATATGGTAGTATGTAAAATTACATGCCAATAGAGTTTAGAAATGATAATTTAGTGGTTCTGAATGAAATAGGTTCTTTTTAGTTTTACTCACTGAGACGTTTGTTATATGCAACAAGTAAACAAATAAAACACGTCTATTTTGGGCGTCGTCGCTAATATGGTAGTATGTAAAATTACATGCCAATAGAGTTTAGAAATGATAATTTAGTGGTTCTGAATGAAATAGGTTCTTTTTAGTTTTAATCACTGAGACGTTTGTTATATGCAACAAGTAAACAAATAAAACACGTCTATTTTGGGCGGCGTCGCTAATATGGTAGTATGTAAAATTACATGCCAATAGAGTTTAGAAATGATAATTTAGTGGTTCTGAATGAAATAGGTTCTTTTTAGTTTTAATCACTGAGACGTTTGTTATATGCAACAAGTAAACAAATAAAACACGTTTATTTTGGGCGTCGTCGCTAATATGGTAGTATGTAAAATTACATGCCAATAGAGTTTAGAAATGATAATTTAGTGGTTCTGAATGAAATAGGTTCTTTTTAGTTTTACTCACTGAGACGTTTGTTATATGCAACAAGTAAACAAATAAAACCCTTCTATTTTGGGCGTCGTCGCTAATATGGTAGTATGTAAAATTACATGCCAATAGAGTTTAGAAATGATAATTTAGTGGTTCTGAATGAAATAGGTTCTTTTTAGTTTTAATCACTGAGACGTTTGTTATATGCAACAAGTAAACAAATAAAACACGTCTATTTTGGGCGGCGTCGCTAATATGGTAGTATGTAAAATTACATGCCAATAGAGTTTAGAAATGATAATTTAGTGGTTCTGAATGAAATAGGTTCTTTTTAGTTTTAATCACTGAGACGTTTGTTATATGCAACAAGTAAACAAATAAAACACGTCTAGTTTGGGCGTCGTCGCTAATATGGTAGTATGTAAAATTACATGCCAATAGAGTTTAGAAATGATAATTTAGTGGTTCTGAATGAAATAGGTTCTTTTTAGTTTTAATCACTGAGACGTTTGTTATATGCAACAAGTAAACAAATAAAACACGTCTATTTTGGGCGGCGTCGCTAATATGGTAGTATGTAAAATTACATGCCAATAGAGTTTAGAAATGATAATTTAGTGGTTCTGAATGAAATAGGTTCTTTTTAGTTTTAATCACTGAGACGTTTGTTATATGCAACAAGTAAACAAATAAAACACGTCTATTTTGGGCGTCGTCGCTAATATGGTAATATGTAAAATTACATGCCAATAGAGTTTAGAAATGATAATTTAGTGGTTCTGAATGAAATAGGTTCTTTTTAGTTTTACTCACTGAGACGTTTGTTATATGCAACAAGTAAACAAATAAAACACGTCTATTTTGGGCGTCGTCGCTAATATGGTAGTATGTAAAATTACATGCCAATAGAGTTTAGAAATGATAATTTAGTGGTTCTGAATGAAATAGGTTCTTTTTAGTTTTAATCACTGAGACGTTTGTTATATGCAACAAGTAAACAAATAAAACACGTCTATTTTGGGCGGCGTCGCTAATATGGTAGTATGTAAAATTACATGCCAATAGAGTTTAGAAATGATAATTTAGTGGTTCTGAATGAAATAGGTTCTTTTTAGTTTTAATCACTGAGACGTTTGTTATATGCAACAAGTAAACAAATAAAACACGTCTATTTTGGGCGTCGTCGCTAATATGGTAGTATGTAAAATTACATGCCAATAGAGTTTAGAAATGATAATTTAGTGGTTCTGAATGAAATAGGTTCTTTTTAGTTTTAATCACTGAGACGTTTGTTATATGCAACAAGTAAACAAATAAAACACGTCTATTTTGGGCGTCGTCGCTAAAATGGTAGTATGTAAAATTCCATGCCAATACAGTTTATAAATAATAATTTAGTGGTTCTGAATGAAATTGGTTCTTCTAAGTTTTACTCACTGGGACGTTTGTTATAGGCAATAAGTAAAACAAACGAAACACCTCTGTTTTGGTCGGCGTCGCTAATATGGTAGTATGTAAAATATCATGTCAATAGAGTTAAAAAATTGCATTTTAGTGGTTCTGAATGTATTACGTTCTTCTAAGTTTTACTAACTGAGACGTTTGTTATATGTAGTGAGTAAAACAGACGAAGCACCACTGTTTTGGTCGGCATCGGTAATATGGTAGTATGTAAAATTCCATGCCAATAGAGTTTAGGAATCATAATTTAGCAGTTCTGAATGTATTACGTTCTCCTAAGTTTTACTCACTGGGACGTTTGTTATATGCAACAATTAAACAAATAAAACACGTCTATTTTGGGCGTCGTCGCTAATTTGGTAGTATGTAAAATTACATGCCAATAGAGTTTAGAAATGATAATTTAGTGGTTCTGAATGAAATAGGTTATTTTTAGTTTTAATCACTGAGACGTTTGTTATATGCAACAAGTAAACAAATAAAACACGTCTATTTTGGGCGTCGTCGCTAATATGGTAGTGTGTAAAATTACATGCCAATAGAGTTTAGAAATGATAATTTAGTGGTTCTGAATGAAATAGGTTCTTTTTAGTTTTACTCACTGGGACGTTTGTTATATGCAACAATTAAACAAATAAAACACGTCTATTTTGGGCGTCGTCGCTAATATGGTAGTATGTAAAATTACATGCCAATAGAGTTTAGAAATGATAATTTAGTGGTTCTGAATGAAATAGGTTCTTTTTAGTTTTACTCACTGAGACGTTTGTTATATGCAACAAGTAAACAAATAAAACACGTCTATTTTGGGCGTCGTCGCTAATATGGTAGTATGTAAAATTACATGCCAATAGAGTTTAGAAATGATAATTTAGTGGTTCTGAATGAAATAGGTTATTTTTAGTTTTAATCACTGAGACGTTTGTTATATGCAACAAGTAAACAAATAAAACACGTCTATTTTGGGCGTCGTCGCTAATATGGTAGTATGTAAAATTACATGCCAATAGAGTTTAGAAATGATAATTTAGTGGTTCTGAATGAAATAGGTTCTTTTTAGTTTTATTAACTGAGACGTTTGTTATATGCAACAAGTAAACAAATAAAACACGTCTATTTTGGGCGTCGTCGCTAATATGGTAGTATGTAAAATTACATGCCAATAGAGTTTGGAAATGATAATTTAGTGGTTCTGAATGAAATAGGTTATTTTTAGTTTTAATCACTGAGACGTTTGTTATATGCAACAAGTAAACAAATAAAACACGTCTATTTTGGGCGTCGTCGCTAATATGGTAGTATGTAAAATTACATGCCAATAGAGTTTAGAAATGATAATTTAGTGGTTCTGAATGAAATAGGTTCTTTTTAGTTTTACTCACTGAGACGTTTGTTATATGCAACAAGTAAACAAATAAAACACGTCTATTTTGGGCGTCGTCATTAATATGGTAGTATGTAAAATTACATGCCAATAGAGTTTAGAAATGATAATTTAGTGGTTCTGAATGAAATAGGTTCTTTTTAGTTTTAATCACTGAGACGTTTGTTATATGCAACAAGTAAACAAATAAAACACGTCTATTTTGGGCGTCGTCGCTAATATGGTAGTATGTAAAATTACATGCCAATAGAGTTTAGAAATGATAATTTAGTGGTTCTGAATGAAATAGGTTCTTTTTAGTTTTACTCACTGAGACGTTTGTTATATGCAACAAGTAAACAAATAAAACACGTCTATTTTGGGCGTCGTCGCTAATATGGTAGTATGTAAAATTACATGCCAATAGAGTTTAGAAATGATAATTTAGTGGTTCTGAATGAAATAGGTTCTTTTTAGTTTTAATCACTGAGACGTTTGTTATATGCAACAAGTAAACAAATAAAACACGTCTATTTTGGGCGGCGTCGCTAATATGGTAGTATGTAAAATTACATGCCAATAGAGTTTAGAAATGATAATTTAGTGGTTCTGAATGAAATAGGTTCTTTTTAGTTTTAATCACTGAGACGTTTGTTATATGCAACAAGTAAACAAATAAAACACGTCTATTTTGGGCGTCGTCGCTAATATGGTAGTATGTAAAATTACATGCCAATAGAGTTTAGAAATGATAATTTAGTGGTTCTGAATGAAATAGGTTTTTTTTAGTTTTACTCACTGAGACGTTTGTTATATGCAACAAGTAAACAAATAAAACACGTCTATTTTGGGCGTCGTCGCTAATATGGTAGTATGTAAAATTACATGCCAATAGAGTTTAGAAATGATAATTTAGTGGTTCTGAATGAAATAGGTTCTTTTTAGTTTTAATCACTGAGACGTTTGTTATATGCAACAAGTAAACAAATAAAACACGTCTATTTTGGGCGGCGTCGCTAATATGGTAGTATGTAAAATTACATGCCAATAGAGTTTAGAAATGATAATTTAGTGGTTCTGAATGAAATAGGTTCTTTTTAGTTTTAATCACTGAGACGTTTGTTATATGCAACAAGTAAACAAATAAAACACGTCTATTTTGGGCGTCGTCGCTAATATGGTAGTATGTAAAATTACATGCCAATAGAGTTTAGAAATGATAATTTAGTGGTTCTGAATGAAATAGGTTCTTTTTAGTTTTACTCACTGAGACGTTTGTTATATGCAACAAGTAAACAAATAAAACACGTCTATTTTGGGCGTCGTCGCTAATATGGTAGTATGTAAAATTACATGCCAATAGAGTTTAGAAATGATAATTTAGTGGTTCTGAATGAAATAGGTTCTTTTTAGTTTTACTCACTGAGACGTTTGTTATATGCAACAAGTAAACAAATAAAACACGTCTATTTTGGGCGGCGTCGCTAATATGGTAGTATGTAAAATTACATGCCAATAGAGTTTAGAAATGATAATTTAGTGGTTCTGAATGAAATAGGTTCTTTTTAGTTTTAATCACTGAGACGTTTGTTATATGCAGTAAGTAAACAAACGAAACACGTCTATTTTGGGCGTCGTCGCTAATATGGTAGTATGTAAAATTACATGCCAATAGAGTTTAGAAATGATAATTTAGTGGTTCTGAATGAAATAGGTTCTTTTTAGTTTTACTCACTGAGACGTTTGTTATATGCAACAAGTAAACAAATAAAACACGTCTATTTTGGGCGTCGTCGCTAATATGGTAGTATGTAAAATTACATGCCAATAGAGTTTATAAATGATAATTTAGTGGTTCTGAATGAAATAGGTTCTTTTTAGTTTTAATCACTGAGACGTTTGTTATATGCAACAAGTAAACAAATAAAACACGTCTATTTTGGGCGGCGTCGCTAATATGGTAGTATGTAAAATTACATGCCAATAGAGTTTAGAAATGATAATTTAGTGGTTCTGAATGAAATAGGTTCTTTTTAGTTTTAATCACTGAGACGTTTGAGTAGTATAAAAGGATGGCTCCGATATTGCAAAATTTTAAAAAAAGTTTTTTAAAATTTTGCTATATCGTACCCATCACGTTTTTGCGAGACTAAAACGCTGCGAAACTACATTTTTGAAAAACTTTATGATTTTAGTAGTTGCCAACTTTTGAAATTTTTTGAATATTACTTTTTAAAACTTTTATGAGTTTTTAATTCGAAAACCCCGCATTACTGCCAAATAGCACGTCCTATAAAATCTTTACGAATCAAAAAAAGCTTCGTTAATCATATTCCGAAAAAGAAAGAGTGCCGTCTGGGTCATTTATAACCTTGGGCACACTCACTGCAATCTGCGTTCAAGACACGTTTTCCCCCACGGGGGATAGTGACGGCTCGCGATTTTCTCAGCATCCCTCTTGAAAAGAAAAGGGCGTTTTCCTTCAAGACCGTTTGCAGCCTCAATATTATTTTTTTTTTTAATACGAAATCCGGGTCAGCAACTGGTTTTCTTTGGGAAGCGATCATCCTTGTAAAGGATTTTCTTATTCAAATGCAATCTGGTTGGATGTTGTGTGTTTGTAAGTTTCGTTGTGGCTTTTTTCTTGAAGTTTTTAAGATAAAACTAGAGGGAACATGAAAAATAAATATTGACTTTAATGCATACCGAATGGATACTGTGAAATAGTGAATGGATACGGTGGATTACTGACATTTTGAGTAGACGGGGGGGCATGTCTTTTTCGTCGAGGATTTTTCCTCCGAAAATGACTGTTCCCTAGCTCTGTTCAACTTGTTTTAATGTCGCCTCTACTTTCTTAGATCTTCGGCTATTTTTAATACGTGAGTACTTTCTTTGAACTTTTGGCATTTAATACAATGAATTCTTAAAAAGATTTTTATATAATTTGTTTAAGAAAAATGATTTTAGAAATCTTTTTATTAAAATATTTTTATTCAAATGTTTAAAGTATTTTTAATATTTTGTTTATCAAAAGATTTTTCTAGAAATAAATCTTTATTTTTATATTCTTGTGTATAATATTTTTAAACAAATGATTAAGAAAAATGATTTTAGAAAAATAGTGGATATCTTTTATAAAAATATTTTTAATCAAATTTTGATTTTTACATTATTGATTGTTTAAAGCATTTTTAATATTTTGTTTTCAAATCAAAGATTTTCTAAAAATATATCTTTATATTCTTCTAAATTTTTTTAAACAATCTTATGTACAAAATTATTATTTATAATATCTTACCTTTTACAATATTTTTTCTTTCTTCTTAAATAAAACCTATGTATATTAAATCTTTAAAATCTCGTTTTAGATAACTTATTTTTTTAAAATGTTTACAAAATTTCTGTTTTATTTTGTATATTTTAAAATAATGATTAAATAAGTTATTTTTAAATTTTTTTACATTTCATTTGTTGTTATATAGGAAATAACACAACATATATCGATACAAAACCCATTTATTATTATTATAGATAAATTACAATACCAAATCTTTTTACTGTAAAGGCAATCACATCATTTTAGTGTATTTACATCAATCTTAAATGTGAATTGCTTAGTAGCATATATAAAATACAGTAAAAGTTTACAAAAGGAACAAAACATTATTTTTAATAAAATGAAATCAATCAAACTATAAATTTTATGATAAACTTTTACAAGTACAAAACATTATTTTAATGAACTTTTGGCATTTAATACAATGAATTCTTAAAAAGATTTTTATATAATTTGTTTAAGAAAAATGATTTTAGAAATCTTTTTATTAAAATATTTTTATTCAAATGTTTAAAGTATTTTTAATATTTTGTTTATCAAAAGATTTTTCTAGAAATAAATCTTTATTTTTATATTCTTGTGTATAATATTTTTAAACAAATGATTAAGAAAAATGATTTTAGAAAAATAGTGGATATCTTTTATAAAAATATTTTTAATCAAATTTTGATTTTTACATTATTGATTGTTTAAAGCATTTTTAATATTTTGTTTTCAAATCAAAGATTTTCTAAAAATATATCTTTATATTCTTCTAAATTTTTTTAAACAATCTTATGTACAAAATTATTATTTAAAATATCTTACCTTTTACAATATTTTTTCTTTCTTCTTAAATAAAACCTATGTATATTAAATCTTTAAAATCTCGTTTTAGATAACTTATTTTTTAAAATGTTTACAAAATTTCTGTTTTATTTTGTATATTTTAAAATAATGATTAAATAAGTTATTTTTAAATTTTTTTACATTTCATTTGTTGTTATATAGGAAATAACACAACATATATCGATACAAAACCCATTTATTATTATTATAGATAAATTACAATACCAAATCTTTTTACTGTAAAGGCAATCACATCATTTTAGTGTATTTACATCAATCTTAAATGTGAATTGCTTAGTAGCATATATAAAATACAGTAAAAGTTTATAAAAGGAACAAAACATTATTTTTAATAAAATGAAATCAATCAAACTATAAATTTTATGATAAACTTTTACAAGTACAAAACATTATTTTAATGAACTTTTGGCATTTAATACAATGAATTCTTAAAAAGATTTTTATATAATTTGTTTAAGAAAAATGATTTTAGAAATCTTTTTATTAAAATATTTTTATTCAAATGTTTAAAGTATTTTTAATATTTTGTTTATCAAAAGATTTTTCTAGAAATAAATCTTTATTTTTATATTCTTGTGTATAATATTTTTAAACAAATGATTAAGAAAAATGATTTTAGAAAAATAGTGGATATCTTTTATAAAAATATTTTTAATCAAATTTTGATTTTTACATTATTGATTGTTTAAAGCATTTTTAATATTTTGTTTTCAAATCAAAGATTTTCTAAAAATATATCTTTATATTCTTCTAAATTTTTTTAAACAATCTTATGTACAAAATTATTATTTATAATATCTTACCTTTACAATATTTTTTCTTTCTTCTTAAATAAAACCTATGTATATTAAATCTTTAAAATCTCGTTTTAGATAACTTATTTTTTAAAATGTTTACAAAATTTCTGTTTTATTTTGTATATTTTAAAATAATGATTAAATAAGTTATTTTTAATTTTTTTTACATTTCATTTGTTGTTATATAGGAAATAACACAACATATATCGATACAAAACCCATTTATTATTATTATAGATAAATTACAATACCAAATCTTTTTACTGTAAAGGCAATCACATCATTTTAGTGTATTTACATCAATCTTAAATGTGAATTGCTTAGTAGCATATATAAAATACAGTAAAAGTTTACAAAAGGAACAAAACATTATTTTTAATAAAATGAAATCAATCAAACTATAAATTTTATGATAAACTTTTACAAGTACAAAACATTATTTTAATAACAGATTTCAATATTTTTATGATAACATTAGAAAACATTTTACAAAGTACAAACAATATTATTTAATAATGTGATCAAACTAAACTAAATATACATCACCCGTTTTTCACATGTTTAAAACATTGCATAAATATACCACCACCTTTTAGTAAAAATAAAACATGTCACTCTTCACTTTCTTCAATCAAATAATGTCCAAAACTTAAACTTTTTATACCATCGTCTAAAATATATTTTTTATCAAAAAAGCTGTTTAAAGTTTTTCTATTTTCGAGTACTGTTTTTAAATTGTGTTGTTTGGATTTAATGGCTATTTGTGTGTGTTTTAAATTTAATTGGTTAAACAAGACATTTTTATAATCTTCGGATCCCAGGGTGTCTAAGGTGGATTTTTTTACTCCTTTAGCAGTTTTTTTTACAGAATCTTCGTATGTAATGCAATACATTTTACATTTAAGAGCAACAAATTCTTTAATTGCACTACATGATTCATTTTTTAAAAAACCGAGACACCCGCTATTTTGGGGGTTGTAGGCTATATGGTTGGTGGGAAAATTACTGAGGTCCAAAATGTCTGAAAATTTTGTATTCATATCGCTGTAAACATCATTTGTTGTTATTTTTGCAAAGATGGAATCAGTATCGGTATACAACAGGCTACATCTGTTTTTATAATGTTTTTTAAGGTGAGAATAATACAATTTGTACATTTGCAACTTCGCCCGTTCAAGTACAGAAAATCCAATAAAAATGGGGGAATTTAGGAATAGATTTTTCTTTTTCATTTTAAAAACAGCAAAAGATTCGTTGATACTTTCAAAATAATCTAAAAGCGGACTGGATAATTTTCTTTTACACTGTTCCTGGGTGAAAGCTCCCTGCATATCAATTCTTTTCCTATTATTAGCTATACTTTTTCCAAAAATCCCATTATTCATTAATTTTAAGAGATCCCTTTCAAAACGATCATCGGTTTGTTGCCTTTTTTCGTTATTAAAAGAAATGTAAGGTTTGAGATAATCCCTTTGATGAAAGGATAAAATTCGATGAATTTTTTTTAATACCAATCCCTGTTCCAAATAATATTGAAGGTTTAAATAGTGGGTTACATAGTTCCGTTTTGTATAGAAATTGGGGATTAATTTTCGAGAATAATTTGTAAATTTTATATTTTCTTTCTCTATTAAGTTTTTTTGATACGGCGATAACATGTCCTTTTCAACTTTTATATGCTGAACGGCGAGAGGGAAGTCATTATGAAAATCTTGTATTTCGTTTTTGGGATATTCCAGGGTTACCTCCAAAAAATATCCTGTCGTTGATTCCGGTGAAATGTCAAACAAATTAAAGCTCTCGATTTCATCTTGTCTTAGCCATTTGAAATTGCCATAGGGAAGAAAACTCTGTAGACAAAATCCGTATAAATTTATAGCGTCTAGCGTAATGATATAACTGTGCTCTATGGTGGGGTCGTATGACGAAAGGTAAGGGTTGTTTGCTTTTGCATAACGGTCACCGAGTGTGACAACTCCACCACGGATATTACCCTCCAGCCAAATAAACATGTTGACGTCTGTAAACAACTGTATTTCGGCTTTCGTTAGGCGAAGGCAAGCATCCCACGCTAAATTTGCGGCAGAAATAAAGTGAACAGGGTCCAATCGGTAATATTGCATTGATTTGCGGCGAAACGATGTAAAGACTTCGGCAAGGAAAATTACATCCAATCGTTGATATAATTCTAGATAGTCACCAAAGTTTTTTAATTTAAATGTTTTATAGATGAGAAGTTCATGATCGTAATCGATTTGGGATATTGCCGAATTTGTTAATTTATTAAAAAAGGCTGACTTAGGAGGAAATTTAGAATGTTTCAAGACATTTTCATCCGAGAAATACGAATAGGGGAACGTGTTTTTTCTTTGTAGGAGATGTCGGTTTTTTAAATGTTTGAAATATGAATTAAACAATGAAAAGTTGTGATTGGAGGATTTTAATGTTTCTACGAGAGTTGCGAGAGATGCATTTAAAAATTGCATAGTGTCCATAAATTTCATTTCATCGATTTGAAAAACCGAAAAACGCTGCGTGTTTACTGGAATAATATTTATTTTCTCTCCTACATGCCAATTGACTTCTTTAAGAATAAAATTAAGGTCGTATCCGCGTAAATTGTGAAAATAAATGGGCAAAAAGAAAGAGGTTCGAAGATTTAAATTACAACTGACATGGCTAAATCCTCTGATGTTGTCATTGTAAGTAAAGTGGCAATGGTCCAAAACTTGAAGGTCCGTCGAGAGAAACGGCTTTTCGCATATGTGGCATTCGGTCTTATTACTCGGTATCCTCCCCTTCATGGGGGCGATTTCATGCATTTTGGCAATTAGTTTCTTTGTGATTTTTTTAAGAACCGAAAGAAAATTTTGAATAACGTCTAGCCCTTGGTAATACTTTTGAAAAATTAATTTGTCGTTAATGTCTAAAACGATTATAAAATACGTGTAAGGAATGTGTTCCTCAATCGGGGTCGAAAAAGTTTTTGTTGGATGTTGCATTGCACTCGATATTGGACGTAGCATGCTCTCGAAATCGCAAAACACGACAAAAGGATGATACAACATTTTATGAACATTTTTAAACTTAAGTATACGGTTTTCATTAAACGGCATGGCTATCTTTTGAGGCGCGTTTTTTACACAAAGATCTTTGTGTGTTTGTAATGTCGTTCTCCTTTGAAACCCGCTGAGACAATTTTCACAAAAATGGTGTAATCCTTTCTTTTCTGATAACAATCGATTGAAATTTTTAATAAGAAAATAATGTTTTTTATACAAAAGCAAATTTACTTTTTTACCTACTGTTTTACCCTTATATATAGGATAAAGGTTTGAAGTGTAACCGTATACTTTTATTTGTAGTTTGTTAAGCTTTTCGAATTTCGCTATTTGATCAATGGTTACTGGGAATTTAAGTAAACTATAATCTAGGTTAGCTAAATAACGGTCATATTTTGAGGGGTAATTGGAATTGGCAACGACAGGATATAATTTTGCGAGTATGCAATACAGAAAGCACATGTGATTGTTACATTTTATGTTTAATAGGGCTTGTTTGTTTTTTAGACGTTTCGGCAGCGCAATGGTTCCACACCCCCCTCCCATCCCCCATGCGACATAATTCCCAATGTGAAGGTCCAAAAACTCGATATTTTTTATCACCCATCCGCTCCCATTTAAAAGGAAATTTTCCACTCCATGTTTAAGATTATCAAAGGCGTTATCTATGGCCGAAAAAATCTCGTAGGGCGAGAGGATTCGTGCAGTATTTGAGTTGAAATAAAAAGTTTGGGTTACTTCTTCCTGATCAATATGTTTAAAAAATAATACGCTTATGCATATAACTAAGCGTATTCTTAACGCTAAAGAGGTATTTAACTGGTCGAAAATGTCGTCCCTGATATCGGCGTGTAATCGGTCTACGTCTCGGTAGTTTAATGTACACCGAAGACTGCGGAGGTAGCCCCTGAAAGCAGAACGAAACGGTGCAAAATGAAACATTTGGCGTTGGACTTACTGTACTCGAACGGGTGGGTTTTTTGGACTACAGTACTCGATTAATTGAGGGGGATTAAGTTATTTTTATAAAGTGAGACAAGCAAATGTTTTTTTTTTTAAATTTTGAAGTCGTTTGCCTTGCAATACTCCATCACGGTTTCTATGGCCTTTCGGACCGTCTGGATTTGTTTGATGTTGATATTGAATCGGTTTTTTATTTCTCCATCTACATTCTTATAAAACCCCAGATAGTATTCCTTTTTAAAAGGCTTCACCTCCAACACAATGTCGGATCCGATGTAGATAGAGTATGGGTCCAGGGTAGGTTTCGCAAGTGGCACTTCGGTAGAGGAGAGATTGAGGTCAAATTTTTGGAGTTTCCTTTTTCGAGTTGATTCGCGGGCTGGTGATTTGGCCTTTCGTTTTAGTTGGGTGAAGTCCTCCTCATCTGATGACCTTTTTTTACTCGACTCCCCACCTGATGGCCTGACCTTTCTTTTTAGTGGAGCAAAATCCTCTTCGTCCGAGGAGAGGATCATGGATTTGTCGTTTCTATCTGGGGCAAATTAAAAAGAACTTTTGAATGAAATGAACTTTGAAATTAAATTTAAATGAACTTTGTGCAGAGTACACATAGACTTTACTTGAGGGGGGATAATGCGGCTTAGCTAAATAGATTTTAAAAATACTCACCAGACATGACAGAGGAGTTTTCGGATGCTGGGTCTTCGACAGGGCACTGAAGAAGTAATGTGAAGATTGCGAAAAGCAAAAGCACTATTTATATGAAGATTTTACCTTGGTGGAAATCCCAACATTCCATGGTTGAAGGGTACAAATTTCATAGGGCATTGCAATACGGGATGTTTTTAGATGGAAATCCTTGAAGTGTGTTTCATGAAAGCGCCTTTGCGGAAAAAAAAGTGATTATCCATTCATGTATATCCTTGACGCAAAGAGAGAATGCACGCCAAGGAGCACGTTTTTTGTTTAAAATGCAATCATTTAAATATTTTTACATGTGTAATTCCTTCCTTTTGAGCCGAGTCTATTATAATATCCATTTTTGCGAAAATGGTATCTCATCCTTGAAATGTTCGCGATGCGAAGATTTTGCTTCCCCCCCTAAGTAATTTATTGCTGTGTCCATTTTTTGGGAAATAAGATTAGCATAAGATAAAAATGAAAGCACATCCCTGAAATATTTCGTTTTCTGAATGCAGCGTAATTTGTTCGAGCATGGAGGTGGACAAATTTAAATAAACAGCAACATTTATGATTTTAGAAGGATAAAAGTGTTTGATGAGAATTATACATTTGAAATTAGTCAAATTTCAGTTTTTCACATAATATTTTCAAAGTGTGTTCGCATAAAAATGTTTTGTATCGCGGATATTTTTCTATCATTAATTGGGCAAATGTTAAAAAAAAACCAATTTTTACGAGGGTTACTCCGTCTACAAATAAGCTATGTGAGAGCGTGCGTAGCGTGCTTATAGATGGAGGGGATTTATCTACAAGCTCTTTTATTTCATTACCACAATACCGTGCAATTTCTTCCATCTTTATGAACACTTATCCTTTTATCATTCCTATATATAATATCTAAAAAAGTTAAGATTAAAAATAATAACAAAAAAGACAGTTTACAGTTAAAAATATTTTATACATATTATTTTCTCAAGACAATATACATATTATTATTTTCAATATATTTTGCGTACACTGTCTATGATACAGCGAGAGTCTAGGCTTTTCAAAAATTCTTCAGTTACAAAATGTAGTAGTCCATTGTTCTCTTGAACGAATTCAGTGGCTATTTGTTTTAGATTAAGTTTCATCACTGCCAAATTAAAATATTTGTTGAGTTTCGTTTCATTACTCATTGTAACACACTCATGTCCTAGTTGATTTTCGTAAGAAAGTTTGCATCCGTCACATTTCAAAACAAGGTTCATAGCTTTTTCTAGATGAGTTTTCAAAAATTCACAGAGAGAAACACTTAATATCATTTCGGCATCGGTTTTCTCGACATTTGCTTGGGTGGCACACTCTGCATTCTCCGTCTTCATCAGCATCCATCTTTTCAACGCATGTGTGAGCAGGAAATGTATAACACTTTCCGTGATGAGATGGGTCATATCTTTCAACTGACACCATTGGTATTCTGACATCAAAAGTACCCCCGGTATGAAGTGTCGGGAAAAGTTCGGTTTCAGAAAGCATCTTTGCATGGATACTTGCATCCCGTCACTTGTTTCAACAGTCGCAAGGAATAGTTCATTTTCGACGATTGAAAATGTCTCAAACGAGGTAGGCAAATCCACAAAAATTGGGTTATTCACATTCTCACAAAAGGATTGCCAAAGGAATGGTGGAAGGATAATTCCATTTTCTGATGGCAGAAAGTCACCTGATGCGATTCTAACAAATTCACATATGCGAATAAACACTTCGTTGTCTTCATCCAAAGACACAATCACAAATAATCCGTTTCCTAAATGAAGACAATTTTCCGGCAGCGTCGATTTATGCGTGTTGTAGATATCAAGGGATCTTAAGCGCCTTGCAGTCTCGGCAAAGCTAATAGGAGTCGTCGTCTTATCCATGTCGAGTTTTAAAGAGAAATGATAGCACCTTATTTCATCCAGCTCAAGAAAATAACATCATTTCAAAAAAATCCGGTTTTAATTATTCCAAAATAATATTATTCGCATTAAAACATGATTCAACAAGATATTTCGACTTATACCATCCTGAACGTGTTTCGCATTAAAACATGTTTCAACAAGATATTTCGAGTTACACCATCCTGAACATGTTTCGCATTAAAACACGTTTCAACAAAATATTTCGACTCCTGAACATGTTTCAACAAGATATTTCATCATGTCTCGAGTCAGTTTTGATAAAACGTTTTTCGAAACATTGTTTAATTCATGGCGCCATCTATCGTTCGTTTTAAAAGTATTATTTTCTCTGGCAGCTGACTCGAGCTCGCGATCTAAAAGTCTTCGTGGCTGAATTGGCATGCATTAACCAACTGAGCTACGAAGACTTGGAGAGAAATGATATGAGACTTTTTAAAAAGGAGATCATACATGTGTATTTAAAAAAAAAAAAACATTTTTATTTCGGAATAAGTTGAGAGAGTAATTTTCCTCACAAATCATCAGCCATTTCATTTTGATGCAGCACTTGGATAATCTTGTCTTCTAACCGAATCTCTGGTTTATTTATTTGGTAATATTCCGAAACCAGATCCGGAGATACGAGAGCCATTTTTCTAGACATTGCCTGCTAATAATTTTAAAACGGTTGGAATAATCATTGACAAAATTGATCCGCCTGTTTGTTGCGTTAATATTTTTCTCTTCGACGACAACCCTGTTTTTTTATCGGCTAATTTGCGAATAACTTTTTATACGGTGCCAATTTTTGTACTTGAACCCCCGGAATATTGCCGTGCAATAAATTTTGACAAATTTCACAGATAGATTTTAGCTGATCCGTACTCGCTGTGTTTAAGATCGCTTTTCGTTGTTGTGGTGAGGCTTTAGAGAGTATATGCAATAAATGCACGTGTTTTTTTATCCGTTTCATTGTTCTACTGGCACAAACACCCAATTGATAAAATTTTCATCAGGAAAGATAGATGCTCTCAACCTCTGCTCGTCGCACGTCAGCGGGTGGACATCTACGAATAAATAGCTGTATGGTTCGCACGTTGCCTTTTTATACGCGTCCATGAACTATTTACCTTTAAGAGGAAACGCTTGTCTCGCGAAACAGGACATTTGAGATGCGTCTCGGTTGTTGCGAAACAAAACGATATAGTGCGTATTCAAACTAATATCTCGCATCACTTTCACTTTCGGAAAAAGATTTTGTGTAATAAGTATTACACTAAAATTTTTATGGTGCGACGTGACTCGAAACATTAATTCCACTTCTTCGTTTAATTTTGATTGTAAATCGTCAAACACCACCAAATCAAACGCCTCTTCTTCGGTGGTAATCCGCATACAAATTTTATCCCTGGTTCAGCGCCCATCCATTTTTGATAGACGGAAAAACACCAACACACCGTTTTAATCTCACGTTCGTAGACATCACTTTTATAAGTTTTCTCACTAGTTCTGTTTTTCCAGAAGAAGATGGTCCCGTACATATCATCGTGGAGGGAAATTTTAATTTCAGCTTTGTTGACAGAGTTTCAAAAATTCGTCTTTAAAAAGTTGAATTCCGCGTTGTTCTGGTTTTAAATCATTCGTTCCGTTATAATAAAACTTTCTTATATCATACACCACCTTTTTCTCCTTTGTACATTTATGAAAATACACTCGGCGACCAATATTTTCCGAGACCGAACAAGTACTCTTGCTCAAATCCACATATTCTTCGTTTGGTATCGGCAACACTATCAATTCTGCGAGACATACGATCGCAAGGATCGCGATTACAACTGTTTTCACCTCCATTTGACGTTCTCGTGTTTTCTATTTATATATATATATATACCCCAAAATAATTGTCGTTTTGAAAAGAGTGGGTTTTCGAATTGACTAGTTTTCTAAAAGTTTTTTTCTGAAACTACTATACAAATACTTTTCAAGTTTTCTAATTTCTCAATTTCAGAAACCATAAAACTTTTTATAAAACGATGGTATCTGTATTGTAGATTTAAAAAAACATTTTTTTTTAAATCTGCAATACAGATACCATCGTTTTATACTACTCGTTTGTTATATGCAACAAGTAAACAAATAAAACACGTCTATTTTGGGCGTCGTCGCTAATATGGTAGTATGTAAAATTACATGCCAATAGAGTTTAGAAATGATAATTTAGTGGTTCTGAATGAAATAGGTTCTTTTTAGTTTTACTCACTGAGACGTTTGTTATATGCAACAAGTAAACAAATAAAACACGTCTATTTTGGGCGTCGTCGCTAATATGGTAGTATGTAAAATTACATGCCAATAGAGTTTAGAAATGATAATTTAGTGGTTCTGAATGAAATAGGTTCTTTTTAGTTTTAATCACTGAGACGTTTGTTATATGCAACTAGTAAACAAATAAAACACGTCTATTTTGGGCGGCGTCGCTAATATGGTAGTATGTAAAATTACATGCCAATAGAGTTTAGAAATGATAATTTAGTGGTTCTGAATGAAATAGGTTCTTTTTAGTTTTAATCACTGAGACGTTTGTTATATGCAACAAGTAAACAAATAAAACACGTTTATTTTGGGCGTCGTCGCTAATATGGTAGTATGTAAAATTACATGCCAATAGAGTTTAGAAATGATAATTTAGTGGTTCTGAATGAAATAGGTTCTTTTTAGTTTTACTCACTGAGACGTTTGTTATATGCAACAAGTAAACAAATAAAACCCGTCTATTTTGGGCGTCGTCGCTAATATGGTAGTATGTAAAATTACATGCCAATAGAGTTTAGAAATGATAATTTAGTGGTTCTGAATGAAATAGGTTCTTTTTAGTTTTAATCACTGAGACGTTTGTTATATGCAACAAGTAAACAAATAAAACACGTCTATTTTGGGCGGCGTCGCTAATATGGTAGTATGTAAAATTACATGCCAATAGAGTTTAGAAATGATAATTTAGTGGTTCTGAATGAAATAGGTTCTTTTTAGTTTTAATCACTGAGACGTTTGTTATATGCAACAAGTAAACAAATAAAACACGTCTAGTTTGGGCGTCGTCGCTAATATGGTAGTATGTAAAATTACATGCCAATAGAGTTTAGAAATGATAATTTAGTGGTTCTGAATGAAATAGGTTATTTTTAGTTTTAATCACTGAGACGTTTGTTATATGCAACAAGTAAACAAATAAAACACGTCTATTTTGGGCGGCGTCGCTAATATGGTAGTATGTAAAATTACATGCCAATAGAGTTTAGAAATGATAATTTAGTGGTTCTGAATGAAATATGTTCTTTTTAGTTTTAATCACTGAGACGTTTGTTATATGCAACAAGTAAACAAATAAAACACGTCTATTTTGGGCGTCGTCGCTAATATGGTAATATGTAAAATTACATGCCAATAGAGTTTAGAAATGATAATTTAGTGGTTCTGAATGAAATAGGTTCTTTTTAGTTTTACTCACTGAGACGTTTGTTATATGCAACAAGTAAACAAATAAAACACGTCTATTTTGGGCGTCGTCGCTAATATGGTAGTATGTAAAATTACATGCCAATAGAGTTTAGAAATGATAATTTAGTGGTTCTGAATGAAATAGGTTCTTTTTAGTTTTAATCACTGAGACGTTTGTTATATGCAACAAGTAAACAAATAAAACACGTCTATTTTGGGCGGCGTCGCTAATATGGTAGTATGTAAAATTAAATGCCAATAGAGTTTAGAAATGATAATTTAGTGGTTCTGAATGAAATAGGTTCTTTTTAGTTTTAATCACTGAGACGTTTGTTATATGCAACAAGTAAACAAATAAAACACGTCTATTTTGGGCGTCGTCGCTAATATGGTAGTATGTAAAATTACATGCCAATAGAGTTTAGAAATGATAATTTAGTGGTTCTGAATGAAATAGGTTCTTTTTAGTTTTACTCACTGAGACGTTTGTTATATGCAACAAGTAAACAAATAAAACACGTCTATTTTGGGCGTCGTCGCTAATATGGTAGTATGTAAAATTACATGCCAATAGAGTTTAGAAATGATAATTTAGTGGTTCTGAATGAAATAGGTTCTTTTTAGTTTTAATCACTGAGACGTTTGTTATATGCAACAAGTAAACAAATAAAACACGTCTATTTTGGGCGGCGTCGCTAATATGGTAGTATGTAAAATTACATGCCAATAGAGTTTAGAAATGATAATTTAGTGGTTCTGAATGAAATAGGTTCTTTTTAGTTTTAATCACTGAGACGTTTGTTATATGCAACAAGTAAACAAATAAAACACGTTTATTTTGGGCGTCGTCGCTAATATGGTAGTATGTAAAATTACATGCCAATAGAGTTTAGAAATGATAATTTAGTGGTTCTGAATGAAATAGGTTCTTTTTAGTTTTACTCACTGAGACGTTTGTTATATGCAACAAGTAAACAAATAAAACCCGTCTATTTTGGGCGTCGTCGCTAATATGGTAGTATGTAAAATTACATGCCAATAGAGTTTAGAAATGATAATTTAGTGGTTCTGAATGAAATAGGTTCTTTTTAGTTTTAATCACTGAGACGTTTGTTATATGCAACAAGTAAACAAATAAAACACGTCTATTTTGGGCGGCGTCGCTAATATGGTAGTATGTAAAATTACATGCCAATAGAGTTTAGAAATGATAATTTAGTGGTTCTGAATGAAATAGGTTCTTTTTAGTTTTAATCACTGAGACGTTTGTTATATGCAACAAGTAAACAAATAAAACACGTCTAGTTTGGGCGTCGTCGCTAATATGGTAGTATGTAAAATTACATGCCAATAGAGTTTAGAAATGATAATTTAGTGGTTCTGAATGAAATAGGTTATTTTTAGTTTTAATCACTGAGACGTTTGTTATATGCAACAAGTAAACAAATAAAACACGTCTATTTTGGGCGGCGTCGCTAATATGGTAGTATGTAAAATTACATGCCAATAGAGTTTAGAAATGATAATTTAGTGGTTCTGAATGAAATAGGTTCTTTTTAGTTTTAATCACTGAGACGTTTGTTATATGCAACAAGTAAACAAATAAAACACGTCTATTTTGGGCGTCGTCGCTAATATGGTAATATGTAAAATTACATGCCAATAGAGTTTAGAAATGATAATTTAGTGGTTCTGAATGAAATAGGTTCTTTTTAGTTTTACTCACTGAGACGTTTGTTATATGCAACAAGTAAACAAATAAAACACGTCTATTTTGGGCGTCGTCGCTAATATGGTAGTATGTAAAATTACATGCCAATAGAGTTTAGAAATGATAATTTAGTGGTTCTGAATGAAATAGGTTCTTTTTAGTTTTAATCACTGAGACGTTTGTTATATGCAACAAGTAAACAAATAAAACACGTCTATTTTGGGCGGCGTCGCTAATATGGTAGTATGTAAAATTAAATGCCAATAGAGTTTAGAAATGATAATTTAGTGGTTCTGAATGAAATAGGTTCTTTTTAGTTTTAATCACTGAGACGTTTGTTATATGCAACAAGTAAACAAATAAAACACGTCTATTTTGGGCGTCGTCGCTAATATGGTAGTATGTAAAATTACATGCCAATAGAGTTTAGAAATGATAATTTAGTGGTTCTGAATGAAATAGGTTCTTTTTAGTTTTACTCACTGAGACGTTTGTTATATGCAACAAGTAAACAAATAAAACACGTCTATTTTGGGCGTCGTCGCTAATATGGTAGTATGTAAAATTACATGCCAATAGAGTTTAGAAATGATAATTTAGTGGTTCTGAATGAAATAGGTTCTTTTTAGTTTTAATCACTGAGACGTTTGTTATATGCAACAAGTAAACAAATAAAACACGTCTATTTTGGGCGGCGTCGCTAATATGGTAGTATGTAAAATTACATGCCAATAGAGTTTAGAAATGATAATTTAGTGGTTCTGAATGAAATAGGTTCTTTTTAGTTTTAATCACTGAGACGTTTGTTATATGCAACAAGTAAACAAATAAAACACGTCTATTTTGGGCGGCGTCGCTAATATGGTAGTATGTAAAATTACATGCCAATAGAGTTTAGAAATGATAATTTAGTGGTTCTGAATGAAATAGGTTCTTTTTAGTTTTAATCACTGAGACGTTTGTTATATGCAACAAGTAAACAAATAAAACACGTCTATTTTGGGCGTCGTCACTAATATGGTAGTATGAGAAAATTACATGCCAATAGAGTTTAGAAATGATAATTTAGTGGTTCTGAATGAAATAGGTTCTTTTTAGTTTTACTCACTGAGACGTTTGTTATATGCAACAAGTAAACAAATAAAACACGTCTATTTTGGGCGTCGTCGCTAATATGGTAGTATGTAAAATTACATGCCAATAGAGTTTAGAAATGATAATTTAGTGGTTCTGAATGAAATAGGTTCTTTTTAGTTTTAATCACTGAGACGTTTGTTATATGCAACAAGTAAACAAATAAAACACGTCTATTTTGGGCGGCGTCGCTAATATGGTAGTATGTAAAATTACATGCCAATAGAGTTTAGAAATGATAATTTAGTGGTTCTGAATGAAATAGGTTCTTTTTAGTTTTAATCACTGAGACGTTTGTTATATGCAACAAGTAAACAAATAAAACACGTCTATTTTGGGCGTCGTCGCTAATATGGTAGTATGTAAAATTACATGCCAATAGAGTTTAGAAATGATAATTTAGTGGTTCTGAATGAAATAGGTTCTTTTTAGTTTTACTCACTGAGACGTTTGTTATATGCAACAAGTAAACAAATAAAACACGTCTATTTTGGGCGGCGTCGCTAATATGGTAGTATGTAAAATTACATGCCAATAGAGTTTAGAAATGATAATTTAGTGGTTCTGAATGAAATAGGTTCTTTTTAGTTTTACTCACTGAGACGTTTGTTATATGCAACAAGTAAACAAATAAAACACGTCTATTTTGGGCGTCGTCGCTAATATGGTAGTATGTAAAATTACATGCCAATAGAGTTTAGAAATGATAATTTAGTGGTTCTGAATGAAATAGGTTCTTTTTAGTTTTACTCACTGAGACGTTTGTTATATGCAACAAGTAAACAAATAAAACACGTCTATTTTGGGCGGCGTCGCTAATATGGTAGTATGTAAAATTACATGCCAATAGAGTTTAGAAATGATAATTTAGTGGTTCTGAATGAAATAGGTTCTTTTTAGTTTTAATCACTGAGACGTTTGTTATATGCAACAAGTAAACAAATAAAACACGTCTATTTTGGGCGGCGTCGCTAATATGGTAGTATGTAAAATTACATGCCAATAGAGTTTAGAAATGATAATTTAGTGGTTCTGAATGAAATAGGTTCTTTTTAGTTTTAATCACTGAGACGTTTGTTATATGCAACAAGTAAACAAATAAAACACGTTTATTTTGGGCGTCGTCGCTAATATGGTAGTATGTAAAATTACATGCCAATAGAGTTTAGAAATGATAATTTAGTGGTTCTGAATGAAATAGGTTCTTTTTAGTTTTACTCACTGAGACGTTTGTTATATGCAACAAGTAAACAAATAAAACCCGTCTATTTTGGGCGTCGTCGCTAATATGGTAGTATGTAAAATTACATGCCAATAGAGTTTAGAAATGATAATTTAGTGGTTCTGAATGAAATAGGTTCTTTTTAGTTTTAATCACTGAGACGTTTGTTATATGCAACAAGTAAACAAATAAAACACGTCTATTTTGGGCGGCGTCGCTAATATGGTAGTATGTAAAATTACATGCCAATAGAGTTTAGAAATGATAATTTAGTGGTTCTGAATGAAATAGGTTCTTTTTAGTTTTAATCACTGAGACGTTTGTTATATGCAACAAGTAAACAAATAAAACACGTCTAGTTTGGGCGTCGTCGCTAATATGGTAGTATGTAAAATTACATGCCAATAGAGTTTAGAAATGATAATTTAGTGGTTCTGAATGAAATAGGTTATTTTTAGTTTTAATCACTGAGACGTTTGTTATATGCAACAAGTAAACAAATAAAACACGTCTATTTTGGGCGGCGTCGCTAATATGGTAGTATGTAAAATTACATGCCAATAGAGTTTAGAAATGATAATTTAGTGGTTCTGAATGAAATAGGTTCTTTTTAGTTTTAATCACTGAGACGTTTGTTATATGCAACAAGTAAACAAATAAAACACGTCTATTTTGGGCGTCGTCGCTAATATGGTAATATTTAAAATTACATGCCAATAGAGTTTAGAAATGATAATTTAGTGGTTCTGAATGAAATAGGTTCTTTTTAGTTTTACTCACTGAGACGTTTGTTATATGCAACAAGTAAACAAATAAAACACGTCTATTTTGGGCGGCGTCGCTAATATGGTAGTATGTAAAATTACATGCCAATAGAGTTTAGAAATGATAATTTAGTGGTTCTGAATGAAATAGGTTCTTTTTAGTTTTAATCACTGAGACGTTTGTTATATGCAACAAGTAAACAAATAAAACACGTC
Organism: Troglohyphantes excavatus; assembly: GCA_963932185.1. Lineage (NCBI taxonomy): Eukaryota > Metazoa > Arthropoda > Arachnida > Araneae > Linyphiidae > Troglohyphantes > Troglohyphantes excavatus. The sequence continues at coordinate 10,837,168 of OZ010668.1, forward strand.
TATTTTGGGCGTCGTCGCTAATATGGTAGTATGAGAAAATTACATGCCAATAGAGTTTAGAAATGATAATTTAGTGGTTCTGAATGAAATAGGTTCTTTTTAGTTTTACTCACTGAGACGTTTGTTATATGCAACAAGTAAACAAATAAAACACGTCTATTTTGGGCGTCGTCGCTAATATGGTAGTATGTAAAATTACATGCCAATAGAGTTTAGAAATGATAATTTAGTGGTTCTGAATGAAATAGGTTCTTTTTAGTTTTAATCACTGAGACGTTTGTTATATGCAACAAGTAAACAAATAAAACACGTCTATTTTGGGCGGCGTCGCTAATATGGTAGTATGTAAAATTACATGCCAATAGAGTTTAGAAATGATAATTTAGTGGTTCTGAATGAAATAGGTTCTTTTTAGTTTTAATCACTGAGACGTTTGTTATATGCAACAAGTAAACAAATAAAACACGTCTATTTTGGGCGTCGTCGCTAATATGGTAGTATGTAAAATTACATGCCAATAGAGTTTAGAAATGATAATTTAGTGGTTCTGAATGAAATAGGTTCTTTTTAGTTTTACTCACTGAGACGTTTGTTATATGCAACAAGTAAACAAATAAAACACGTCTATTTTGGGCGTCGTCGCTAATATGGTAGTATGTAAAATTACATGCCAATAGAGTTTAGAAATGATAATTTAGTGGTTCTGAATGAAATAGGTTCTTTTTAGTTTTACTCACTGAGACGTTTGTTATATGCAACAAGTAAACAAATAAAACACGTCTATTTTGGGCGTCGTCGCTAATATGGTAGTATGTAAAATTTCATGCCAATAGAGTTTAGAAATGATAATTTAGTGGTTCTGAATGAAATAGGTTCTTTTTAGTTTTACTCACTGAGACGTTTGTTATATGCAACAAGTAAACAAATAAAACACGTCTATTTTGGGCGGCGTCGCTAATATGGTAGTATGTAAAATTACATGCCAATAGAGTTTAGAAATGATAATTTAGTGGTTCTGAATGAAATAGGTTCTTTTTAGTTTTAATCACTGAGACGTTTGTTATATGCAACAAGTAAACAAATAAAACACGTCTATTTTGGGCGGCGTCGCTAATATGGTAGTATGTAAAATTACATGCCAATAGAGTTTAGAAATGATAATTTAGTGGTTCTGAATGAAATAGGTTCTTTTTAGTTTTACTCACTGAGACGTTTGTTATATGCAACAAGTAAACAAATAAAACACGTCTATTTTGGGCGTCGTCGCTAATATGGTAGTATGTAAAATTACATGCCAATAGAGTTTAGAAATGATAATTTAGTGGTTCTGAATGAAATAGGTTCTTTTTAGTTTTAATCACTGAGACGTTTGTTATATGCAACAAGTAAACAAATAAAACACGTCTATTTTGGGCGTCGTTGCTAATATGGTAGTATGTAAAATTACATGCCAATAGAGTTTAGAAATGATAATTTAGTGGTTCTGAATGAAATAGGTTCTTTTTAGTTTTAATCACTGATACGTTTGTTATATGCAACAAGTAAACAAATAAAACACGTCTATTTTGGGCGTCGTCGCTAATATGGTAGTATGTAAAATTACATGCCAATAGAGTTTAGAAATGATAATTTAGTGGTTCTGATTGAAATAGGTTCTTTTTAGTTTTACTCACTGAGACGTTTGTTATATGCAACAAGTAAACAAATAAAACACGTCTATTTTGGGCGTCGTCGCTAATATGGTAGTATGTAAAATTACATGCCAATAGAGTTTAGAAATGATAATTTAGTGGTTCTGAATGAAATAGGTTCTTTTTAGTTTTACTCACTGAGACGTTTGTTATATGCAACAAGTAAACAAATAAAACACGTCTATTTTGGGCGTCGTCGCTAATATGGTAGTATGTAAAATTACATGCCAATAGAGTTTAGAAATGATAATTTAGTGGTTCTGAATGAAATAGGTTCTTTTTAGTTTTAATCACTGAGACGTTTGTTATATGCAACAAGTAAACAAATAAAACACGTCTATTTTGGGCGGCGTCGCTAATATGGTAGTATGTAAAATTACATGCCAATAGAGTTTAGAAATGATAATTTAGTGGTTCTGAATGAAATAGGTTCTTTTTAGTTTTAATCACTGAGACGTTTGTTATATGCAACAAGTAAACAAATAAAACACGTCTATTTTGGGCGTCGTCGCTAATATGGTAGTATGTAAAATTACATGCCAATAGAGTTTAGAAATGATAATTTAGTGGTTCTGAATGAAATAGGTTCTTTTTAGTTTTAATCACTGAGACGTTTGTTATATGCAACAAGTAAACAAATAAAACACGTCTATTTTGGGCGGCGTCGCTAATATGGTAGTATGTAAAATTACATGCCAATAGAGTTTAGAAATGATAATTTAGTGGTTCTGAATGAAATAGGTTCTTTTTAGTTTTAATCACTGAGACGTTTGTTATATGCAGTAAGTAAACAAACGAAACATCAATATTTATTCGGTGTCGTCAGTCATGTGTCTATTATTGTCTGCCCCGCATGCCATGCAAAAAACAATTCTTACAATATAATTTCGTCACTAATCATTTTTATCGTTATTCTCCGTGACTACTAATTGGAATTCATTTTACTTTGTTATTTTTACATATCAAAATATGATTCGTGATGGATTCAGAAAAAGGAATAAAATATTCTTCTGTCGAAAGAAGACAATACTGAATTATCAAGTGATGAAATTTTTTCTGAGTCTAGTAATTTTACTGAGCTAAATAAGAGCTAGAGAGTCGACTAAGCGGGCGTTTTTTACCTTCTTGTCATAAAAAGACAAAGTGGTAAAAAGACAATTTCGGGAAAATTTATACTTTTATTAAAATAATTGATTGGAGGTGTTTATGTTTTCAAATATGTTATTCATATCAAATAATTCTAAAGCAACTAATTACAATAGTATGCAATGGGCCATATGGTAGGATGGAGCCATGACAAAGTATATTTTCGGCAATGGGAATCTTCTCTTTAGTTCTTAGTTAGCTCAGTGAGTGATTTAGAATAGAGGTTAATAATATCAAGAAGAATGTGGCTAGAAAAAAAATGTGATCTGCGTGTCCTCTTTTAAATATTAGTAACGACTAGTACAACGTAACGAACGGACTGCAGTAACGACATCTACTCTGTTAAAAATAGGTACTCAGAAATAAGTAAAATGTACTCATTTTTGATTACATTCATTTGTACTCATTTTTGTTTACATTCATTTGTACTCATTTTTGAGTATAATCGATGCTTAACATAGCTCATTTTCGAAAAAGGCATGTACTCAAAAAGAGTCCAGTGATCTAGTTATAGCTGAGCAATCGAAAAAATTCTGCAACTTATAACACACTGGTAAGCCTTATAAATCCTGATTAAGCACCAGTTTAATGTTTATAGATTATTCCTACTATGGCAGAGTGAGCTCTCTCAAATGCTACCACTCTCTCTCGGATCGACAAACGTACTGCAGAGTTGTGCCCCTTTGAAGACAATAAGTTAGGAACAAACAGTTCCGATTGCGTCACGAGTGTCGCAATAACGGCGCCATCTGCACACGCAACACATGGGTATTCAAGTAATGGGTATTTTCCTTCCAAGATGCCAAAGTAAAATGCAACAGTAGTGCGGTTGCAAATATATAACCGATTTTAGTGCTACATGTTTTCATCGCATGGGGTTTTAGTAAGATAACAATTGTTCTGGAATGTTCTAAAGAAGTAAAGCAAAGAGAAAGATAATTTTTTACGTAGTTGACGGGATAAATATTTAACTACCACTAGAACGAATTTGAACTAGTTGCGTATTATAACAAAATCCACTAGTAAATTTCACCGACATTCGGCTAAAAAACGTTTGGTTTAATAACTCTTCTAATGTTGGTATTTCAGATTAAAAGGAATGTACTCCTCACACAAAACACAACCATCAACCTTCAGTGCTCTAGCATGGGAGATTAACCGCTTATGTCATTGGGGTGCTGTTGTCATTTGGTTTTCATTATGTTATTAATAATTATTAAACATTTACATTTAATAATTCCACAACAGTACTTTCAAAAAGATGAACTATTTTAAGGCAAGCGATCCAGATCAAGATACTGGGTATCAAGTCGTGAAACTTGCAGCAACAACTGTATGTTAAACAAAAGGACAATTTGTAAATTTATACGACAAATGAATGACACAAGTACTGAATTTAGATGATATTTAAAGGATATAGCAAGTATCTTGTCTTTCGGTTTTAGCGGTTTCAGCACAGAATAAAATGTTAAGTGACTTTATATGTCAATTTCGGTAGCATAAATTGTAATAGTGGTTAGGACATTTTATATGTCATCACAGACTCCACAATAATACTAAGTTCGCGAGCATATGCTTAACTTGTCGACGCTGTCTTATCCTCCGCATTTCATTTTCAACTGGTACAACAGGCGCTTTTTGGATTCATCAAACCTCCTTCTTTCCTTTTGTGACAATTCAAGATAAGCATTCTCCATAATTTTTTCATTACATTTTAGACAATTTTTAAATTGTAAAGAAAATCCCTTAAATTCGACACTTTGACACTCTATATTTTTCCAGGTTTATATACTATTTTGAATATCAGTATTACATTTTATAGTACATGTAAATATCTTTTAAATGACGCCTCACACAATGTTCTACATGATTCAGTTCTTAAGATATAGCGACTTTATGCGAAGACAAGTAATTGCATCGTGTGTGGCGCAGCAATGGTGCCATCTGCGTACTCGACAAATTCTTAACACTAGAACGACGAAGTGGGTCAATTTGACCCAAATCTAATTTCGTTTCTGTTTTTCTCAAAAACTTACCAGCCGAATTAATTGAAATTCCTTGACTTTTCCTAAAGTCATGCATATAACAGCCTGAAAAAATATTATTCGTCTGGCTGTTATTATAGTTGGTGTTTTAACACTCATACCTAGAACGACTGAATGGGTCATTTTGTCCCAAACACCCTTTTCTTATACAGAAAGCAGATAACAACGATTTATAGAACATAAACACATTGTACCCATGTCGTGCGCATTCGGCTTGACTCATCCAAGGGGTGATTGACCTTGACCTACATATATAATGTCACTGGTCGAACAATATTGGATTTTCATTCGTTTAAACTGTTTTTATATGAGAAAAAGCGCAGATGGCATTTTTTTCCCCTGATGGAGACAAGACTGCATCTGAATAAGTACAGATATGATAAAACTTGAGTAAAATGTCTTGGAAACTTACTGTTAGCGAAGCATTAGAATACTTTCAACAGTTGTCGTTAAATGAATCCGAAAACTGTAGAAATTAAGAGTTTGCTTCTAGGGATGAAGAATTTGTGCCTTCAAATACTAAAAGTTTATCTTCAGATAATGATGGCAATTTATCTGATTCTTGCGAATTACCTGTTGCATGTAGAGAAATGAAAACGTTTCTAGTAAAACTGAAACGTTTCTAGTGCAAACAACCAAGAAATCAAGGTTTCATACATAACAGTTGATGAGCGACTGTTTCCTACAAAATCTAGATGTCGATTTACACAATACAGGGCTAACAAACCAGATAAATTTGGAATTAAGTTCTGGCTTGCAGCTGATGTTGATACTAAATACATAATAAATGGCTTTCCATATTTAGGTAAAAATGAGCATCGTCTTGCAAATCTAGAACTCGTCAAACACGTTGTTTTACGTTTAGTGAAACCTTTTGAAAACAAAGTAAGAAACGTCACCACTGATAACTTTTTCACAACACTGAAACTATCGGAAATTTTAAAAGCAAAGAACACCAGTTTGATAGGTAGTGTAAGGTGGAATCGAAAGTTTTTGCCTGAAATAGTGAAAACAAATGAAGACATAATTGTCGAAACATTGTTACCGAAACATAATGATAGTACAACTACTATGACAGTTTACCAAGGGAAAAATAATAAGAATGTCATGTTACTCAGTTCATTTCACCCCACAGTTTATGTTGACGATAACGGGCCAAAAAAATTCCCATAGACAATGTGGTTTTACAATTCTACAAAATTCAGTGTAGATGTTGTTGTCAAATGCATGAAAATACTTTATGAAGGCAGCATCGAGAAGGTGGCCAGTGCCTGTCTTCAACAATGTTCTAGACCTTGCTTGAATAAATTCCTGGATTTTGTATAAAAGAGTTATCGGTAAAAAGCTTTTGAGGCGAAAATTTATCCAACAACTTATTGATGAGCTTCGTCATCCTTATATTGAGTCTACTCGTAAAAAGAATAATTCAGATTTACAGAAACAAGTGAGTACCCTCAGTAGCACGCAAAAGAGTTCGAAGTCAAGTTTCTAAGTGTGTAAACAAAACAGTTGATATTTGTTCCGATGTGTAACAAGTGCACAAATTACGTAAAAAAATGTTGCCGCAACTTTGTGTAGTATATGTACGAACACTTTCCTGATAATAACTTTTAAATAATGAATAAAAAAATTACACATCAATGACAAAATGCCTCAAAAAAGTTCAAATTGAATATAGTGTAAACAGTTTTTAAACATAATTTTTTGTTTATTTTTAAGGTTTATAATTTAAATATTCTATTTTGTACTCTTAATATTACTGTCAATGATATAATTGTCATTACTGAAAAAAAAAGTAATATTTTTAAAACTTAAACATGGATTTTTGTACTCTGGGTCAATTTGACCCATCCCGTCGTTCTAGGTATACCGAAACTGCCGTTGTTCTAGTGTTAAATGAGTAATGGCTTCATGTACGCCTTGGAATTACGCCGCGCGTCCTATTGCAAATATAAAAACAATATTAGTACTATAAGGCGTATAGACTAAATAATTGCTCAAGGATTGAACATAAAATTTTTAATCACATATACCTAACATTACAATATAATTCTCGGGGAGGGATGAACCTAATACGCATACACCGCAAGAGTGCAGTTACATGACTGACGCATTCCCGGCGCAGTGGGGGTGGCATAAAATATATAGAGGGCGTTACAATCATAATAACGGGAACAATATATAGACACGTAACGGGAACATGAAATATACACAGGTGACGGGGACATGATAATAGGACAAACATATAAGATAATACATAAATGGATACGCTGGTTACAGTACTATATATTTATATATGTTAGTACCATATTACTACATTATCAGCAAGCGACTCCTGGTGACCGAAATAAAAGACTTTTCACATAAAAAATCATATTATATGATTAATATGTTTGTCTTGTTTCTAGCGACGAGTAACCACACAACGTGTACATAAATTAAAATAATAACTTTATTCTTTTTTTTTTTAAATTTTAATTGTAAAACAATGAGTATACAAAACTAAGAACCCTGAATAGATGATACCATTATTTAAATTGCACATTTTATTACCTTTCAAGATTTTTTTTTCTTATTTTAATTTCCCGTTGAAATGCTGAAAGATAATTAAAAGTAATAATAAAAAAAAGGGGGAAATTAAAAACTTTCCTAAGAAAATCCTAATACTTTGTTTTCGTTCAAATGAACCCGCTGCGTGTTGAAAGTGCAATTAGTTGAAAAATCTAATTAAAACAGATGAGTAGAAGAAATTATGAAAGTTCCGAAAAAATTTGAAACAGACTGCTTTAATGGCGCTACATCTAAACCGGATTCCGGGTTAAGTTATTTATTTTGTAGGTAATGAAAAAAAATAGAATATATGTGAAATTTTTTAAAAAATATTATAATCATTTCACGAAATGTTAAGTCATCGCTTTTGAAGAAGGTACATATTTGAAAGTCCATTGAAAATGTGTAAAAAAAATATTTAATAAGTGAGTTAAAAAGATAAATGCTTTTCTAATATGTTTCTTTACTTTAAAAGGTGTAACAAAAATTTAACAGAATATTGAGCAGATTTTATTTTGAATAATAATTTATTTTTTTAACTATTGAAGAAATTTTCGTCACATAATTATTTGTTTTTAATTACAAAAAAGTTTATTTAAAAAGAAATATATATTGTAACCAGCGTTATTCATTTATGTTATTATCTTATATGTTTGTCCTATTATCATGTCCCCGTCACCTGTATATATTTTCATGTTCCCGTTACGTGTCTATATATTGTTCCCGTTATTACGATTGTAACGCCCTCTACATATTTATGTCTTTCCCGCTGCACGGGAAAGCTTCAGTCATGTAACTGCCTCTTACGGTGATGCGTATGTAAGGTTTGTCCCTCCCCGAGATATTGTATGTTAGGCATATGTGATTAAAAATGTTTATGTTCTATCCTTGAGCAATTATTTAGTCAATACGCCTTATAAATGGCTCCCCAACGTGGCGCAACACCGTAAGAACAGCAATTGCATGGCTCGCTTTTTAGGTTGTTCCGATTAATGAAAATGGCGAGGAGAGCCGCCATATTAAAATTCGTTGCAAGAACGAAGGATATTGTGTCCTTCAAGCAAGAAGGAATATCATCGGATGTTTAAGATAAGTGTTATTTTGTTTTCTGTTCAGTGTTACAAGTTTTTTAATTTGTAGGCTAGGTTAAAGTTTTGAAACGCAAAGTTTCAGTTTCGAAACGCAAAGTTTCGTTTTTCAGTATACATCCTGTTTACTGTGAGGAGATAATTTGCATAACACGTATGCTGTGGCTCGTTTGGAGTGTTATCTCTATTGATTTAAATTTAACTAGTCTTTTAAAATTAAACCGCAATGGTTTGCTGTGTTTTTCACTGAATTTGAAATTAAAAAACCACCTTGGTTTTGTAAACACCGATTCTGACAATCGTATTCGCATTGCGAATTCAAATTCGTACGCTCGGAGAAAAGCAATTTTTTCCCCCTCCTCTCCACGTAACTGAGAGTGTTTTATTTATGTTCTCTTTTATTTTAAATTATTGCTGGCCTTGAAAATTCTGATTGTGGGTTTTATCTATTTTATTTTGTTCTTATTCGGGAAAAATAAAAGAATGTGGTTTTACATGCAAAAATAAGAAAATTTGTGTTCTTGAGTGTGATTTAGAATAGTAGATATTTTATATTAGCAGGAAGTTTTATTTGTGATAGTGCTTATTTGATTTAATTAGTGGCATTAACTGATAATAGTTATTTTGATCAGTTAGATAATTGATTATATTATAGAATTTAATGTTGTTTTAAAATTTATTTTGAAAGAACACTTGAATTGATTACTTATTAAATGGAAATTGTTAATGCTATTGTTTTGATTTTATATTTAAGTACTTCATAGATTTCTAAATAATTTAAACAAAAGTGATTCTTCTTATAAATTTGTTCAATCATGTTAAAATATATTTTGGTATTCTGGTAATCTAATATTGAAATTCTACCATAGAAATAGTGCATTTTAACTAGAGATCGGGTGTTATACAGTGTCATCTACACTTGAAAAGATTTAATACTGCATAGTGTTATTTGCTTGAAAAAATGAATAGTTGGAATGATTTTATAATGGTTTACAATAAATTTATAATAGTTTAAATGATTTAATATTATTTTAACTGATATTAATTGGTTTTCTGAAAAATAATTATAGACGATTTGAGTGCTAATATTTCATGGTAGGGTAATTGTAGTGAGTTTAAGTGCATTGAACTGTGAAATAGCTCTAGGACTTCGAGGTAATTATTTTGTGTGCCTGTTATCTACTGTCATAATCTGAACTCACAAAGAACTAGACTGAAATCCCACGATGGCTTTTCTCGCACGAGGAAAGAAGATTGACCTGGTCCGGCTGGCAATTGAACTGGACTTGGATGGTATTGATAGTCTGAAAGTTATTCAACTGAAGACGAGAATACAAGAGAGTGAAGCATATAAGGACGATTTAGAGTTTGTCCAAGCAAGGTTTGAAGAGATAATCGCTGAAAGAATAAAAGAGGAAGACCTTGAAATTAAAGATAAGAAAAGGAAGGAAGACCTTGAAATTGAAGATAAGAAAAGGAAGGAAGACCTTGAAATTGAAGATAAGAAAAGGAAGGAAGACCTTGAAATTGAAGATAAGAAAAGGAAAGAAGACCTTGAAGCTGAAGAAAGAAAAAGAAGACTGGAACTGGAGTACGAAGAGCGGAAAAGAAAAGACGATTACGAATTCCAACTTCAGAAGCTGAAACTCCAGGATGAGGCAACACGATCCCAAGTTCCTCTTACCCAGAACGATGGTTTTCCAGCAGCCAAACCAAGATTGGACTTGCAGACGCTGATCCAGAAATTCGATCCAGTAACGAATGACATCAGCTTATACCTCGTTCTCTTCGAGCGACAAGCTCACAGAGCTGAGATTCCAAGGACTTTCTGGGCCTCTCATCTGATTGGTCTGCTGCCATATGATATTGCTCAGATCATTGCAAGAGAAGTCGAAGAAGTTGCACAAGATTATGAAAAAGTGAAACAGCTGCTTCTAAAGCGCTATAAACTCACTCCAGAAAAATTCTGTCAATTGTTCACAAAACATTCGAAATGTCAAGAAGGCACCTGGACAGATTTCGCCTACGAACTTAGGAATTACTTTCAAGGTTGGATTACAGGTCTCGAGATAACAACTTTTGAAGAATTGTCTGATCTGATGGTTACAGACCAGATTAAACGCCGTGTTCCACAAGAATTCAAAGAGCACTTCATCGATGACTGGACACAAATAAAGACGACTACAGATCTAGTACAAAAGCTAGATGACTACGAGACGGTTCGTCCAAACAACAGAAATGACTCTACGTCGAATACCAAGAAGTGGTCCAGTCCAAGATTTAATACTGGAAACTTCAGAAAAGTGGCGCAGAATCCAAAGCCAAGGCAAAATGAAAGAAATCCTAATCCAGAGAACAAGCCTGCCATATACTGCTATGGATGTTCCAGACCTGGTTTCATAAAGGCAAAGTGTCCTACATGCTCTCCAACGGCGAGAAATGAGAATTTCCCTGCAAATTCACTTACCATGTACACTTGCCATTCCAAGATGTCCCCTATTGCACTGATTGATGTGTGCATTTCCGGTGTACGAGCCAGAGTTTGTGCAGACACAGGTGCCAGCAGATCAGTCGCTGGTGAGATCCTCTACAACCTGCTGAAGAGAAAAGGAGTGGAGTTCCAGGAGACTTCAGTAACCATGACCTTGGCAAACGGTTACCAAACTACTGAAGAGGCTTGCACAGCCACGGTGACCATTGAGATTGAAAACAAAACACTCATTCTGGATCTCCTTGCCCTTCCAAATGCAAAAGGAAATCGAACTCTCTTAGGAACAGACTTCCTAGAAAAGTCGGAAATTGTTCTCGACATAAGAAACAAAAGGTGGAACTTTTGTGACAACCCTCGCCGAAAGGTTTATTTTGGGAATGACATCACATCGACGTCTCAGCAACCTGTCGAAACTCTTCCCATCAACAGCTGTAATCTCCGTGAAGAAGAAGGCGAGAGCTTGAACATCGAGCAAAGGCTCCAGGTCAATAATTTGCTTCAGGATTTCGAGGAAAGCTTTAAACCAGGGGGAGAGAGCACGACTTTCATAGAGCACCGCATTAATACGGGAACGCATGCTCCAGTCGCTTATCCACCCTACAGAGTTTCTCCTGCGAAGAAGGAAATATTGAAAAAGGAACTGGATGACCTCTTGCAAAAGAAAATAATCGAAGAATGCGAGTCGCCCTTTGCTGCTCCGGTGGTGTTGGTACCCAAACCAAATGGGAAAACAAGACTGTGTGTTGACTATCGCGGCTTGAATGCAGTGACAGTTGCAGACCACTACCCTCTACCACAGATCGATGACCTTATCCATGACGCCCGACATGTAACTTACATGTCCACTATTGATTTGAGGTCAGGTTATCACCAGGTGAGCGTGCATCCGGAGGATAAAGACAAGACGGCTTTCACAACCCAGTTCGGAACGTTTAGATTCAACCGAATGCCTTTCGGGTTGAGAAATGCACCAGCTACATTTCAGAGGCTGATGGACAGATTTAAAAGTGGTCTGCCGGATGTAAAGATACTAGTCTACTTGGACGATATCATTGTCTTATCCGCTACCTTTGAAGATCACCTAAAAGACCTCAAGAAAGTTTTCCAACGACTTTCCCTGTTCAACTTGAGGGCAAATAGAGAGAAATGTCAATTCGCCTGCCCAAAGGTTAAGTATCTAGGTCACTGGATAACTACCAAAGGAATCGAAGTTGATCCAGAGAAGGTTGAGGCTATCCTGAAGATACCAACTCCGAAGAACGTCAAACAAGTACAATCCTTCCTACAGACCTGTTCTTGGTATCGAAGATATATTCCAAACTTTTCAGAAGTAGCAAGACCTCTTAGCAATCTTACTAAGAAAAATGTCATTTGGAATTTGGGAACAGAGGAAGAAACTTCTTTCAAGACTCTGAAAGAACTTTTGGTTAGTCCACCGATCCTTCGTCAAAGTGATCCAAGTCAAGCATACACTATCCGAACTGATGCCAGCGGTTATGCCCTTGGTGCAGTTCTCTTACAAGGCACCGGATCTGATGAACATCCTATCGAGTATGCCAGTCGCTTACTCACTAGTGCCGAAAGAAACTATTCGACTACAGAGCGCGAGGCTTTAGCTGTAGTTTGGGCTTTAAAGAAGTATCGTGCCTACATTGAAGGTCAAGAGATTACTGTTGCATCCGACCACCAACCTCTTAAGTGGTTAATGAGTTTGAAGTCTCCTACGGGACGATTAGCAAGATGGGCTCTAGAAGTTCAATCTTTCAATTTGAAGTTAGAGTACATCCCAGGAAAATGCAACGTGATCGCTGATATGTTGTCAAGACCAGCTTGTCAGCATGCCGAACCTTCATGTGAACTGTGTAGCATACACATCGACGTTCCCTCACATACTTCAAAAGAGCTCCGAGAAGAACAACTTAAAGACCCAGAAGTTGAGAAGATAATTCGTTGTTTCGAAAGCAATGAGAAAAACGTAGACTTCGCCAACTGGACTGATCGTGGTTACCTGATGAATCAAGGTGTGCTTTACCGATATGCACCAGACTCGGACAGTGACGAAGCACAACTGGTCATACCGGCTCAAGAAGTAAACTCCATCCTTAAAGATCATCACGATGCTCCAACAGCAGGCCACTATGGAGCCGAAGGAACATTCGATCGTATAGCAAAGCGCTATTATTGGACAGGTATGCGGAAGTTTATCACGGACTATGTAAAAAACTGCATAGAGTGCAACAGATACAAAGTTCCAAACCAAATGCCAGCTGGTTTGTTGCAAACTCCCGTTCCGGCCCAACGATTCGAGACTCTTGCAATCGATCTGTTTGGCCCATTACCAGAAAGCAGAGATGGTAAGAAATGGATATTCATCATCGAAGATGTCAACACTCGATGGGTTGAACTCTTCGCATTACCCACTGCAACTGCGAAAGAGTGTGCTACTACACTACTAGAAGAAGTATTATTGAGGTACGGAATCCCACGTAGAATTATAAGCGACAACGGCACGCAGTTTGTGTCTGCCGTAATGCAACAACTTTGCTGCATGCTAGACATCAACCAAACGTTGACACCGGTCTATCACCCTCAAGCAAATCCGGTAGAAAGGAAAAACCGTGATCTTAAACCTCGTCTTGCAATCCTGGTTCAAGACGAACACCGATCCTGGTCTGAGAAACTGCCAGCAATCCGTTTTGCGCTCAACACAGCAAAGTGCCAATCAACTGGGCAGACAGCAGCATTTCTCAGCTTTGGACGAGAATTGCGGACGACAGACGACGTGACTAACGACATCCGAAGAGTGATCGACAACGACAATTTCGTCCCTGAAATAACACCGTACCTTAAAAAATTCTCAAGATTCACAGCCCAGATCAAAGAAGTCATCGAAACCCAACAAGACAAAAGAAAAATCTACGCAGACAAAAGGCGTAATCCGGCTCCACCATATGCTCCAGGTGATAAAGTGTATGTGACCCTGCATCCCGTCAGCAAGGCTGCCACTGGACAATCCAAAAAGTTTATGCCCAGACGAGATGGACCATATGTCATCCTTACACAAAGATCACCATCCACATTCGAAATTGCCAACCTGGACAATCCCCAAGTGCCCCTGGGCGTGTACCACACTTCTGCCCTGAAGGCCTACACCCAGGACCCCATCGAACGTCCTTGCAATCCGTTGCGAAAGCGAGGACGGCCACCAAACTTACCCAAAAGAACTGGTGCTGGCCCCTCGTCGGGACTACGTCGGAGCCAGAGGGGGAGGATGTAACCAGCGTTATTCATTTATGTTATTATCTTATATGTTTGTCCTATTATCATGTCCCCGTCACCTGTATATATTTTCATGTTCCCGTTACGTGTCTATATATTGTTCCCGTTATTACGATTGTAACGCCCTCTACATATTTATGTCTTTCCCGCTGCACGGGAAAGCTTCAGTCATGTAACTGCCTCTTACGGTGATGCGTATGTAAGGTTTGTCCCTCCCCGAGATATTGTATGTTAGGCATATGTGATTAAAAATGTTTATGTTCTATCCTTGAGCAATTATTTAGTCAATACGCCTTATAATATTCCATTTTATTTCGGGTTTTGGCAATGTACTGAATTTTCAAGTTGGAGTAATACATATATCGATTAATTTCAAATTTATAAAAGCATAAATCGATTAATTTCAAATTAATAAAATCATAAATCGATTCATTTCAAATTAATAAAAAGCATAAACCGATTAATTTCAAATAAAAAAAGCATAAATCGATTCATTTCAAATTAATAAAAAGCATAAATCGATTAATTTCAAATTAATAAAAAGCAGAAATCGATTAATTTCAAATTAATAAAAATCATAAATCAATTATTTTCAAATTAATAAAAAGAAGCATAAATCGATTAATTTCAAATTAATAAAAATCATAAAGTAAAAATATAAATTTGGGTACAAATCTATAGTTCAACTATAAATTATAGTCTTCCAAAGTGCTTCAAATTGCATATTATTTGCTTAATAAGTATATATTCATTTTTTTTAGCTTAAAAAATCCGGAAAATGATAAGATAATATATTTTATTTACCACCATTCATTTTTTTTAATATTTATGTGTGGGCTGGGACAGCATCTGCCCCATAGTTTTACAGATCTATCGATGGGCTTGGGACAATTTTGACCTCGGAAGGGGGAATATTAAAGTATTTGAGGTCTGAAGTATGCTTTTTGCAGCAGAACAGGTAAATTACATGGTTTCGGACATGTGACGTTTGATTAATGGTTTCTGCAGATCGTCTGCATCTTGTTTTTCAGTTTTTCGACCAACCAAGTGACCCTACCCCTATCTTCGAATATACCTGATTTGAGGGAGAATTGTCACTGATCCGTCCGTCAGACAGTTACACGTCTGTTATTGTAATGCAGTTCGTCCTTCCAGAATGCTATGAGATTTCTTTGCCCTGTCTCTCATAGCGACAGTTTTCTCCCCGGTTTAGAGATTATTCCACTGCCAGTGCAGCTTTTAATTTAACCCTTTGCACTCCAAATGCGCCTCTCAGGCGCCAATATAACGATCAGTTATTTTGTTTCCCTGTTCTGTAAAATGAACGAGAACAGTAGGGTATTGTGTTTAGAACATCAATCTCTTTTGCCGCTTGTTCTCTTGCAAATACAAAACAGATTGTTTTCCGTTTATGAGTATAAAAAAAATCTGTGGAAAAGGACGCAAAGAGGAATAACTGTTCCATAGAAAGAACACATATCACAAAGGGTTAAGGAGCCTACGCAAATCAGTGCTCACCAAAAGTAAAATAGCTATTTTTCAACAACTGTTTAAGCTGCCAATACAGGTTTCCACAAAATTCAAATATTATGAAATCAGCAGATAGATCTCAAAGGAATATATTACCTAGAAACCCTGCCTCAAACCATTTTATAGCAGGATAATAGGCTAAATGAGCAGACACTTACCTCCTCAAACTTCTACAATGTTAAAAATTTCAGTTCAACAATGTACCATATCTTGATACAAAACAGAGGTCTTCACCATATTAGGGTGGAATCTAAGTTGAACCAAAAATCCTTCATAAAAAAAGGGGGAATTATCACCGATAAATGTTTAAAACTCTTTAAATGCATCCAAAATTTTCGCTGTCGCTACATCAACAAGTACCTCCAAGAAAGACAATAACGAACATGGGTCTACGTGGCTCAGTGGATAAAGGCGTTCAGCTATGAATCAGGGAATTCCTAATTCGAGCCCGAACGGTGACAATTTGTCATTTGCGGTCGGAGGGTTGCCAGCTTCCCTACAACTATAGTACTACTACTACTACAAAACTAAGAAAACTCGAATTTTGAGTTTTATGCAACGTTATGAGTTTTGGTGCAACGTTTCGCCACTAAACTATCCGTGGTAGCACCGTAAAATAATGAAACTAAGCACCAAATGTTGGTTGCAGCTAAATGGGTACCAAAGTTTGGTGCAAGGTCGTAATAATTTTTAACAGTGTATATCATCGACAGCGAGAGGGCAATGATGATTGCTGTAAGTTAAATACAATTAAAAAAAATTAAATGGAAAGTTATGCATCTAAATTATAAATTGCGTATATATTGGTTTTTACAGGTTAACGTTTAATACGAACCAATGTACTATAATGTTTTTTGAATGCACTGACTCTCACACGATTTAGGCGATTGTAAAGTTGTTTTCACTGCTTCACAATTTAAATATTATTTTCCTATGCATGGCATTTAATATATGTTAATTTTTTTTCATTAATTTTAAATATATAGCTTGTAAGTTGGATAAAACATTTGAATTAAAAAAAAGGTATTGTAAAATGGAGTATTTTTATTAATTTGAAAATTGGGTGCATTGATAGAAAAACTGGATTTCTAGACGTATATATACGGCATTGAACGTCAAACACTTTAGATTTCTGGACGTATATATACGGCCTTGAGCATCAAACACTTTAGATTTCTGGACATATATATACGGCCTTGAGCGTCAAACACTTTAGATTTCTTTACGTATATATACGGCCTTGAGCGTCAAACACTTTAGATTTCTTGACGTATATATACGGCCTTGAGCGTCAAACACTTTAGATTTTTGGACGTATATATACGGCCTTGAGCGTCAAAAACTGGAGATTTTTGGACGTATATATACGGCTCTGAGCGTCAGAGGTTAAGAATAAATATTAGTAGAAATTCTCCTCAGTTGATAGTGGTACATCATCTACTAGCGTGCGCGGCTAATAAAAGTAAACATGTGCGTAATAGTTGTTCATTTTAGTGAAGATATTATATATAAACGAACACATTTCAGTTAACTACATTTAGTCACGATAACCATTTTAACTCTAATATTCTGATTTTATAAACTTCATTTGCGAGTGTGGGAAAATTTACTTGTTTAGTTTATAATTGTACATTCATAAACAACTTAGATATGAGTATTTTTAATTTCAGATTTAAAATTTTAAATCATTTCATATATATAGTGTTTTAATTATTTATTGCTATATTTAAGAGCATTATTTATTAATATTAAAATTTAAACACACTACGTCCAATCGGATTATGTGATTTCATCCAGTAATGACGATTATGTGATTATGGCCAATACATATACAACTTACATATGAGTATTTATTTTCAATTCATATATCTATACTGTTAAACATAGGTACTCAAAAATGAGTAAAATGTACTAATTTTTTAGTGCATTCAATACTTATCGTGGCCCTGAATACATAAGTTTCAATTTTAAGAAAAGACATTTACTCAAGAATAAGTTCAATGAGTAAAAATGACCAAAAATATCAGATGCTGGCCTACATAGGCTGTCTTCATAAAACACTTTTAATAAATATCAACAGTTACTACCAAGACTTAACAGGAATCTAACCCATATCGTCAAGCACCGCAGTCCAGACTATTATCTATTAAACTACCAGGGCGACTTTAAGAAGTTACAATCATAATATTTTTTTAGAAAGGTGTGCCAAAAGAATGAAAAGTAAGATAATTGAGTTGTAATAACTACAGTTTTCATTTAAGCAATCGACATCAAAGAATGTGGAAAACGCTTTTCTGAACAACTATTTTAAGTTTTTCAGGTATGTTTGTTACGATGGCTGGAACAGAAGCTGATATTAACAATATTAAATCCCACTGCTCATCTTTGTGAAAGTACAATTACTTAATTTGGAGTACGTCATCGCTCATTTACGATGCAAATGTTATTTAAGAAAATCGAGTACGTTCAGTTACTCATTTTTAAGTACCTTTTTTTACAATGTAACTTACAGAATTCGTAATTATTTCTTTTTTTATCCCAATAAAAAACATCGGATTATTATAAAAATATAAAAACATCGGATAACATCGGATTATATAAAAAACATCGGAAACAAAAACATTATTCAAAGATGTATTTTTTATTAAAAACATTTTTTTAAGCAAAGCAAAATATACTTGTGAAAAATAACTTGCTTTAAAATAATTCACATGGACACTTGATGGAATTATACAATGCTAATATAGATTATTAAAAATGGATATAGAAAATAAAATAAATCTATGTTTATTTCCAATTATGCTACCTCTCATAAAAGTCAACCCACCATTCTTCCTAATATTATTTATTTTCAAAAGTGATTTTCAAAAATGAAAATCCTAATGGTCTAAATGTCAAAATACTTCTAAAGTAACGACTATTCCCGTGATACTGATATCACTCATTATTCTATACAGTGCTGATTGTTTCTCTTAAAGTGCTCTCTTGAGAGAACAGTGATCATTATTTCTCCCTTTCTGGAAACTGATTTCTCTTTTCTATTTATCCACTTTGCTGCAGGCGAGCCTTGCCTAATTGCGTTCTTTGTTCTTCGTGACATGTAATTAAAGCTAAATAATTACAAGCTGTGTGATATAAAAAAAAGTTGTTTTTTTTTGCAATTTTGTTCTATTTTTCGGCTACTCGAGTTTTCGCTCGCTAAATGAAATGACAAATGGAGAGGAAAGGGATACAATGTGTTCCATGCGATTGTTTGTTTTTTTGAAAAATATTTGTCGGTTTGAAATTTTAGCAATTAGTCACTATCCCGTGTGGTTTTATGGGGTTTTGAATGCAGGAGTAAAAAAATGTCAAGTGTCATTATGTGGTGCAATTAGTTTTATTCGTATTTATGTTAGTTATTTTAACACAAATAAATAATCCCGTGTAGGTAATAGTTATTGAACGACGTTAGAGGGGTCTCTGTTTTAACTTGACCTTTCAGTATTTCGTTTGTTTTCTCAATGTTCTTCAAATTCGGCATGGATGTACTTTGCAGTCATTAAAAACGATGTATATGTTTTTTTTGTTGTTTTAATATTTGTTTTTAGTCGCGAGAGCTACTGTTTCCAGAACTACTATACTCGGGGACAACCTAAGTTGAACCTGAAGCGAAAGCTGTGATATGTATAAATATTCCATTGCTTTAGGTTCAACTTAGGTTGTCCCCGAGTATAGATACTGGACTTTCAAAATTTAATCTGTTTGTCAGAACGTAAATATATTTCTTTGTTACCCATTTACCACCAAACGCGTTGTTCCATTTTCTTTAAATGTGGCATAAATATTGCTTAAAGTCATAAAAAATACACGTAAGTTTCTTTGCACGTGAGGTCTATTTTTTCTGGAACTGCTAATTAAACTAATTATAAAACCATGCTAACGTTAAACTAATTATACTAAAATAAATATAGGACCACATACTTTATTTCTAAAGTCTTAACAAACAAATTACAAATGAACCAAAAAAATATCAAGTAACCCATTTTCTAGAATCATGACAAATTTGTTCGCATGAACATTAAAAAAAAATATGAAACTAAAAATGTGTATGGAAAGTGTAACAAAACATTGTCCCACGCTTCGCTTTTTTACAAATTATTAAACTTAAAAAAAATAATATTTTTTGGGTTGTGAACTTAAAATAAGTTTTTGAAGACAATGAAAACACAAATCTACAAAAGTCTATACATACGTTTATAGTATGTACTTTGACGTTATTTATTCAATTAAAAAAAATTAAAATATTAAAAATTGAAAGAGGAGTACTGTTTTTAAAAAAAAGTCTTTTAAGCTTAAAAACTGCAAAAAATAACAAAAATAATTTTTTTTAATATATTTTTTTTATTATTGTTCAGAAAAAGATGCTCTACTAATATAAAAAAATGGTATTTCTGAATTCATTAATAAACAAAATAGGGTTTGGGGCTCGGTTCTCCCTTAAAGTTGTGATTTACATAGTTTTAAAAATCATATCGGGTAAGTGGCGCCCGCCATTATCGATACAATGGGTGAACAGAATTCTGCTGTTTCTCATCATTCTCTCCAGCATATTGATGGGTATGTTGGCCGTTTCTCCATGAATGTTTCTTTTCAGATCTTCCAGAGTTTGTGGGCGGTTAGTATAGATACGGGATTTTACATACCCTCACAAAAAGAAATCACATGGGCCAAATCGTGAGAACGCGCCGGCCATTTCCAAATCGCCTCTCAGTGAGATAACACAGCAGCAACACAGATTCGCAACACAGCCATCAACGCCTTTGAAGTATGGGCTGTTGCTCCGTCCTGCTGAAACCATACTTCTCCTAAGTCAATTTCATCAAGCAAAAAAAAAAACTCTTCGAGCATGTTCACATAACGGTCTGAAGAGACTGTGTGTGTTCTCAGGTGATCTGATGGGAAGTGCGTCTCCACTTCTTTTTTTCTGCACAGAACCAGTTTTCCTGAACGTTGTCACCCACAAAAGAATAGATTTCCGGTCCGGCACAGGTCCCGAAGACGCAATAATGAAGTGATTTCGGAAAGCGCGCTGGGTTAAGACCACCATAGGCCTCTACGGCAAATGCACGCTGTTCGTTACTCCAACACATGATGGCGACTGAACCACAAAACCACACAACTTTATGATCTCCTCTCTCGATGGAGGCCACGCCCACCTGCCTGGGGCTCCCGTACGCTTCACAGAACGCACTTCAAAAAAGGAAGTTAACTTGCCATACCCTGTATACATATATAAATACCTTAAATCCGAAAATAATAATTTCTAACAAGGTTAAAATGTTAATGGTTACATGTAATTTGATCAGTAACAAAATTATTGTCATTATGCGTATTAAGAACGCATACTGACAATAATTTGACATACTGACAATGTTGCAATTTTATATATTTTAAAGATACATCTACTGTGTTTTACATAAGTCGCGAATGGTTATCAGATATTTTTAATTAAATGTCAAATGTTACTAACTTAAACTTTTGGCTCCGCCACCTGCTCTGCTGACGCTCCGCCAAATAATGATCTTGAGTTGCAATAAACACGAAATAAAATACAGCGTTTTTGGATCAACGCGCAAAAGGGGAAGATTAAAATTTGTTATTTGATTTTTTAGAATTATAATACTTTTTATTTTCCATTTTACATTATATACTTTACATACAACGACTACATAGCATCAGTACTTCAAGAAATATAATAGAAGAACCTTTTTTAAATATAATGAAAATATTATTCATATATAGTCCTTAAGAAAATAACAGTAGCTTTAACTATATAGAACCACTTAAAACAGTGCATTTATAAGTAAATGAATAGTGTGCTGATAAACTGAAAATGGGATTACTTGAAACCAGCCAGGAAGTATGTCCAACTAATCCCTAGCTGCCTGTTTAATTATGCATATTCAAATTTCACAGTAAAAATAATTAATAATACTTTTCGTTGTCGTCGTTTCCATGGCGCCGACCAAAAAAGCATGAAATGCAATTAACCTCAATATAGGGATTACTTCAACTATAATTTTAATTATTTATTATATATATATCTGAAATTAAAATTTTGGTTTAAACAAATCCAAGAATCTTAGAATAATATTACGAAAGTAGTATAAATTAGGTTATCGGCATTATTAATGTTTTAAAGGCTATCATTTAATAAGAAATGTACAACAATTTTAGCTTTTTGGGTTCTAGTAACCCCATCGTACGGTACGTGCAATTTTCACAAATTTATTTTAATACGACAAGTAATTTATAATAAATCATAAATTTATATTATTTTTTATGATTTAGAAATAATTAACATACTTTTAATTCATGAAAACTCATCTTTACACTTATCAATCAGACACACTTACAAATATCAGAATAAAACATTATTTTGCATAACTACTTTGCTTATATTTTAAACAAGTTGATTAACTTTATTAGCAACAAAACAGTTAAAGCTTACAACAATAATGGCTTATTATGATATGCAGTTAAGCAGCAAACAATAACAAAACCACCATTTATAATTTTAAGATTCCTTCAATGCGTTATATATGGAAAATATATATAATTCGACAAAAATTTAAATATTAATTTAGATAAACCACCATTAAACTAATACGAACATTTATTTATAAAGACAAAATAACTATTATTTCAGTTTTTCGTATCCACTACCAAACTTACTCATTTCTAACTTCACTGTATTAAAGAAATCTAATTTCTTTAGGAAAAAAGATGAGTAAATACCCACTTTTGTCAGTTTCACTCAGGTTATATACCATACAATGAAATCTTTTCTTCACAGTTATTTCTCGCCGTAGATAAGTTCTGTTCTGTATTGCAGAAGTCCTGGATGTCTTGATCGCCTGGTCCAGGCCAGGACCATTAAAAGAACCGTGATCAATGGCTGTTCTGAGCTTTTGAGGTTTCGACTTTTTATGACATCACGATTCGGAGCGAAAGTGGTGTGAGGGCAATCAATGATCCAAACCATTTGATTCAAGGTAACTTTAATACAATTTTTTTAAGTTAATAAAATTAATTTTAATAACCAAGAAAGCTTTATATTCAAAAGAATTTTAATGATAAAAATAAAGTTTGGAATCAAAATAGTTTGATAATAAAGATAATTTTAGAATAAAGATAATTTTAAAATAGAGATAATTTTAGAATAAAGATAATTTTAGAATAAAGATAATTTTAGAATAAAGATAATTTTAGAATAAATATAATTTTACAATAAAGAGAATTTAATAATAAAGATAATTTTAAATAAAGATAATTTTAGAATAAAGATAATTTTAGAATAAAGATAATTTTAAATAAAGATAATTTTAGAATAAAGATAATTTTAGAATAAAGATAATTTTAGAATAAAGATAATTTTAGAATAAAGATAATTTTAAAATAAAGATAATATTAGAATAAATATATTTATATAATAAACATAATTTTGTAATGAAGATGATTTTATGATAAATATAATTTTATAATAAAGATAATTTTATAATAAAGATAATTTTATAATAAAGATAATTTTATAATAAAGATAATTTTATTAAAACAATAATTTTATAATAAAGATAATTTTATAATAAAGATAATTTTATTAAAACAATAATTTTATAATAAAGATAATTTTATAATAAAGATAATTTTATAATAAAGATAATTTTATAATAAAGATAATTTTATAATAAAGATAATTTTATAATAAAGATAATTTTATAATAAAGATAATTTTATAATAAAGATAATTTTATAATAAAGATAATTTTATAATAAAGATAATTTTATAATAAAGATAATTTTATAATAAAGATAATTTTATAATAAAGATAATTTTATAATAAAGATAATTTTATAATAAAGATAATTTTATAATAAAGATAATTTTATAATAAAGATAATTTTATAATAAAGATAATTTTATAATAAAGATAATTTTATAATAAAGATAATTTTATAATAAAGATAATTTTATAATAAAGATAATTTTATAATAAAGATAATTTTATAATAAAGATAATTTTATAATAAAGATAATTTTATAATAAACATAATTTGAAATAAATAAAAAATTTGAACTAAAAAAAATTTAGGATAAAGTGAAGTTAATTAATTAGAAATATTTTTGAATTTAGAGAAAATTATAATTAATATAGCGTTTGATCTAATACATTTTATTTTCTTGAATTAATACACTTTCTTTATTATTTTGGTATCTGGATAAACTTTCTATATCCTTATTTTTTTTTAATTTTGAATTAAGATAACTTTGAATAAAATAGCATGAATTAAAAAATGGTTTCCATGTGTGTACACAACGTTGAAACATAAATACAAATCTATTGTTAAATTAAAATATTCGGGTATAGTCTTCAAATAAACGCATAATTTTTTGAATGGAGTTTTTAATTGATTTTGACTATATTTGGTGGGCTGATTCCAAATATAAAAACAGTTTTTCTCTATCGGCTCTTCTTTTTGTAGAGCCGTAGTAACTAAACTATCTCGCAGCTGATAGTAATTTAACAGCTAAACATAAATAACTCTATTGTGATATCAAAAAGATTAGAAAATTGTGTTCTTATTTAAAATCAGCACGTAAAATATAATCAATTTCAGTTAAAGGATTCCAGGTAACAATTTATGTGTTGGTCTGGGAATTATATTTCGATACACTATAATACAAATATTTATAACAAAAAAGCTTTATTAATTAAAAAAATAATTGTGCAATGTTGGGAAAATTGGAATTCCGCTTGATTACAGTGTAAAACATTTTTTTTTTTAGTAGTACCTAAACCTCCTTTTTTTCTTTTAGTACAATTGCATCGTCAATAAGCGATGACGAACTCAAATTCAACCCTACTTTCTCAAAAATGAACAGTATTATTTAATATTGGTAATATCAGCTTCTGTTTAAGCCATCTTAACGAAATGACCTGACAAACTTAAAATAATTGTTCAGAAATGGTTTTCCATATTATTTGATGTCGATTGCTTAAACCGATCCTGAGTATTTACAACTTAATTATCTTACTTCCCATTTTTTGGGCACAAATCTTTAACATTTCTTCCATTTATATAACTTATTCACGTTTCCCTGGTAGAACAACGAATAAGGCACTGGACTGCGGTGCATGAGAATATCGGTTCGATTCTCGGTACATATTGGCTGCAATTGTTAATATGTACTCAAAATGCATCCACTCAAAAATGATTACATTTTACTTATTTTTGGGTATACATTTTTAATATTATTTCAATAACAAAACTATATCAGGTGACTTTAATGATTTTAGTCTCGAGTCAACACTCCAACCCCTGAAAAATAGGAGAAATATTTCTCCTATCTCCTCAACATGGCCTTAGACTTACACCGTAAATCAAATAAATTTCTTGAGAAACGGTTTCTTTGGTTAGTCGCAGATATGATATTTATTTTGTTTTAGCTTTTCCGAGATCTAAAAAAAAAGTAGGCTTTATGTATGAAAGGTCTGTCCAAACTAAAGCTCACGTATTGCAGTCCGAACTGTACGTACGGGGATGGAGTACGTGATTTCAAAGAAATATTTTGAAAAGCTTTCGGAGATAATAGACCATCGTAAAACTGCAGAAGTAGAATATTAGAACGATATATTGTGTACTTTTCCTTTAGTGTAAAATATAATAAAATAATCTAAAAAGGAAAAACGAGTTTAAGAAAACTGCGCTAAAAAGTAATATAATAATTTTTGATTTTGTCAACAATTTGGAAAAATTTAAATTATATAATATAAATTTTATACTTATTACAACTTCTTGAAATCGAAGCCAAAAGTTAGATACGTTTTTTGTAAATACGCATCAAAAGTTAGGTATGTTTTTGTAAATAAGCATAAATTTGACAGTAAATAATTCAAATTTTTTAACTTGTTCTTAAAATTAAAAAATTGGGTTTACTACTTTTTTGCGCATTTTTCTTAAAGCCGTTTTTTTAATGGTTATTCTATTTATAATTTAGCAAGGAGCTATGGCTCATACTATTATATTCACCAAGAAATTCAAATTGTTGCGGGAATTTTCCCACATCCCGGATCCGGTTTAATAAACGATATATATATATGACTTGTGTTTAATAAGTATTATGTTCATTTTATATAATAATCAGAGGGTAAATGATCTTAACAGCGCGCCAACCAAAACTCCAAAATAAAACCTCCAGATATTTTAATTAAAACCGCCAAATCGCGCGCCAAGTCGAGAGGTTATCAATTCGACCGTTATGTATTTTTTTATGTATGTTTGCGCGGTATTTCGGTTCTAATTCAGATATTTGCACAATTTTAATTTTTAATTTTATATATATATTTTAATTTAATATATAAAATAATAATGCCTCGTGTTAAATAATTAAAGATTTTTTTATAAATTAATTAATGAAACAATCAACGCTGTTTTATTTTGCAGAATATTATAAGTGAATTTGCAAACAATACTTAACTTTAAGTCTATTTAAAAAAAATTACGTTTGTGAAGAATTAAGAGAAAATGATAATGGGATGCATTTAAAAATTAAATATGTCAAAAAGCAATAAAAAAAGTTAAACATTTAATTTAAACTCGCTTTACATGAATAATGTACTTCTTAGTCATTTCTAGTAATTTAATTATAGCATTTTGCAATATTCTTAACGTATACAGCATTTTTAATATTTGCGAATTCTGCAAAATATTTTAAACCCTTATAATTAAATTAGTGACAATGAAAAAGTAGTGCAGTATGCATTTGTAATTCTT
Organism: Troglohyphantes excavatus; assembly: GCA_963932185.1. Taxonomy (NCBI): domain Eukaryota; kingdom Metazoa; phylum Arthropoda; class Arachnida; order Araneae; family Linyphiidae; genus Troglohyphantes; species Troglohyphantes excavatus. The sequence continues at coordinate 10,863,806 of OZ010668.1, forward strand.
TTTTTTATTTAAATGTTTACCATATTTCATTTGGGTTTGGTATATTTACACTTTAAATGTATGTTTCGTAAAATATATTTTTCGAATTCTTCACAAAGGAAAGAGCCTATGTCTTTTAAAAATAGACTTAAAGTTAAAATTTTTTTGGTAACATACTTACAATATTCGGTTAAATAAACAGCATCGCATTTTATAAATAGCTTGTCTTGTTAATTTTTTTAGTATATTAAAGTAATTTAGAATGTTTTTCCTCAAAAAGTTTATACTTTTTTAAAAATACCCCTCATGCTATATTTGTGACAACAATATACTCTAAAAAGACACCTCATGTTATATTTGTGACAACAATATACTCTAAAAAGACGCCTCATGCTATATTTGTGACAACAATATACCCTAAAAAGACAATTCATGCTATATATGTGACAACAATATGCTCTAAAAAGACACCTCCTGCTATATTTGTGACAACAATATACTCTAAAAAGACAACTCATGCTATATTTGTGACAACAATATACTCTAAAAAGACACCTCATGCTATATTTGTGACAACAATATACTCTAAAAAGACACAAATTTATCTCTACGACACAAATACTCTCTACGACACAAATACTCTCTAAGACACACATTTTCAAAGTGGTAATTCAAAATGTAACGAAATGACCTTTATAATATCTTAATTTTTTTAATCAAATTTAAAAACAAACATTAATGTTTGAAAAACAATGTTAATAAAATAATGTTTGTTAAAACACAAACATTATTTTGTTTAAAGAATATGGCTAATGTTAGAAACAGGTAATTCTATTATAAGTTTTACATTTGCACAACGGTATCATCTTAAGCGACGACAAACTTAAAGTGCAGACTGTAGAAACAATTTGCTGAAAAATGAGTACATGAATATACTCGTTTTTCCTTGAGTACAATTACATCAGAGATGACGTTTTCACATTTAAACAATCGCACTTCCTAAAAAGTGAGCAGTGTGACTTAATATTCATATTTTCAACTTCTGTTCAAGCCATCTTATGAAAGCGACGTGGCACACTTAAAATAGGTGTTCAGAAGATGGTTGGTTTTCCACATTATTTGATGTCGATTGCTCATATGAAAACTGAGTTATTACAACTCAATTACCTTTCTTCCAATTCTCTTGGCACACCTTTTTTAACATTTATTCTGTTTATAACTTCTTCAAATCGCTTTGGTAGTACTACGAATAAACCACTGGACTGTGGTATCTGAAAAAAAAAGTGAGTTCGATTCCCAGTAAGTCTTAGTTGTAAATGATTTATGATGACAACCAATGTAGGCAAGCTACTGCTCTTTTTAATCTTTTTTATTCATTTTTGTGTACATTCCTTTTCAAAAATGAAACTTATGTACTCGGAGCTATGACAAGCATCGAATGTAATAAACATGAGTACATTTTACATATTTTGAGCACCTATTTTTAACAGTATAGAAGCGGAAAACTACTGGTTGCCTGGCGACGTTGGAGTACTGCTATTCCTATAAATTTTTCGGTAAATCATTAAAATCTAAAACAAGTGTGTGTTATTATACATCGTTTTTACACGCAAAAATATTAGTCAACACTGAATCTTCAAATAAAAGTACCTTATTAACCAAGTCCCAAGCGATCGTGCTGTAATTGAAGTCGCAGAGATTTCGGATTGTTCACGGATCTTGGAAATTCCGTTTCCAAGATTATAATTTCAGAATCTTGTAATCCGTTTAAAGTCTCTGAATACTAAATCTATGTTTCTCATTTACTTAAAGTGCCGAACTCGCTTTGCTTTCCAGCAAGCCTAAATATACATGTACAGAATTTATTGCTCGCTACTGAGAGGAAAATAATCATGTTCAATTTTCTTTTCCAAAGTAATCTGTTGACAAATAATTATCTTTCCTGCGTTGCCCTACCGAGGGAGACTCGTGTATGTACTTTGGATTGAGATTTCTTTTTATGTAAGCTTAAAAGGGTTTTCATTACTCCTGGTTGTTTATTTGAATAAAAATGTAAGCCTGGTTTTTTGGGATTATTACGATGCTACAGCGTAAGGGGAGACAGTGCCCAAAAAATTGTAACATTTTCGATGTTTTTAATTGCTAAAATTATGAATTGGAATCTTCTAAATATGCTTGCAAAATTCAGGAATTATATCTATGTTTTTAATGAGTTATTTAAGATTTTATTAAATATGTTGTATTATGTTATTCAAGGAAAGACAACTTCAAATTGTTTTTCTCAGTATTTGGTTTTTCTTGGTAGAATTTTTTTTGAAAAGCTAAAGCTTTTATTTATTAATTAATTGAGAGCATTTTTTAAGCATATTTAAGATATTTGTTATATATTATAAATTGGCATGCAATTTAGCTCTTTGAATAATAGTTTTTTTAATTACTAAAGTAAATAATTGAGTTTTAAAGATAAATCTTATATTACTGTAAATAACTATTAAAATACATTAAAATAATAATAACTATTTATAAAAAAAGTGCATGCAGTATACAAAATATTTCAATGACAATTATTGCGTATTATAGTTCAAAGGATATCAGAAAATATTCTGTCTAAAAAAATATAAATATTTGAATAAAGCCTTAGCATTTTTAAAAAAATATATTTAAAAAATGGGAACAAAATAAGTTTTGAAAAAAATTACAAACCATTACGGATTAATTTGTGTAAAACATTGCTATCTTAAATATATTTTAAACATTAAAACTGTCATTAAAAATGTCCAAAAATGTATGTAGATGGTACCGTGACCATTTGATAATTGAAATTATAAGTGGTGTTACACAGCAAAATTATTTTTAATATATAAACTTATAACTTTAATTTATAACATAAAACCTTAATTTATAAAATCAAATCTTAATTTCTAGTATAAATCCTTAATTTCTAGTATAAATCCTTAATTTCTAGTATAAATCCTTAATTTCTAGTATAAATCCTTAATTTCTAGTATAAATCCTTAATTTCTAGTATAAATCCTTAATTTCTAGTATAAATCCTTAATTTCTAGTATAAATCCTTAATTTCTAGTATAAATCCTTAATTTCTAGTATAAATCCTTAATTTCTAGTATAAATCCTTAATTTAAAGTATAAATCCTTAATTTAAAGTATAACTCCTTAATTTAAAGTATAAATCCTTAATTTAAAGTATAAATCCTTAATTTAAAGTATAAATCCTTAATTTAAAGTGTAAATCCTTAATTTAAAGTATAAATCCTTAATTTATAACAAATATTTTGTATAATCAAATATACACCCATTCTTTGCATGTGGTTAATTAAAATGACGTATCACAGTAAAAAAGCAATTGCCCAAATTTAATAAAAATAATATTTAAATATAGAAGTTTTATAAATATTCCATTTTTAACATAACAACTTTAACTCTGAAGCCCGCCACTCAGGGTCGAACTATCATGCCAAACGGAATGTCGTCATTCCAAAAACGTATCGTGAGTGTGAAAAGACACCGGTCCATTCAATCACGCCATCGCTCCGTGCGTCATTGTGAGTGGGGAAACCCATTCAGTAGATCAGGAGAAACATACGATAGTTCAAGACAAATGGAATTTTGGAGCGCTCGTCAGTATTCAATCATGATGTGCAAATGGAATGAAATAATAGATGTAAAACCACTTTCCGGTAAAGACATGTTCAACTGCGGCGAATTTAACAACGTTTGTGTTTGGCTGGTTAATAAACGTCGCACTAGAACTACTCAGTTGGCTATTGTTTCGTGGTCTAACTCGAAGGATACACCGGGAACACTGCCTCGTATTTTGGAACCGTGGTCGGATGACCATTACACCACCTGATCTGGCATCTGACAAGGGGGGTTAAATAAATTTTTGTGGTACAAGCGAAAACGATTTTTGCTCTCCGGTTCTTACAAATAATTTTCTACGCAATGTTTTGTTTTTTAACATGAAAATTAACTAATTCTGTTAATAATTAACTAACTAAAAATTTATAATGGATTTACTAAGATACCAAATTCCAAAATATGTGCGGTGTCACTGGTTTCACCCTTTCGCGACACCTGGTGTCGAATTTATTTTTATTTAAGAAAATAGAATCCCAACTATGCATCCTCTATAAAATATTTTACGGTTGAATACAATTGAGTAAATGAACCTCAAATATATTATTCATAAAAATGGAATTTATAAATTAATTAAAAATATAAATCCAGAAAATATAAAATGTAGACTACAAATGTCCAACTAATGTCATATACATTTTAACTTTTCCTGAAAATTTGGTGCTCTGCTTTACCCGGTGCTTGTCGCTTGTACCAAGAGTCGCCTTTTCACCCGACGCACCTTCAAAAGGTGTCCAGACATTGGATTTATTTTCAAGTTATAGCTAATATGGAAATTATTTTACTTAATATAAATTATTTTTCCTTGTGTCTAGATCAGTGCGCCCAACCACAATTCCGAACTAGCTCAAATCCCCACGAACCCATCCTCACTTTCACATTTGCCAAGACCCGAGGAATCCGCAGCATAATTCCTCAAAATCAAAGTGAATTTTCTAAGAGATTCGTAAGCGCCCCCCTGTGTATACGAATATCTCAAGAGAGAAGAATGCGAGCAAACGTAATCTGTCTTTATTTCGGCTTCTGCGGATGCTTTCTCTCAGGTGGAGCTTCTCACACTTTCATAGATCGAAAAGCGAAACAGCAAACCGAATTCTTATCCCCGAAATAGACGATCCTGTGGGTCTCATTGTACCATTGGTTTTGAACAACGCACAAACAGCATGTTGATTGTTTAATATTTAAATAATCTAGTTTATTAGCAGTTCTATTCCCCTCAGTAAGGAGTTTACTGGTTACCATTCCAGACAAAAGGGTAGATGGCTAACAATTGCTTTTTCGGAAGAATACTCGGTATATTTCTAGTAAACGGTACGGTCGTCTAATGCGACATGTAGCGACATTTGGTGAGCGATAAAGTTTACATTTTGGCATATTTAATTTATGATGTATATAAACTTGAATAAACCCTGCGCGGAGGATTATAGTATCAGCCTTTTGAACGCGGTTGGTTTAAAAATATTCCGGCATTTTATGCATTCCGGCGGTTACCATTCCAGACAAAAGGGTAGGGTAGATGGCTATCGCTTGCCTTTTCGGAAGAATAACCGGTATATTCCTAGTATACGGTACGGTTGCCAAATGCGACATTTGGTGAGTAATAAAGTTTATATTTTGGTGTACCTAATTTATGATGTATATGGACTTGATTACACCCTACGCGGAGAGTTATAGTGACATCCTTTTGCACGTGGTTGGTTTAAAGTTATTCAAGTATTTTATACACGGCGTTTGATACGTGTTGTTTCTTAATATTGCCGATATCGCTATGGATGATGCTTATTCTGCGGATGTGTATCAGATAGTAAATAGATTTAAAAGTTCAAGGTGAATGGCAAACGTACCGTCATTGATTGGTATATAAAAGCTGAATTTCTGTAGAAGAATTTTATCTGCTGATCGCTCCGAGGAAAGATGTTTCCGACGACTATTGACATAACCCACTGCTCGAAGTATTACATGTAAGCACCATAATCGGCTGCTCAGAGGGGTTACCGGCTTTGACATTTAGTAGTCGAAGGCCGTAGATCAATTTTGCCATGTTGAATAAATCGAAATACAAGTCTGTATAACGCACGGTATTTACGTGCACTTCAGATTTTTGATTTTGTTGTATTTTCATTAATTGAATAATTGTCGAATCAGAACCTTCACCAATAGTCCATTGTGCTGTTCTAGTGGGACGTTTTTTAAATCAACCAATTAACCATTTTGACTTGGCGACAAACAAAAACACTTTTTTTTCCTTTGGTGTCCATTTTCTGAAATACGCCAAGCCGTACCATGCTCTAGGATTTTACCGGTTGCAGGTTTCGTTCCTCATCGCTTATTGATGTTGTGTTGGATGCTAGCCCAAGAGTTGGATTGATTCCTAAAACGCGGTGCCCCTGCCAAACGAAATATTTCGCGACAATTGGTGAGCGATAAAGTTCATATTTTGGCAACCCGAATCAATATCATGATTTATGACAACCCTAAATATTTTTACCACATGATTAACTAATCAGAATTGTCCGCCACTTTGACATGGTATCAAACAAAAAACTTCATTTATGGCCTTGATGCCAACTATTATAATCGCGCCAAGATGCACAGTGTTCTAGGAATTTACCAATGATTTCCTCGTCATCTGACATGTTTACAAAATACAAGGCATTGTTTCCAGGTCTTTACTTCGAGATAGCCTCAAACAGTCACCACAATAGCGCACTGTGTAGCTCTAGGACCAACCATAGGAATATATGTTCTTAACCTACTGTGATTTAACATTTTAAATCCATATTAATTTATGTAAAAGCCCTTAGGAATGGGTATTTTTCAAGTAGCAAATAAAAAATAGAGTCTAGTGTAAGAACTACTATGCAAAACAATTTTACTGCGCGTTTTACTTCTGCCAAGGAAGTCGAACTAAAAACATCCTCGAACCCATGGGTCCTCAGGGAATTCCCAAACACAAAATGAATCGAAACAGCTTTGGGACCTTTCAACGCTAAAAGAAAAAAAGTGCACCAAAAAAAGCATTTATAGCGATCGGCGACATTTGTATAAATAAAACATCCAAATCAAAGAGAGGTCTCCCATCGCAAAACAGCCCCATCCCTGGGTCTCGATGACGTTGAAATAAAAACAGAATGACTTCACTTCGCTTCCTCAAATCGACTCGCAGACGATCGAAGCGTTGGGTGGAGTTGTTTCCCTCCTGGGAGGACGATTCCAGTGTTGTTTTCGATCGCGTCATTTCATTTCTTGCGAGGGAAGTGTTAGGAAAATACTTGATTTTGTTCTTAGAGTTTTTCAAGAAGAATAAAGAAGAACGGACGCACTTCACGTTCGAAATGGGGGAGTAACAAAGTGTGTACTGCAAGGTGATTCTGGAAATCCCACACTTAAGATTCAGAATTGGTCTGTTGAATCTGGGATAAGGTTTGGAAGAATATGCTAGGTAAAACAGTTTAAGGAAAAAAGCGTTAATGTGTTCAGTGTCCGCATTGTTTTATTGGGAAATTCTCTGAAATGTGTTTTGGTTTGTACATAAATTTATTTCTTTACTCATATTTCTTATTTATGTTGAAGAATAAAATGTTCTGCAAAGAAACAATAAGTAATTTTCTTTAAAAATGTACAGTTTGGTTTGGTTAATTGAGTCGCACTAGAGCTGCACAGTGTGCTATTGGCGAGGTTTGGTTTGGTTATTTAATGTCGCATTAGATCAGTATGACGGTTTGTGACCTATCTCGAAGGAAAGACCCGGGAACAATGCCTCGTATTTTTGAACCATGGTCAGATGACGAGGTCACCACCTGAGTTGGCCCCCCGAGCAATGGGTGCAACAAATCAATGCTTGTGAGAGAACTGTTTGATATTACCTAATATATATAAGAAAGATGAAAAATGTCGATAGGTTGGAACTGGGTTAGTTTGGTTTGGTTAATTAACGTCGCACTAGAGCTGGGCTATTGGCGACGGTTCGGGGTCTATCTCGAAGGAAAGACCAGGGAACACATACTCATTCACACACACATTCATTCATACATGCACCTCGTTATTTTAGAACTATGGTCAGATGACGATGGTTGGAACTGGGAATTTTCAGCACTGTTCAGTTGTAAATTTCAAATCGTCAAGTTGGAAAATTTCTTGTTTCACCCCCCCATGGCACTTGCGTCGGGTGCCAGCTGAGGTGTTGATCTCGTAATATGTCCATTGTTTAAAAAATACGAGGTAATGTTCCCGGGTCTTTCTTTCGAGATAGAAACCGTGCCATCGCTAATTGCACATGGTGCAGCTTATAGTGTGACGTTAATTCAATTAACCAACCTACCATTATAAAAACGACACATGCTTTCAATTGGCTGTCCTGAATTATTATTACTAAATTATCCTCTACCTGTTCAACCATCAACGGATGTTTTCCGTTTTAAAATATATTGAATCAGGGGTTGATTTAGGCATAGGCTGCAGCCTTAAGGCCTCCAGACTACAAAGAAGCCCGTATCACACACCAAAAAAAAACCATTCAACTTGCGGAATAAATTATTTAGAAGGAAGATGGTCCAAATCCTTATGAAAAAAATATACTTCTACCATTTTTTAATGGAAAAAAAATATTTTTTTTTAACGGATTGTAAAATGTAAATATATCCTAATACTTCTATGTTCTCTAAAATATATGTTTAATTTGTGATAATTTCAATGATTTTTTTTTTTTTTTTGAAAATAAATTAGTAGTTTTAATTTCCTTACATTTTTATTTTGATTAGGGTAAAACAAAAACAGTGCACTATTATCTTTTCATAGATTCCAGAACGCCATTTCGCCTTGAAATTCTTTGAAACCGTTAAAATGTTGTATTTAAAATTTTGTATTTGAACTGGAAATTTACAAAAAGCAGTGTATCCCAAAGTTATTTGTACACTTAAAAACTTTTAATTTGCAATTCTGGAAAATATATATATATTTTAATTACTCCCCCCCCCCCCCCCTCCTATGTTTAAGGGGGGGGGGGGGCAACTATCCAGTCTGGGGCCACACTAACTCTAAACCGGCTCTGGATGGATAGAATTATACATGAGACATATCATATATACATAAATATAATTAATGTATATATTGATTCAATATATATTAAACCAATAATTTAAACCTAAATTAGACTATTACACATTTAACCGAACGTCCATAACGAACTATATAATTAATTCCGAACGAACACGACCCACTAACTATTCGAATTCAACAGACTCTATCCGGCCATCCTTATTGCGAGTGCTCCTCGAGGGAAAGACGTCGCTAATGAGCATTGAAATAGTTCTCCAATTGACCACCAATAGAAACAAAGGTTGGTGTTCCCCGAGATCAAAAGGGCGCTGGGGAACAGCGTTTGTTCTCAGGAAATTCAATCTTCTGTCCTGTCTGTCAGACCAATGGACGTGCGAGGAATTCGCATCCAATAAGCATCTTGGGATGCCCAAATAAAGACAGATTGCGTTTGTTCTGTGCGCCTCACGAACTCGGTGAGATATGCGTCTCCCTCTCCTCTTCTGATGCGTTTGTTTGTAAGGGATGATTCGGGGTTTTATTTTTGGGGGTTATCGTGGGGAGGGTGTTCTGGATTGGTTGAGTAGATGAGGGGGGTTGTTTTCAAAATGAAACATTTTCAGACGTGAAAAAAGATTCTTGGTGTTAAAATTCAAGCGATTCACTTTTGTTGGTAACGTTGACATTTGTAGATTTGGTTTGGTTTGGTTAATTGAAGTCGCATTAGAGCTGCACAGTGGGCTATTGGCGACGGTTCGGAGTCTATCTCGAAGGAAAGACCCGGGAACACATACACATTCACACACACATTCATACTTGCATCTCCTTATTTTAGATTTTTTGGTTTGGTTTTGGTTAATCAACGTCGCACTAGAGTTGCACAGTGGGCTTTTGGCGACAGTACGGGGTCTATCTCGGATACCCGGGAACCAATGTGCCCAATGTGCAGTTCTAGTGCGACGTTAATTAACCAAACCTATAGATTTTAACCAGAAATTAATTATGGTTCGTATTTGTCGAATAAAGCACAATTTTCTTTCCGATGTCGCTATTGTAGGTAACACGTATTACACGTACATGTATTACACATACACGTTTACACATACACGTTTACACGTACACGTTTACACATACACGTTTACACGTACACGTTTACACATACACGTTTACACGTACACGTTTACACGTACACGTATTACACGTACATTTTTAAAAGTATACATGATTACCCAAGAATGTAGAAGTTGTCGAAGTGATGTAATTCTAAATGTCACCACCATTACTTGAAACTAAATAATTAAATAAATACACATAATTCCATTAATTTCAAAAGCTATATTTCCTAATTAAAAAATAAGGAAAGTAGTTACCTTATTAATAACTTTATAGAAACATACAGTTGTTAATACCTGATTTACTTATATATTTGGTTATTGAATATACTTTTTTATTATTAATAGAAAGTGGTGGTCTGCGCTAAGTCTAACTTTGGGTGGTCCGCGCCATTCCTAATTTTCCATACGGTGAATCGCGACCACCTAAATGTTGGGTGCCACTCATCTATAGCAATTCCGCAGGAAATGAGAAAAAAAATGTGTCATCGTTTTTAGCCTTTATAAAATCATGTAACGCCATGTTTAACAACAATGAACAATGGAAGTCTAGCCGTTAAGATCATACGTTTAAATCACGAATTAAATAAAAAATGGAATCCCATCGAATTTTCTTTAGGCTCCATCATTCACGAAATAATTTGTGACAAATAAATTCACTTCATCGCACATTTACATGCATTTTGCCCTAAAGACCTCGACATAAACACAACCATTACTTGAATAACAACACACATTATATTTAGTTACAATATCATCAAGCACTGTCCTCACAATCCAAATTGAACAAAAACTTAAATCAAAACAACGTTAAATCAAAGCCGAACAAATCGAAATTCATCACTTTTTAATGTGAAATCAATAACGCATACAAAAAAATGCATGGCGATTTTACGTATATCTCTCAATAGAAAAATCACTTTTAAAAAATCCCATATACAGCCTCTATCCATTAACTATTTTTCAATTGCTCCCTTGGGATTCTTAAGTCGGGAAAAAAATTGAAAAACCTTTGTAAATCCTCGCAGTATCTGTATTTGATTTGTCGAATCCGATCGAAAGTAATTATTCTGGAGTCTTGAAAAAAGATGGAGCACCGATAGCTATTGATTATTCAGGAACCGCATTATTGAGAATAACTGAATTTTCACTCGATTAAAGGAATTCTGCTGCATTTTGTTTTGTGAAACCTACTACTAAAATTTGAAATGTAGAAATCGCAGTCAATCTATTTTTTTGTGAAAAAACTTGAATTGAAACAAGCAAAGAAAATTTTAAAAGATACAGAGTTAGAACAAAAACTAAAACTTTGTCAGTTGCTTTATTTTCGAACGTTATGATAAGAGTAAACAAAATGAATATTTCTTCACGGATGTTTGTATGCATAATAGATTACTTTATTCTTATACATACAAAATAATTTTATCTTGTACTTATGATTTTGTTATTCAATCATTATTTTACATATTTCTTTAAAACACAGGGTAAGGTGGAGAAAAATATATTTTTTAAATAAATATTAAATTATACTTAAAATTTTAAACTCGTTTTTTGATTTTGTTCTTTTAAGAAAAATTATTTTGTTTAACAGCAATTTAATAATATTAGAAAACAATTATAATTTTATGGGATTTATAAGACGAACAGTTAATTTGTTTAAATACACAAAAATTAATTGATAGTTTGATGCATGGAAATTTCTACATAAAAATTGAAATATTTAAATCACAAGCAATATAACTGGGTTTTATATGAAAAATAAAACTTTTTATACATTCCTATAATTTTATTTAGCTTATTTTCCAATGTTTTGCAAAGTAGGAAAAATGGGTTTTCGAATTATTAATTCTGAATAATAGGAAATTCCTTAACATTTAATGTTCTTCGGCAAAAGTGCAATTATTTTTTAAAAATATGAATTTTGAAGATTTTACTGCAATACATTTAACACTGCTTTTATGTTAATACCACGAAGTGACATACCAGTTTTTTTCATATAAACCTTCAAAAAAGTACATATTTCGAATACACGTTATTTGCTTGTTTTATTAGAAGTTACACGTATAACTTTTTAAATGAAATAAAAAATCATCTGAGGAAAACATTCACAATAAGTTTAAAGCATTGTTTAATCATACATTGTTTAATCAAACAAAAGCAAATTATAAAATGGTGTTTGTTTTCGAATATAATAAAAAATAAACATGTCGATTTTTCGAAATGGAGTATTACAACTTGGTGTAGAAAAAGCTGATAAAAAAACACTCCTTTAATAACCAAATATATATAATTTTTAAAAGTTTATAGTTGTTATTTATTATATTTTATTCAAGTTACTAATTTGAATATACAATTTGTTTTAATACTGACTTTTAAACAATAAATACCGTGCATCCCACAAAAAACAAAAACAAAACAGTTTACCTATTTATGAATCGAGGTAAGTTGTCTTTGAAATATAACTAATTATTAGACATATTAAAAAGACTCGGTACTAAATAAAATTATACGATTTAGTTTCCAAAAAATAAGTGAATGTTTCATTAGAATAATTAAATATAATAAAATTTAAAGATAATAATTAAAATAACCAAAATTTTACAATATTTTTCTAGAGAGAAGTTGTACTTCGTACGACACAAATTGAGTTTTCAAACTCACTTCAATCCACCTTACACAATTAATTTCTAACTTATGAATTTTCAAATTCCACAAATTAAATAACTTTCTTCCAAATAATTACTTTAAAAATATTGAAGAATTTTAGTCTTGTGTACAAATTTAATCCCAGATTATTTATATACCTAAAAGTTTTTTAAAGTCATAGACTTCCTTGACATTTTTTAAACGTATTATTTTATAATAATTTACTAACTTTAACACTCTAGTGCATGATTACTTCTTTTTTAATGAAATAATTTTGTTTTCGCTTTCTTTTAGCCCCTGGACCTCTGCAAAAATATACAGAAAAATCCTAAGTGCCTATTTAATTAAATAATTAATTAAAACCGTTCTGTAGCGTATAGGCAAATTCATGTGTAATTACTAAAATAATTTTTCAAAAAGTATGAAAATATCGTTAAATACAATCTAAATACTTTCTAGTATTAGCTAGGATTTTTTGTAAAGCCAGATTATACTTATAAATAATAAAACAATCTTCGAAAACTTTACCTTCACGAATCAGTTTCAGAAGAACAGACCACGAAGCAACTAATTGTATTTATTACAATAATTTTTATAAATATAAGGGACCTAAAGTCGGTTATAAGAACCAGGCGCGGTTCGCTACGTGACGATACTATAATAGTAACATAAAACTCAATAGATGCAACTAGCAGTCATTTTAAAATTGTGTAGTATATGCTACACTATGCACTAGTCTTTTGTAAATATTATGTTCGTTTAAATAAAATTAAATTAATGCTTTCCCCGTCAAACTTGACATTAGTTACAATTTACATATCTTAACAATTTGTTACAAAAATATTGTTTTTAACTTAAGTCAAACTTTAATTGTAATAATGGAAAACATTCAAAATTCAATTAATTCAACTGTTTTAAATTCAATTAATTCAACTGTTTTAAATTCAATTAATTAAATTGTTAATTCAAAATTAAACTGTTTTTAATTCAATTAATTAAACTGTTAATTCAAAATTAAACTGTTAATTCAAACTTAAACTGTTAATTCAAAATGAAACCGTTAATTCAAAATTAAATCGTTAATTCAAAATTAAACCGTTAATTCAAAATTAAACTGTTAATTCAAAATTAGACTGTTAATTCAAAATTAAACTGTTAATTCAAAATTAAACTGTTAATTCAAAATTAAACTGTTAATTCAAAATTAAACTGTTAATTCAAAATTAAACTGTTTTTTCAAAATTAAACTGTTAATTCAAAATTAAACTGTTAATTCAAAATTAAACTGTTAATTCAAAATTAAACTGTTAATTCAAAATTAAACTGTTAATTCAAAATTAAACTGTTAATTCAAAATTAAACTATTAATTCAAAATTAAACTGTTAATTCAAAATTAAACTGTTAATTCAAAATTAAACTGTTAATTCAAAATTAAACTGTTAATTCAAAATTAAACTGTTAATTCAAAATTAAACTGTTAATTCAAAATTAAACTGTTAATTCAAAATTAAACTGTTAATTCAAAATTAAACTGTTAATTCAAAATTAAACTGTCAATTCAAAATTAAACTGTCAATTCAAAATTAAACTGTCAATTCAAAATTAAACTGTTAATTCAAAATTAAACTGTTAATTCAAAATTAAACTAATAATTCAAAATTAAACTGTTAATTCAAAAAAATTAAACTGTTTTATCTCGACTTTCAGAATACCATCTGTTTGTAAATTTGTTTGTTACGCAGTAACGACCAAACTCGCTGATTGTTTTCTTTCCAGTAAGGCATGATTGTTCCTGGAAGCCAATAACCTAATTTTAGCCAGACCTAATTTTCCAGAATTACTACTTAGTAATTGTTGTAAATTGCATCTAACTAACACTTTTTCAACGAGGAACTATAAAAATTATCATAATAATATGTATATAATTAAATAATAAATATAATGTATATAATATATTAATATAAGTAAATAATTAAAACAATTAGACGATATTGATATCAAATCTAAACTAGGAATAAACTAACAATTGAAAATAAAAAAATGTCAATATTTTTTTAGATAATTATCGATATTTTAGTGTGCAAGTGTGGCATAATTTTGTAGCAAAAGTTATATTTCAATATAAAACTATCAGTAAATTGTAGAGCTACATGAATATAACGAATAAATTTCTTATTATTTAAATCACATTTCCATGTTACAAGTTTTTTTTTTTTTAAAGTCAAACCATTTTAAAACAAACTTATTTTAAATAAACTAATACTTCCAAACTTGAATTATTGTCCTTTATCTCATGAAATTTTAGTCATTAAAAATATTGTATGCTCCTCAAAACTTCTAAATGATATTTAGTACATGATAATAAATCTGATATTTAGTACCTCATAATAAATCTGATATTTAGTACCTCATAATAAATCTGATATTTAGTACCTCATAATAAATCTGATATTTAGTACCTCATAATAAATCTGATATTTAGTACCTCATAATAAATCTGATATTTAGTACCTCATAATAAATCTGGTATTTAGAACCTGGCAATAAATCTGATATTAGATCCTCATAATAAATCTGATATTTAGTACCTGATAATAAATCTGATATTTAGTACTTGATATTAAATCTGATATTTAGAAGCTGATTATAAATCTGATATTTAGTACCTCATAATAAATCTGATATTTAGTACCTCATAATAAATCTGATATTTAGTACCTCATAATAAATCTGATATTTAGTACCTCATAATAAATCTGATATTTAGTACCTCATAATAAATCTGGTATTTAGAACCTGGCAATAAATCTGATATTAGAGCCTCATAATAAATCTGATATTTAGTACCTGATAATAAATCTGATATTTAGTACTTGATATTAAATCTGATATTTAGAAGCTGATGATAAATCTGATATTTAGTACCTCATAATAAATCTGATATTTAGTACCTCATAATAAATCTGATATTTAGTACCTCATAATAAATCTGGTATTTAGAACCTGGCAATAAATCTGATATTTAGAGGCTTATAATAAATCTGATATTTAGTACCTGATAATAAATCTGATATTTAGTACCGCATAATAAATCTGATATTTAGTACCACATAATAAATCCGATATTTAGTACCATATAATAAATCTGATATTTAGATCCCGGTAATAAAGCTGATATTTAGTACCTGATAATAAATCTGATATTTAGGACCTGAAAATAAATGAAAAACATTTTATTTAATTGGTAAATACTAAATCACTAGCAAATATAAAGTGCTTGTCTGTGGATCACAAAACACATACTTCCCCTTAGTATAAAAGGCTGAAAATTTTTATATAAGTCCCATTCATTCTTAATATGGGCACCCGAGGGGATAATTTTTAAAACTATATTTAGTTTTTTAAGTGATTTGATCCATTTTAGAACTATTGCATAAATTAATATTTCCAAGATATATTATCAAGGCTCTATATCAAGTCGATAACGGGTGGAACAATGTCACGGGTTCTAGACCCAACGAAAGTTCCTAATTGTATATAATTTAATGGGTACCTTGGCAACATGGGTCCAAACAGCTAATTCTAAAATAAATTATTGAATATGACTTGAAATCATTTAAATTTATAAATAAATATATTTTGAAATATATTTCATATTGTCATTTCAAGTTCATTAAGTCCTATACAAGCAATTACATTTAATTCATTAAAAAAATAAACCACTTTTATAACAGAAAACAAGTATGGAGTTTTATACAACCTTAATATAAAACATTTTTATACCTGGTAAAATATTACAAGGTATAAACGGTGTGTTACCTGGGCTTTTGTTTTTATGTTCATTAAAAAAATGAAGTTAGTATGTTCTTCATTAAAAAACACACACGGCGAGTTCCTTTTTTGTTCTTATTTGTGCTTAGTGTTTATTATAAAACACAATGTTACTTTCGTCGGATAAAAACAACGTTAGTTTTAGGGGAAAATAACAAAAACAAATGCAATTATTCCCCAAACATTTAAATGTCAGGGATTTTCTTGGAGTGCAACTGGTAAAAACATACATATTATTTTTTTTAAATGGGTTTTTTTATAGATCTAAAGTTGAGATCAATACTGATACCTTGTCTTTAACACCCTGGAGTCCAAATTTCTTGGTTTAATATAAAGCCATTGAAAAGATATTGACTGTCAGGCAGTATTGAGATTCTAAGTTATAGTTAATATGGTTAAATTGCTTGATATATCTTACTGTAAAATATTCAACAAAACAGTAAAAATTTCAAAGAACTTTTTAAATTCAAATATTTTATACCAACAAATGCCTTCAAAATTATATATTTCTTACAGTCTTAAATATACGCTCTCAAAAATAAGTAAAATGTACAATTTTTTTAGTACATTCGATGCTTATCATAGCTCGAATACATAAATTTCATTTTTGAAAAATACATTTACTCAAAAATGAGTACACACGGTAAATAGAGCAGTTGGTTACCTACATAGGCTGCATTTTTAAAACACTATCAATAAATATCAACAATTACAACCAAGATTTACTGATTTTTGAACCCGATTCTCAGGTACCGCAGTCTAACGCGTTATCTGTTGTACTACCAGGGTGAAGTGAATAAGTTATAAACACAATAAATGTTAAAAAGGTGTGCCAAAGAATGGGAGTTAAGGGGAGTAACAACCTTTTTGGCTTCAAAAAATCGAATTTTTAAAAATATTTTTGAAAATAAGTTTGGATATTTCTTATTTGTTTGCAACAAACCGCATTAAAATCCGATAAAAACTCATTTAGATATGACAGAATGTTTAAAGCTGCTGAGGGTACAACATATGTTGCTGGTAGCTTTAAGTCCAGTTTTCCCCATGTTGTGTTTTTGAGAGTTTTTCAAACTTACCCGCAAGATTAAAATAAAAGTTATTGCAGCATCTTTTTTTAAAATTGCACATGGATATATACAAGATAGTTTTACATTCTCTAAAGCAGAATTGGGAATACAGAAGCAATATTTTTTTTAAAAATTACATTTTAAATTCTATAAAAAGATTTAAAATCAGAATTTGTATTTTATGTGTAATTTTAAAATACTTCTAATTAATATTAAACAAATATTCTGCTTTAGTGAATAGAGCTATATATTGGCTCTTATATCCACCAAAAATGTTTACTTTATTTATAATGTTTTAAAAAATATGTTGTGGGTAACTTTTGTTGGAATTTTTTTTTTTCCAAATTTCTTATCATTACATTTTATACTATAACTTCTTTAAATTTATAATAAGAATTTAAATTGTTACGGTTTTGCAAATAAGCATTTATCTTTAAACTATTTTGAAATTTTGAGTTAAAAATATTAATTACATTTTAATCAATAGTTTATCGAAAAACTCTCCAAAAATCATACTTTTTTGTCGACAAAAGGTTTTTACTCCCCTTAAGATAACTGAGTTGTTGTAACTGAGTTTCCATTTATGCAATCGACATCAACTAATGTGGAAAACCATCTATCTTCTGAACGCCTATTTTAAATTTGTCAGGTGGCTTTGTTAAAAGACTTGAACAGGAGCTGCAATTAGCAGTTTTAAGCCACACTGCTCATCTTTGAGAAAGTACGGTTACTTAAATTTCAGTACGCAGTCGCGGATTTACGGCGCAATTGTATTCAAAGAAAACGAGTTTGTTCAGGTACTCATTTTTAAGTACCTTTTTTTACAATGTATAGAGGGCCTATTAGGTTCCATATACCCAGAAAAAAAAGTCAGCATGAAACCGTCATAAAAATTTTCAAATTGAAGGCTTTTTGAAGGTTTTATAAAGGATATTGAAACAAAAAACTGCAGTTTATTTTAAGTATTTAATTTTCCTGCATAAAACCTAAAAAATATCTGTATTTTCCCTGCACGATTAAAAATTGAAGTTTTTTTGCAGGTTTTTATGAAGGTTTTTTTACAGTTTTTATGAAGGACATTGAAACAAAAACCTTTAATTTTATAGATCTTCAAAAAAACTGCAGTTTTCCTGCATAAAACCTTCAATTGTAAAATTTTGATGAAGGTTTTATACTGACTTTTTTTGTTGTATATTTTAATGGAACCAATAGAAAACCTTGTAATATTTCATACGGTAATTTTTAAGATAGCTTGATGATCTTTGGTAGTGATAAAGACAGGAAATCATTTCAAAAAGCATGTTGCCATTTTATCCTTCCAAACTAAACGACGTCAGACCATTGATTGAAGTTTTCCGTGATAGGACGCATTACATGTCCTCCTGGGCAAATAATCTACTTCAAATAATGTAGAAAACTATCTTCTAAACGCCTATTTTAAATATGCCAGGTCGCTTTGTTAAAATGACTTGAACACGAGCTGAAATTAACAATATTATTCACACTGCTCATTTTTGAGAAAGTACTGTTGCTTAAATTTAAGTATGCCATCGCTCATTAACGACGCAATTGTACTCAAAGAAAACGAGCATGTTCAGGTACTCAATTCTAAGTACCTATTTTTACAATGTATAGAGGGCATCTTAAGTTCCATATATTTTAATGGACACAATAGAAAACCTTGTAATATTTCACACGGTAATTTTTAAGATAGCTTTGATGATCTTCGGTAGTGATAAAGACAGGAAATCATTTCAAAAAGCATGTTGCCATCCTATCCTTCCAAACTAAACGACGTCAGGCCATTGATTGAAGTTTTCCGTGATAGGACGCATTACATGTCCTCTTGGGCAAATAATCTACTTCAAACAAAAGTCGTTTGTAAAACTATCTGCTAAGCTTCATGCTGCAGAAATTCGTTTCCGACTTCGTTTTTCATTTCCTGCTCAAGACGAGTCGGAGTTTTTCAGAAAGAAAATGACTTATGGATTTATCAGCTAATTTAATATCTAACGTTAACTTGAAAGTTAGCTGTTGAAGTAGCTATAAAAATCGGACATAGTTTCGGATTAATATACTAATGATTTTTATCCTTTTGAACATGTTGTTGGAAATAATAGCTAAAGTCATTTAACCTCTATGATACAGACATTAGTTAGGTACACAAAGAGTAACTTGTTCAATGCTACTTTAAGTTAAAGTGTATATATCGTCCTAAATAAGACAAATTTATATACGTACAGCTGCGGAAAAAAAAAAACGAACCACCAATGATTATTTCGTTAGTTTTCCTAGTAGAGCTAAACTTAATATAACATTTTGTTAGGAAAAAAGTGTAGTATACAACGATATACAAAAAATTTGCATAGGGGACTATCTTCATACTCGAATCCGCACCAACTTTAAAATTTTCAATTGCAACACCTACTTTTGATAGCGCAGAAATGTTCCCCGCCCTCAAAGTAATCTAAATATAAATTTTCGTTAATTTCCTATTATATGCTGAGATATTATACAATATGTATCGATCATATTTGAGGGGCTACCTCCACATTGAACAAAGTTAAACTAAGAAATGAATGAAGCGGGTAGAAAATGTTTTTGCGTTAGCCGTGGTTCTTTTTTTCCCGTGGCTCTTCTGTTCGTGGTCAGATCAGAGATAAGATAAGGCTAGCATATAAATTGTTCAAATAATATGATGCAGTATGTATTATTCTTACATATATGTCACTACTTCAATGTGATTGTATATAGTATTTTTGATGACGACAAATTTCATCATTTGTATTCTTAAGATGTTCTGAAAACATATAGGCAAATGATAAAATTCATATTGTAAGAAAATTTTTAAATTTTAGAATATATCTTTAAAAAATTATTTATTCAAAGTTTAAAATACATATACCAATGATTTACTTTTAAAATTCATATAATTTTTTTTTAATTCTGTATTTAAATGAAATATTGCAAATGTTTCATTACAAACTCAGTTTGAATTGAGGTTATGTAATTGCTCATTTTCCATAAGATTGTGCTTGTCTTAAGTTATGCAGGGTGGTTCAAAATTATTTTAATGCTTTTAAAAATCCTTTAAAAAACAAAAATATGCACATAAGGTTTTTTGTATTTAATAAAGACAACATTGAAGTTTCTTAAACAGCATTTAGACCCCTTCAATGTGCACACAATTTTTGCATCTTTAAAAAAAATAGTTTAATAATATAATCACATATAGTGTGTCCAATCCGGCTATGTGAAATATTGGAAAATTTATAATTTCAATTGCCGCTGAAATTCAATTCGGCTTTTCAATTAGTCAGTGACACTGATTGTGTTTTAAACTCTGTTTTTCACGTTACCGTCAAGGGGGTTACTTTACACTTGCAGGGTAACTTTACTCCACCTCTTAAAAAAAAAGTTTCATATTTTAAAAAAGGCGGGGCATTCAGCGAAAGAAGTCAGTAATATATTTTTCACGTGAGGATTAGCAATTCTGCTGTCCAACAGTTGGCCTTTTTTCCCCTCTCTTTCTTTAGGGAACGTTACAGCTAAAAGTGTTTTGTAGGTATTACCAACACACATGTGTTGGTAATACCTACAAAGTTGAAATACCTACAAAGTACCCACAGTTCAACATTCGGGGTTACTTTTTCCACCAGTTATTTTAAGTAAACCTTATAATAGTAAAGTAAACCTTAGTAGATAAAACGTTGTTATTCTGTAGCGGTTGTTAAGGATGAATCGTTTTGTTGTCCTTTTCATTCAAAATTTGATTTTCCCTCTAGGAATCTTTTACGAATTATATTGTTAACTTAAAGCCCTTCCTCTAAAAAAATACATCTCTAGTTATTTTTAATGCATTTATTTAAAATAGTTAAGAATTATCCATAATACATTTATTAATTACTACCTATTTTTTTTATTTACAAAATGTAGTGGCGGCTTATATAGTGGTGTGGTTTTCTTTAAAAGACATGGGACAACGGACATAATTATTATTTAAAAAAGTTTAAGCATAATGAACTAAGATATTCACATTCTTTAAATATTTACATGTAGTATTATCAACTTAAATCAATGATTCTCAATTTTTCAATGGTCAAAAATATGAGGCATCGTTCTCGGGTCTTTACTTCGATATAAGCCCCGAACCGTCGCCAACAGCCCACTGTGCAGGTCTAGTGCAACGTTAATTAACCAAGTTCATATTTTTTAACCATGGTCAGATGACGAGAACAACGTAGGAATCAATACCCAAAGCAACATCAGTAGGCGATAGGACATTGGACTTGGATCATATTTAACGTGCACCACTCCCGTACACCCCTCGCCTATATATAAGAATTTAGAATTTTATGCTAACGCGATCACAGCGTTTATAATTCTCAAAATTAGTGAAGATTTCTGTTAAGTTCTGCTGATTTTAAATTTGTGTATGACCCCTGAAATTGATCATTTGTTACACATTTTAATATAGCAAAAAAACTACAAAGAGGAAAATCACGAAATTTTAGATATGGATATAAAGCGGTTTTCTGAATCCATCACTATCAAATTATAGCATGGTTGCTATTCATAAATTTTATGAATATTAATATCCTAATTAAAATAAAATTAAAAAATATACAAATAAGTAATGAAAGTTAATGTATTTTATTTGGGTCGTTTAGAAGTAACACGGATAAAAATTTCAGCTTAATAAAATTATTATTTCGATAGATATGATTAAAAGTTTAAGAAATTCATAATTAAAAAACTACTTAACCAAATGTCTTTCAAATTGATATTCAACGATAAATTTTGTCGTAGATTCTAAATATTGTATCAAAAGTAGCTGTTGCTATTGAAAATTTTAAAGTTGATGCGGATTCGAATATGAAGATAGTCCCCTATGCAAATCGTTTGTATATCAATGAGTAGTAGACTTTATTCCCTACAAAATGGTATATTAGGTTTAGCTCTACTATAAAATATAACGAAATAATCGTTGGTGGTTCGTTTTTTTTCCGCAGCTGTACATTCGCTCAATTTTCTGAGAAATCCCTACGCTGTAAATTGCTAATCAGACAGCATTTCTTTAAAACTAATACAGTAAAATTTTTGACAATACTAATTTTAACTAACTATACTAACAATACTAACATTTTCAAAAAAAATCTGGTAAGCACAATTGTAATTGAATTGAAAACACTTATATTTTCACACTTATAGTTTGGTTTGGTTAATAAATGTCGCACTATAACTTCACAGTGGGCTATTGGTGACGGTTCGGGGCCTATCTCGAAGGAAAGACCCGGGAACGATGCCTCTTATTTTTGAACCATGGTCAGATGGCACTAGAGATGGCACCCAACGCCTTCAATAAACGCCGGGACTTTGGACCCCGATCAGATTGATCGTGCACCAGTCCCGTATACACGCCGTTAATTTTTTGTGGATGTTCTGGACGACATTCCAGTATTTTGATAGTGAAGTTGCCAAACCTTCGATCGCAATATCGCTACTTTTTTTTACTATTTTTATTTTTATCCATCGCTCAGGTTCGAATCGGGAACCCTCGGATTCCCAGCTGACGCCTTAATCCACTCGGCCACGGAGGCCACTAAAAAAAAAAGTAGTGATCTTGCGAACGGAGGGTTGCCAGCTGCTCTACAAAAAATACTAGAAAGTTGTCCAGAACATCCAACAAATTATACTGGCGTGTATACGGGACTGGTGCACAATAAATCTTATCGGGGTCCAATGTCCTGACGCTTTTTGAGGTTGCGTAGTGTGCCAGCTCAAGTTTTGTCCTCGTCATCTGACCATGGTTCAAAACTATGAGGCATCGTTCCAGGGTCTTTCCTTTGAGATAGACCGGAATCGTCGCCAATAGCCCACTGTGCAGCTCTAGTGCGACTTTAATTAATCAAACCAAACCTTTGAGATAGACCCCGAACCGTCGCCAATAGCCCACTGGGAAGCTCTTGCTCGACGTTCCTTAATCAAACCAAAAACAAAAATTACGACCGCCAGAACCCCAATATTGTAGATCTAGTACGCCATTGTTTCAACCAACCCTCACCAAACCTCTATATTATTCTTGACCGTATATCTGCGAGGCCAGAATAGTCCAGTCAAATGGAATGCGATACCCGAGATACGATTGACGCAACATTTACTAAACCGATATTTAGGAATTTAATAAACATATCACTATATCATTATGTAATCAGATGCCCGACATGGCTGAGCGAATAAAGTTACGGACTCATTTCCCAAAGTTTGTGGTTCGAACCTCGTCTTCTACAGCAAGTTTGGAATCAGGTAGGTGCCAGTTTCGCTTCGCGGTGTTCTTTAAAAACATCTATCATACTATATCTTGGACAGGTGCACGTCGTCTAAACATTCTTACTCCTACACCGGTGCATGGTGGGTCCATCCCACAAGTTGTCTTGATAATCTGACAATTGTTGAACATTTTGAAGCAGCCTTCATTCGTTTTATATTCCCAAATGTCGTTGGTCCCAAATGTCGCCACTGGAGGCCCAGCGGATAAAGGCGTTCAGCTAGTAATCGGAGGCAGAAGATTGCTGGTTGGAATCCGTGCGATCGACTTGACAAAGAAAAAGTAAGCAAGTAAAGATCTTGCGATCGGAGGGTTGCCAGCTTCGCTACAAAAATACAATAAAGTTTTCCAGAAAATCCAATAAATTATACTGGCTTGTATACAGGACTGGTGCAGAATAAATATGATGGGGTTCCAATGTCCTGACGATTATTGAGGTTGCGTCGGGCACCATCTCAGGTGGTGTCCTCGTCATCTGACAATGGTTCGATACGGGGCATCGTCCCCGGGTGTTTCCTTCAACATAGGCTCCGAACCGTCGTAAATAGCCACCTGTACAGGCGTTAAATCAACTAACCAACCTCGGATTTTGGTGTAGGTTTGGTTAATGAACGTCGCACTAGTACTGCACATTGGTCTGTTGGCGACGGCTAAAGGTGTATCTCGAAGGAAAGACCCTGGAACAATGCCTCTTATTTTTGAACCATGGGTCAGATGCCGATCTAGTATAAGAGAACTCCAATTACCAGGATCCATTGGCACCGGATCCCATCATCATAATCGAATAATATACGGATAATTAATTAAAGAATATATGGATAATAGATAATTAATTAAATGTTTTTTTATTAAAAAAATAATTTTGCTGCAGTTTGTAATGTAATTTAATAACTTTTATAAAGTATATAATTTATCGATAAAATATAACTTTTAAAATGTGGATTTTACCGACTTTTTTTGTTGTCAAAGCGATCCGCTTTGTTCAATCCGGATAATTGGAGTTTTTTTTTTGTATTTAAAATAAATTTGTAATTCTAGAAAAAAACACTGAAATAAAATATTTACGACATTAAAGATATGCCCTTTGATGCTTCATTTTAAATCGCCAATAGTCCAATTTGAATATCAATTGAGAAGTTAATTCAACTAACCAAACTCATTTGCCAAATTCTAAAAGGCACAAGGCCTTGATAGCCTCCAAACTAATCTTCCAAACAGAGACGAATAATCCAAAAACTATCATTATGTCATATCTGCTTTATGGCAATTTCCACAATCACTGGTCAGCCGCCATGTTCGTGAGACGAAACAGAAATCCCGCCAAGAAGGAAGGGATCCCTCTGAAAGCAGCTCACGGGCCATCATCGAGCGGGTCCGGACATAAGTATCCAATTTTCTTAAAGACCCACGGAAGGAGGGACGTTTCTTGCCATCAATTACCCGGGCGACCGGGCAATTGCTTACGAGTGCCCGGGGACCAGGGATCCGGGCAATCCGTGAGTCGGCGAGCGGCCATTTGGGCAGCCGGGCGTGAACAGGAGGTTGGGAATGATGCCGATGAATACGGCAGAAGGGGGATTGACATGGACAAGATTTTTCGTAAGTAAAAAGGATTTGGGTTGATTTGGGTATTATTGTTGTATTTTTTGTAAATGGTATTGTTATTGAATAAATTTATTAATCTTACATAGGTCGCGCTCCTTATTGCAAATTAAATTTGGTTTTGGTTTGGTTAACCAACGTCGCACTAGATCTGCATAGCGAGCTATTGGCAACGGTTCGGGTTCTATCTTGAAGGAAAGACCCGGGAACTACCACTCGTATATTTGAACCATGGTCAGATGGCGAGGACAACTCCTGATCAACGCCTCAACGCCTTCAATAGACGTCAGGACTTGGCGCCGTGGCCTCCGTGGCCGAGCGGTTAAACGCGTCAGCTGGGAATACAAAGGTTCCTGGTTCGATGCCAGGTGATGGACTTGACAAATAAAAGTACAAAGTAGTGATCTTGTAATCGGAGGGTTGCCAGCTTCGCTACAAAATACTAAAAAAGTCGTCCAGAACATCCGCAAAAATTAACGGCGTGTATACGGGACTGGTGCACGATAAATGTGATCGGTGTCCAAAGTCCCGACGTCTATTGAAGGCGTTGGGTGCCAGTTCAGGTGTTTCCTCGTCATCTGACCATGGTTCTAAAATAACGAGGTACATGTATGAATGTGTATGTGTTCCCGGGTCTTTCCTTCAAGATAGACCCTGAACCGTCGCCAATAGCTCACTGTGCAGCTCTAGTACGACGTTTTTTAACCAACACCAAACCAAACCTCATTGCAAAGTAAATTTGGAGGTGAGAAGATTTATGAAAAATACACAATTAATTCCTGCTGTGCAGTATGTAAATGTATATATGTGCTAAAGATGATCGTTTCGTATTATATTCTAGTCGAATGTGTGATGTTCCTTGAAAGGATTTAAATAAAAAAAAAATGATCGGATCAAATATCGATGCGGGGCGTAATAGCGACGGCCTCTAACAATAATACGTTATATTCAGTCCTTATCTTTCCAATTTCGTACCACGTCCACTTCGATGGATGCAGTTTTAAAGCATTGTACACTGTAAAAAAAATCCAGTAAAATTACGGGTTTTTGCACGTCAGCAAAAGTCCCGGCCAAATACTCGTAAATTAATGTTTTGCCCGTAGCCCGTAAAATTATGGTTCAGCCCGTAAAATTCTAGCCCGTAATTTAAATATGAATGACCGTAAAATTATGGTTCAGCCCATAAAATTCTTGCCGGTAATTTAAATATGAATGACCGTAAAATTATGGTTCAGCCCGTAAAATTTTTGCCCGTAATTTAAATATGAATGACCGTAAAATTATGGTTCAGCCCGTAAATAATTATTGAATTTTTAACTTGATTGCTCCAGAATGTGGTTACTTGCGTTCTATCTGTATACAAGTATGTATGGACGCATCAAACCAAATGGTGTCTGAGAGTCATTTCTTGAATTGTCTTCACATCTGGAACGTAAAGGGTTAACATAAATTAAAAATAGAGGATATAATGTATCATATTATTTCACAAGAAAAATATTATATTTTGAAATCTACGTTCTTTTATATTCGAATGTAAGAATATTATACGAAGATTTCAAACACAAGGTTAATTAATTTATTGATGTGAAAATACATTTTACAATTATATTTTAGACGATGTGACACTTGCATGTCAACGACACATTTATGTAGTTTTGTAATTGATAAATAAGAAGAGTAATGTTTAATACTTTGAAAAATATTCTAAACAGGTTGACATGCAATTGAATCAAAATATGTAAAAATGGGATATATTTCATAGACTTAACATATCTCTTATCCCCTTTTTTACATCTTCTTATTCAATCTCTTTTGAATTTAAACTGGATTTTAAAAAAAAATTTAACGTATTGCATTATGTAACACAATATTGTACACTAATTTTTAACATAGATTTTTATTAACTTAAATATATTTTTATGTCAGATGTTTAAAAAATCCAAACCCTCTACCAATGTCGGTATATGATATTTTATTTTAAAGTAACCATTTTTTAGTATAAAATCAAAATTTAAATTAAACCGATCAAAAAATACAAATGATATTTTAAAGTAACCAATTTTCCGTATTAAACAAAAATTTAAATTGAACCGATCAAAAAATACCAATGTGAGTATATGATATTTTATTTTAAAGTAACCAATATTTAGTATAAAACCAAAATTTAAATTGAACCGATCATAAAATAAATATAAACTAATCATATTATAACTCTAAACTTCAAAGATAAGTTTAAAAAATATTAAGCAATTATGGAAAACATTTTATTAAGGAGTTATAAATTTTCAAACTCATGGTTCAAATACTTCATCCAGACCATCCGGACCCAAACAGGTAACCGAAAATTACCTCCAAAGAGAAAACCTTTAATAACCAAAATCTTCCTAACAAATCCAATGCCCACACCATCTTGAAAGCCAACAATCTCCTAAGACTTCATATGACATACACATCTTTCTCGACCAGTATTATCCGCTTATTGCTAAATCCCGTCTGCTCTGGACTAAAGCACCTTTCCACTGACCCTAGGAAGAGGAGGTGGAAACGGTTTCCGCCTCCCAAACGCCTTCAGCTGAGGGGGACAAAACTCCTTCCTGATCAGCTTCCTTCACCACCGAACATCTGGCGACCTTTATTGAACTCGAAAGTAATGTTGTTCGCCAAATGAAGTGGGTGTATTCATTCAATGGTGTGCAATATTAATGAGCCGATGGTACATTGTTTCTGGGGTACAGGGATTGAGGTTTGCTGTTTATTAGGAATTTCGATGTTTGCATTTGGATGGTTAATTGATGTCGTGATTTTCTTTTAAGTTCCGGAATGCGTTACGAGGATGAATTAATTTGTTAGGTTATTTAGTAGATGCATTCTTGAATGTGATATTAGTTTGTATTAAAATCGTTGTTTCATTTAGTTCCACTTACTGTTGGTGTTTGCTGTTAAAGGGACAAAATTATGTCTCAATGCGTATATGTTATGGAATATTTAGCATTTAATAAATGTTAAATTTTCTTTGTTTATAATTACATTAAAACAGATTATTTTAATTTTAAGCAATCAGTTTCAGTTCATATTTCTTAATTTATTTATAGATGCACTGATTAATGATATATTAGTTTGAATACTGATGTATTTTACATATACATTATAGATGTATTTTACACATGCATTATAGATGTATTTTACACATACATTATAGATGTATTTTACACATACATTATATATGACACAATTAATGAGTAGAAACCAGGACTTAACGTTTATTATTTAACACAAAATAGAAGACATTTGGCTTTTAAAAATTGAAAAGTATGAACACATTTTATTTATAAATATATATTTATAAAATAAATCAATACCTATTATACAGGTCAATTTCAATGAATTGAATAGATGGCTAAAACCCCAAT
Organism: Troglohyphantes excavatus; assembly: GCA_963932185.1. Taxonomy (NCBI): domain Eukaryota; kingdom Metazoa; phylum Arthropoda; class Arachnida; order Araneae; family Linyphiidae; genus Troglohyphantes; species Troglohyphantes excavatus. The sequence goes on from OZ010668.1 coordinate 10,892,476, forward strand.
CATTGAATGTCCACGTTTGCCAAAAATGAGATATCGATATTAATGTAAAAATGGGTTCTAGCTTTCCCTTCCTGCACAGCACGATGCGCTTGATCGTCAACCGGAATCGAACCCGGGACGTTGTGTATGCTACGCCGGCACTCTACCAATTGGGTTAAAGTAATTACTCGAGCTCAAGTGGGAGTATTGATAATATAAAATGTGCACCACAGTGTCCCCTTCTCAGTGGATCGGACAGGGGAACAAATGAACAGCACATGTGAAGCGTATCGCGTGGGCGAAGTTAAGCAAATTGCTGGGAATAATGTGGTGGTAGAAGTTGTATTATGTCCGGGTCACGAATGCAGTCCGAAGCATTTGGCTGTCACCAGAATCGAACCCGGAGCGTTGTGCAGGCCACGCCGATACTTTTACGATCGGTCTAAAGTAATTACTCGATCAAAATTGGCGACTATAGTGTATATGAATGTGACCACCACATATGTCCCTTCCACATAATAATATTGTGGTACATGTACAAAGCACGGTCCAAGTATGAAAATGCCCAATAATCATATCAGCCATTACAAATAATTTAAATATCGTCACAATTTAAAGTTTATGTTGGTAGACTGAAATATATATATAAAAAAAAATATCGAAGATTAGTTAATCTGAAACCTATTAATATTCGAATTATTCTTTTTGAATGATAAATCATTCAAGGAACTCATTTTGAATATTAAAATCTTAAAAGCAACAAATAAAGTTGTAGGATATTAAATAAAATGCATTTGCCTCTAAACGCCATGCAAAAAGACGGATCGTTGTGACACTGAGGTTAAATGACGCAAATACGATAGTGGTATGAAATAAAATACATGTTTTCTTAGACTAGATTTATAGGGTCATCTTAGTTATTGCCCTCGGGTGGGTATTTACGAAAACGACGCGATTTGGTCTTGGTTTTAGCTCATGTGTAGCGAATGTGGGTGTAGTATAAGGTGTATTGCGTATTTCGGCACTGATAAATATACCGGGTATATTTATAAACGTATTTCTATGTTGTTTTATATAATAAATGGGTGTCGTAAATGTATAGTATACAACAAAACTACTAGGGATTTGATATTGTATAAGTGCGTATGAAATTATTTTTATGATATCGTTTTCATACAATCACCGGTTTTTTGACTATGTGGGATAGGAAGCAATGGAAATTATTTTTAAAGGTCACAAAAATTGTAAAATTCGCGATTTTTTTTTGTTGCTAAAATTATTGTTTGAAGTTTTTTTTTAATATGCTTGTAAAATTCTAGATCTGTATGTATGTTTTAATGTGTTATTTGGGACTTTATGCTGGATTGCAAGGTATGTTCATCAAGAAACGAAAACTTTAAACTAACGTTTTTTTTTATTAGTAATGGATAATTGTATAATTTTTGAGAATATTGTAAAGTGTGTGTATATATTATAAATTGGCACACTACTTGCGTGTATGTGTTGTAGGTTATATTTTTCAATACTAAAAGTTTAAAAAAATAGGTTTAAGGAAATTTTTGTGTTTTTGAGAATAACTATTAATATTATAATCAAATACATGTAGTATTCAAAATTTTGATGAAATTCTTATCTATTATTGTTCAAAGGATCTCAGAAAAAAATTTGCTGAAAAAAAATGAACAAGTATAAATTTTGAAAACAAACAATTAAGAATTTTGTGTGTAATATTGTTTTCTTTTATAAATTTAATTGAAATACATTAAGAGTTTGGTACAAAAAATAAAAATATAAAAGTTTTAGCGGTACCGTGACCCTTTAACTATTTTTTTCAGCGTCAACCATACCCAAAAGGTTTGATGTTATCTGTTAACATCTACGTATATTCATTTGTGATTCTATTCAAATTCATATATTCGGGAAATTTTTAATTTTTATTAGTTTTTTGATTATTTTGTGGGAATTTTTTTTGAATTGTTAACTATATAAGATTGTTATTTTCGTTTCAACTTTGAATAGAATTTGGAGAAAAAAAAAAGCTGGTTATTATCAATTGTTGAAATATTGAGTAATTACCAGATGTGTTTAGCATTTTATCCACCAGCTAGTTTTTTCCTTAAATTAATTATTAATTATCTGGCTTTCAATTTAACGGATTCGGATAACCTATTTTGAGATCAATTTCTGATTTTTTGTGTTTTGATTTTGTTAATTAACGTCGCACTACAGCTGCACAGTGGGTTATTGTTTCGGTGCCTATCTCGAAAGAAATACCCAGGAACGTTTTTGGAATAGGGTTTCATCATTCGACAATATTTCAGGAGCGAAATTTCGTTTATATGGCATTTATTAAGGAGAAAATCTTAAAAGGTATTTTCGATATCTGAATAAAAAAAACGAGCGAAGCTAAGGAAAACTATTATTGTCCCGAGAGCACAACTCGAAACTATCCGATTCCAAGTCCTGAAATAACTATCTTTTTGAGGAAATTACTGCGATTAAAGAGGCTACTTTCGTTATATTTAGCAATATTTTCGTAATTTTTTCACGTAACTTTTGACAAAACAAGAATCCTCAAAATGTTTAGAGATATTAATTTTATCATCTTTCTGTAAGGTCCTTTTCGGGGACAGTAACTCATAATTAGTTCTTATATTTGCATCACTTTGACAAAAGTAATTTCGCTAAAAAAAACGATTAAATGAATTTCATCAGTTTGACGAAATATTTTATCAGAGTATAAAGTAGGCGTCTGTAGGCGGGACAAGGTAAAAGGACTTTTAGAACTTTTCTAAATATTATATTTTAATCAACAATAACGTTTTTTAAATTGTCTTTTGTAAATATAAGAAATTAATATATAGTATGATTACAAATTAAAAAAAATACCTATTATTTAATTGAAATTTATTGAAACTTTGAAAATTTCAATTTTCCTGTTTTCAGTAAAATACAGATTTCCTACATTTGATTGCATTAAATGAAAAATTTAATTTTAAGTAAAAATGTCACATTTTGCACTGTTAAAAATACGTACTCAAAATTAAGTAAAATGTGCTAATTTTTGAGTACATTTGATGCTTATCATAGCTCCCAATAAATAAGTTTCAATTTTGATAAAGACATATACTCAATTATGAGTACAATAAATACAAAGAGCATTTGCTTGCCTACACAGACTGTCTTCATAAATCCCTTTCAATAAAGATCAACAATTTCAGCAAATACTTACAGATAATCGAAACCAAATCCTCAGACCTCGCGTCGCAGTGCCTTATCCGGTGCACTAACAGGGCTACAAGGCACTGCGACGCGAGGTCTGAGGATTTGGTTTCGATTATCTGTAAGTATTTGCTGAAATTGTTGATCTTTATTGAAAGGGATAATAAATTATAAACATAAGAAATTTTAAAAATGAGTGCCAAAAGAATGATTAGTAAGATAATTGAGATGTAATACCTCAGAGTTTCCCTTTAAGCAATGGGCATCAAATAATGTGGAAAACCATCTTCTGAACAACAATTTTAAGTTTGTGAGGTCGCTTTGTTAAGATGGTATGAACAGAAGCTGATATGAGCAGACCGTAATGCTCACTTTTGCGAAAGTCCGATAACTTAAATTTGAGTACGTCATTGCTCATTTACGATGCAATTGTATTCAAAGAAAAACGAGTACGTTCACATATTCATTTTTAAACACATTGTTTTTCCAGTGTACATTTGTTGATTTATAGGTTATAGAACAGAAGCTGAGATTAGCAATATTAAATAACACTCATTTTTGAGCAATTACTATTATTTAAATTTGAGTACGTCATCGCTCATTTATAATACAATCAAAGAAAAACGAATATGTTCCGGTACTCATTAAGTACTTTTTCTTTACAATGTATATTTGTGAATTTCAAGGTACATAAAAAATAAGCAATATAAATATATGTATACATATAGTCTTTCACTTTTCCCTATCAATCGCACTATTCCTTGAAAGCATTCGCTTTATATCGATTCAATACTCCGCTCTTCACACAATCTGTTCGTGATCATTTTTTACTTCAGGGAAGAACTATCAGTTCTTCCCTGAATTCTATAAAAAAATTCCCTAAAAAACTTTAAAAAAAAGAAGAAAATAGACACCAAAGTATGTATATATAAAAAATAATATTTCTCCTTCCAAAAAGCTTTAGAAATTCTCTTCCCCACGCTGCAGAATACTGCCGGATAGTTGAAAATGACAGAAGTACTCCGGACAAAATAGATATTTTCGTATCTGACCGGATAGGGGGATGTTGCCGGACCCTCAGGGTCCATGTCCATTTTCAGCCATAGATGTCAGGACGTGTCTGGAGGATACCTGATCCTGCTTGAGATTTATATCCGGCACCATTGAATCCGGGGCTTGGAAAAGGGGGAGAATGACACTGATGGGTCGGGTTGTCCTTGAAGTTTTGAATGGGAGTCTTTGATGGTGGATCTAGACTTTTGGTTCTTCACAGCCGAGTGGAGATATTTTTTTAACGTGGAGATTTGTAGTTGTCGCGTCTTTTGTAGGTAGCAACTGAAAGTGAAAATGCATTTATATACCACTTTTTTGGAAAGGTAGTCTTTTGTGTTTTGGGTTTGAAATATAAATTGCAAAATGTATATGTTTGTGTGGGATGTTGTTGCAGTTCTGTAAATGTGGAAGAGAGGGCTTGGGGGCCCAAAATGTCAATATATCTTTAGTTTTTTAAACCACATTCAATGAATAAAATATTATTTTGCGTAAAATATTTTTTGAAAGAGGAACGTTGGTGTATGAGTACTTTCAGTTTAATATTTTATATAAAATTACTTGTTTCTATTAAATTATGGTATGGAAAATTATTGTTCAACCATTTTGCTAAATAATAAAAATAATTTAAAAAAAAGGAAGAGAAAACCATCTTTGAGGGGGGGGGGGGTACGCTAAAAAGCATTTTTTTTAAAAAATATAATGAACATGTTGGAAAAATATAAATATTTGATATTAATTTTACACTTATTACATCTTGTTCAAACAGGCGCCGAAAATAAGACATTGGTTTCGTAAATTGGCAGCAACTTCAAAACGTTGCAATAAGTTCCAACATATTAGTAAGGGGGTCCGATGCCCAAAATTCGCAAAAAAAGTCATTTTTTTTTATATTTAAAAAATAATATTCAAACTTATCTTAATAACTCACAAAAATCTGCTTCAAAAAATTCCTATTACTTTTTTAGTTATGAATGTTTTAATGATGTGTTCCTATAACATAGTTGTATCATATGTAAACTTTAAAAGCAAATATCTCTGTTCGTGGTTTTGAAATTTAATGAACACTAAAAATGCTAAGGCTTTTTTACTATTATACTTAAAATCATAATTTTTGTGTGTATGGCAAGATAAATATATTTTAAATAGATGTATGCATTCAGATTTCCTATTTTTACCATAATGTGTTTTTTAAAACCACTTAAAATAAAATTTAATTTTTTTTCGTCAATTTTTTTCCCAAAATTTCTAATATATTTTATTTTTTTAAAGTGATGTATCTGAATCAAAATTTGAATGCATACATCTATTTACATATTATTCAAGATCTTAAATAAAAAAATTGTTTCAAAATATTGAAAAACAAAAAAGGAGTAGGAATTTTAAAATTGTTAAAAAAATTACTAAAATTTTAATTAAAAAATAAATGTGCAATTTAAAAAAAAATTGAGCGTCTTAAAATGGTTTTTTATGCATATTTAGAAAGAGAAAAAAAATTGGATTGTACAAGTATAAAAATAAAGAAAAAAATGTCGAAGGTATCGGACCCCCTTAATATTAAACAAACAATAATTCAATGTGTTCAAGTTTATTGTAAAATTTAAAAATAACATAAACATTTTTGCACTTTTTTTTTTCTTAAAGTTTTTTTTTTTTTTAATATTTTATTTTCCAGTTTTTAGTTTTTAATTAAGCAGGGGGCTTTGCCAAATGTAATTATTCACTAGGAAACGGAAATTGTTTCTAAATTTTATCACGCCCCGAATAGTATATTTACGCGGTTCAAATATAAATACCGGGTAAATAAATTTATATTGTAATTAGACAAACCCTATCTACAAATGATAATATTTTTAATCAGAGAACATTTTAAAATAATAGTCTGGCTAAATGAAAGCCGGATAAGCAATTATCATTTTTGCATTTTTGCCAAAGTGGGTTTCTTTATTCAACAAAAAAATCCTTTTCGGTATCGCGTATTAATTTTTTTCAAACATTCAGATTAATTAAAATTTATGTTTAGTTAATTGTTGGATAACTGTATTTGTTACAAAGTGTTAGTTAACTGCCTCTTTTGAGGGTTTGGCGGTAGTACTTGGCGCTCCTGTGTTGGCTAAAAATAACCTTTAAATAATAATATGTTTGGGTTGGCATGATAAAACTAATGATAAATACTTATACTTTTTTTAGAGGTTGAGTTGTAATGCTTCCTAAGTCTTTGTTATAAGAAGATTTCCGCATGAAAAATCAAATTATTTCATGTGCTCCTAAAACTCAATTTCTTAAACTAAAGTTTTAAAGAAGGTTTTACAAGATATTGTTTGCCTATATATTAGAAAGGAACTGAATTATTACAACATACTTTAATTTCATTCTATCACACTCTTTATATTACTCCTATTATATGCTATTATTGTGATATTTGTATTCAACTGTCTAAGTTGTCCCTATCTCGTAGATTAGTAATGGAAAAAATTGTAATTATTTTCTGAAAATGTGAATTATTTTCAGGAAAAATTATGTAAATATATCCCACAAAAAAACCTTTTAAAACCATTAGACTATTATTCTTAAATTTTAAAATTATATAACGGTTTTTAATAGTTAAGGTATGTGTTATTATTTTGATATTTTTTTAAATAATAAGAACACAACGGAAACGACTTCCTTTCATGGATTAATAATAGAAAATTATACAAAAAACGTTTATGTAATAATTAGGGCAATTTTTTATTTCAGGAAATATAATGTAAAATGTATATAATTCAAAAAAAACATTTTAAATCCTATGAACAATTGCATTTTTTTTATTTTTATGTTTTTAATAAAGAAGCGTTATATATGTATATGTATATATTGTCCATTGACTTAATTAACCAACTAAACTAGAACGGTTGTGAAATTTCCTGCAATTTTCATATCGAAATGAAAACTACTAAGTTATAAAATTCATGAGTAAATTTGAAGCGCATGAAAAGTTTTTAGTAAATTGAAGTACTACACATTTTATATTGGGAGATATTTATTCACGGGACAATTTGTTAGAATTGGGGAAATAAACAAAAACATATAACTCTTGATAAATATAACAATCAACATGTCAATACATACTGAAACTTTACTTCACTTCCAAGGTAAACATAACAAATTCAATACGAACTTTGACTAAATAAACAAATACAACGAAAACATTTCCATCATTAATAAAGAAGTGTTATATATATATATTGTCCATTGATTTCATTAAACACGTTTAATTAACCCACTAAAGTATAACTACTGTGAGATTTCCTGCAAATTGTCATATTGAAATGAAAACTACTAAGTTATAAAATTCATGAGTAAATTTGAAGCGCATGAAAAATTTTTAGTAAATTGAAGTACTACACATTTTATATTGGGAGATATTTATTCACGGGACAATTTGTTAGAATTGGGGAAAAAAACAAAAACATATAACTCTTGATAAATATAACAATCAACATGTCAATACATACTGAAACTTTACTTCACTTCCAGGGTAAACATAACAAATTCAATACGAACTTTGACTAAATAAACAAATACAACGAAAACATTTCCATCTCGCCTTTTAAAACGACTCCATATTGAAATGTCGTAAAAATTCTGATTTCGAACTTCAAAATTGGCTCCCCCCTAACAACTACCCAATATGAATCTGCTTTTAACATACAATGCCGCATTAAAAGCAATTTCCTTTGGGGAAATTCCAATTTATGGGGCGGGCATTAAAGTTTACGGTTCTTTCTCACTCTCGTTATCATCATACACAAATTGGGTACTTTAAAGGGGGGGGGGGGGCGTAGTATCTTTTCGGTATACATATTTTTACCCTGAAATCTGTTTCGGATTAATTTGGCGAATGAATAATTCAAAGGGTGGTCATTTATGGCTTTCCTCGTCATTCTATTAAACAACTTTCGTACCTGTTATTGTTTTATGTTCTTCTTGATCCCAGTGATTTTTCACTGTAAAATAATTGATTGGCATTTTTAAAACAATAGCTAATTTGTCAACGGGAAATCAGTTTGCGTGGAAACCTTTCAAAAGAACAATTGTGGATAACGTAAAAATTAAGAAGGCTTAAGTGTGTAATGTCAAACTATATATATATATATAAGGTGTGCTCGTTCTCGCGCTGTCTGACGGAAGGCGGGGAAAGCACATTTTTGACATCACAGTGACGCCTACCTCGCGCTTTCTGTAGGCGTGTCTAATGTTCTCTTTTGTGAAGTGCTGCCATCTATTCGTTTTTTGTGAACTATTAAAAAGTTATAAGCTACCTTGATTTAGTTATTTTTACTGCATTTTATGAGTTTAAATTATATTTTAAGGATTGTATTTAGTATGGAAAAATTGCAAAAGATTTGCTAAATAAATTAAGCGTATTAAAATAATATTAGCTGCCACGAGGGCATGTTCATGAATTTTGAAAGAGTAAAATGGGGGTAGGAAACACCAGGTCAATGCATTTGTATTGAACATATTAAATGAGTTACAATTGCAATCAAGTAAAATACGGGGAAATAAAAAAACAAGGACGGATTAGCAGTGAAGGTACCTGAACACATATATTTACAGATAGCAAAAAATGACGTAAAAAATGTGCTTTCCTTGCCCACTTTCAAAAAGCGAAAAACAAGCCCACCTTCTATATATAGTATTCACTATCCTTGAAACTTAACAGTGTAATCGGAAGGAATGTTATGGAGTAAAATTTTTACAAAGTTAATGTGTATTTTTTTATTATAAATTATATTGCGGAATTGAATTATAATATAATTCACTGTCACTGGTCCATAGGGAATTTCTACACACTTGTGGTCTATATGAATAAAATAAATTTTTGACTTAATTTAAAAAATGCCAAATAATTTGTTTCCTTCTAAACAATTGTTAGATTAACAATACAAATTTAATTTGTTCCTCATAAGATTTTAGTAAAACTATACGTTAAAAAACGTTAAAAGAACTGATATTTCATCTTGGAGAATACACATAGCTTACTTTTCCTTTTCAAGGTAAAAAAGATTACTGTTAAATTTCATATTCCTGGGTGAATGCAAGGTAGAATGATTACTTAATAGTCTGTACCATGTTAATCCTGTGGGCGGAACGTGCATTTCAGATAGAAATACACAAATAGCTTACTCTTTATAGTGAGTACAATTAACCGTGTAACTGTTCGTCTTCTTGGGTATACAAATATAAGAGAATATTTGATAAGTGAACTTTATTTAAACCCTATGTGCAAAACGGGTATTTCAGCTAGCTTTTTTTCCTAATTAAGGTTTAACGAACCTGTCAAATTTCATCTTCCTGGGTGAATGCAAGGTAGAATGATTACTTAATAGTCTGTACCATGTTATTCCTGCGGGCGGAACGCGCATTTCAGATAGAAATACACAAATAGCTTACTCTTTATAGTGAGTACAATTAACCGTGTAACTGTTCGTCTTCTTGGGTATACAAATATAAGAGAATATTTGATAAGTGAACTTTATTTAAACCCTATGTGCAAAACGGGTATTTCAGCTAGCTTTTTTTCCTAATTAAGGTTTAACGAACCTGTCAAATTTCATCTTCCTGGGTGAATGCAAGGTAGAATGATTACTTAATAGTCTGTACCACGTTAATCCTGTGGGCGGAACGCGCATTTCAGATAGAAATACACAAATAGCTTACTCTTTATAGTGAGTACAATTAACCGTGTAACTGTTCGTCTTCTTGGGTATACAAATATAAGAGAATATTTGATAAGTGAACTTTATTTAAACCCTATGTGCAAAACGGGTATTTCAGCTAGCTTTTTTTCCTAATTAAGGTTTAACGAACCTGTCAAATTTCATCTTCCTGGGTGAATGCAAGGTAGAATGATTACTTAATAGTCTGTACCATGTTAATCCTGCGGGCGGAACGCGCATTTCAGATAGAAATACACAAATAGCTTACTCTTTATAGTGAGTACAATTAACCGTGTAACTGTTCGTCTTCTTGGGTATACAAATATAAGAGAATATTTGATAAGTGAACTTTATTTAAACCCTATGTGCAAAACGGGTATTTCAGCTAGCTTTTTTTCCTAATTAAGGTTTAACGAACCTGTCAAATTTCATCTTCCTGGGTGAATGCAAGGTAGAATGATTACTTAATAGTCTGTACCATGTTATTCCTGCGGGCGGAACGCGCATTTCAGATAGAAATACACAAATAGCTTACTCTTTATAGTGAGTACAATTAACCGTGTAACTGTTCGTCTTCTTGGGTATACAAATATAAGAGAATATTTGATAAGTGAACTTTATTTAAACCCTATGTGCAAAACGGGTATTTCAGCTAGCTTTTTTTCCTAATTAAGGTTTAACGAACCTGTCAAATTTCATCTTCCTGGGTGAATGCAAGGTAGAATGATTACTTAATAGTCTGTACCACGTTAATCCTGTGGGCGGAACGCGCATTTCAGATAGAAATACACAAATAGCTTACTCTTTATAGTGAGTACAATTAACCGTGTAACTGTTCGTCTTCTTGGGTATACAAATATAAGAGAATATTTGATAAGTGAACTTTATTTAAACCCTATGTGCAAAACGGGTATTTCAGCTAGCTTTTTTTCCTAATTAAGGTTTAACGAACCTGTCAAATTTCATCTTCCTGGGTGAATGCAAGGTAGAATGATTACTTAATAGTCTGTACCATGTTAATCCTGCGGGCGGAACGCGCATTTCAGATAGAAATACACAAATAGCTTACTCTTTATAGTGAGTACAATTAACCGTGTAACTGTTCGTCTTCTTGGGTATACAAATATAAGAGAATATTTGATAAGTGAACTTTATTTAAACCCTATGTGCAAAACGTGTATTTCAGCTAGCTTTTTTTCCTAATTAAGGTTTAACGAACCTGTCAAATTTCATCTTCCTGGGCAATAAACAGTATAAAGGGTTTCCAAGGACGGTATTATCCTTTGTTATTGGGGTTGCTGCTATCCGTACACCACGGGCAGTCTAATCCAAAAAGGTTCTCTGAATCAATTCAAGCGTACACAAAGAAAACTAACTCCTCAGGTGTATCTAAATTTAAGATTTAATTAGTTCTAAGAAAGGTTACATCTTATTATTTACAGTTAAAGAAAGTGCTCCTGCGAGACTGGCACTTCTTATTCGTTCATAGTATAGTTATCTAGTCTCTCTCTCACAAGATGGCTATGCTCCAGCGTCATCAGAACTTAATTGCGTAGTTTTCTCCGGCCATCTCATTGGACGCCGTTTGCGTGAGAGTTTTGTCCACGTGCCTTTCCAACACAGTAGACTAATTTGCGTATCATTTTTATTATTTTTCTCGTTAGATTTATTTCGCCCTATACAAACTTTTATCAGGACCCTACGTTAAAGACGTTACACGTAAAAAAATTATGTAAACACGAGTGGTCTTCAAAATAATAGAAAATTGTGTTTTATATCAGACATATTCATACGAAATTAATTATTTGATATATTTATTAACTATCTTTATGTTACATTTTCTTCTTAATTTTAATTAATTGATTAATTAATTAATACAGAATAAATACTTTTTTTTAATATATTATTGGAAAAATTAACTAATACTAATTATTTTTTATTAAAACCATTTTTTTTTGTGTGTTAAAAAGATATGCTTTTATTCTTTAAATTGTATACCCAATTGATTTTGCATAAAAAAGTTACTTCAACATTGAGTTATTATAGTGCAAGCAAATAATTCATAATCAATATATTATTTTTTCCCATAAATATCTCAGTATTCAATAAATGAAGAGAACGTTTTCTTTTTAAAAAGCTACAATTGCTTGAATAAACACTTATTTCTTCCATCCATGCAAATATTGGCATTTTTAACAGCCAATGCAATCAAAACAAATCATTTTCCTTTAAAACAAAATCACAAAAAAATAACACTTTAAAAAAAAATAACACCTTTTGAGTGCCTGACAAGCCATGCCAACAACACTTATCTAAATAAACAACACCACAACAAAAACTCTTATCGGGATAAGATTTTCCCTAACACAAAAAAAAAAAAAACTTCCAAAGTTAAAAGACTTACGGAAACTTTCCAGGGACTTAAGAAAATCGCTTCTGTCGTGCGGAAACCGACAAAAATAGTCAAAAATAATAAAGTTGTCTCTTCTTCAGGACTTTAACGATCGGTTGATAAACTTTAGAAAAACAATCAATCCATCATCTAACCGGACACGTCCGGAAAATCTGAACTAACCCTTAGGTCTTACGCACACTACAAAGATTTTATCATATGGACGAGCTGTCAACCAGGTGACGTACGTCACAAGTACCCGGAAACGTACTAACAACATTTTCCAATAACATACAGCTAGATCTATCACTTGGCCAATCAGTGTAGGTCCAAATTCAATAGATTGCCCAATAATCAGTTGAATGTAGCCCATCCAGTGTTATATCCAATACGATTTCCATACTTCAAGCTCGATTTCCTCAGAACTCTGTGTTTGGACTTACACCGATGGATACCAAACCAGGAGTAATTCAAGATGCTTTTTTCACGCACATTTTATTTTGGCTATCCACATCGATTAAGTTCTTATCGTATTCCTGGAACTTATTTTTACCTTGCCCCCTTCTTCTTTTTTCGTGATTTTTTGCCGCCAACCTTGATGCGCTTCCATCTGATTAGGCAGGAATGATTGGTGACGAAGGAGATTAAATGATTAGAGATCACGGGCAAAAAGTAGTCGGGGAAATGTAGCGCTGATTTTATGCAAAATTTCGTCGCCTTATCGAGATCGGACGTCAGCCGTAATCCCTGCGTAACGCGGTGTAATTTGTTATCTCTATCTTGCTGGTGTGAAGTTGTGAATATTTTTTCTGGTTTCTTTTGTGGTATTTATACGGTAGAATATACTATGGTTTGGTTTGGTTAATTAACGTCGCACTAGAGCTGCACAGTGGGCAATTGGCGACGGTTCGGGGCCTATATCGAAGGAAAGGCCTGGGAACGATGCCTCGTATTTTTGAACCATGGTCAGATGACGAGCACAACACCTGAGCTGGCACCCAACGCCTTCAATAGACGTCGGGACTTTGGACCCCGATCAGATGTATCGTACACCAGTCCCGTATACACGCCGTTATTTTTGTGTGCATATTCTGGACGACATTCTAGTATTTTGGTAGCAAAGTTGACAACCCTCCGATCGCAATATCACTACTTTTTTTTACTATTCTTTAGGCTAGTCCATTGCAAGGTTTTGAACCGGGGACCCTTGGATTCCCAGCTGACGCCTTAATCCACTAGGCCACGGAGGCATCCTATCTCGAAAGAAATACCAAGGTACGATGTCTCGTATATTTTGAACCATGGTCAGATGACGAGGACAACTCCTAAATAAATGATGAAAAACAAAATATAGTGGTTAGAGAAGAAAAATAGTAAAAGGAAATTCAATTGGCGAAAAGTAACTTATTCTCCTAATAAAACTATGCAACTCTCATCAACTTGAACTTGGTGGATGCCTCTAAACAAATATAGACAAACTATAATGAAAGGTTTTAAATTAACCCAACAGATAAAGCCGCAATCACTGTACGTCCAAGACACAACACCTTTCCCTACTCCTCGTTGAATACTAAACTCTACATCGGCCATTTCCCCGCAAACAATACATTTAACCAATCACCCATTGCTGACAGAAATCCCTAATCAAACTCAGTTCACCCAAACGCAACAAACTCCCCCGAATTAAACCAAATTAATCACCTCCACCGACTGACACAATCATCCCGCAATCAGCCATAAACACAATCAGCCGGCTGAAATTCATTTCTGCCCCGCAATCAGACCCAAGGGCCCCTCCTGAATCCCTTTGAAACAACACCTTTCAGTAATGGAAATCAAAACCCACTCAGCATCGACCCTCCTGCAGAGTGGACACAACATCGGACCCCCTTCGCAAAGTGGACACAACATCAGTCGTCCATCACAACATCGGAGACGGGTCTAATCCATGGACTCGCTACCTCCGTAATGAATCCGCTGGACTTGTTTGGCTGGTCACTATCTCAGGTTGGGTCGGGAATTAGAGCTGGTGAGTTAATCTAATGACGTGTTGTCCCCATGTTATGCAAATGCCGGGATGGTCAGAAAATATTATCGGCTAAAGGTTGCCGATGCGTTTCAATTTGATAAGGGAACAGGAGTTTAAAGGTATCGGAGTGTGCTCGTTTGGAAGGGATTTTGTAACCGAGACTAGGTACTAATCGATCTTGTCCAGTGGGGGCTTAATTTGAAATAAATATTAAAATGGTATTATAGAAATTCTGATACTATGAACTTGTTAAATGTGTGAATTTATTCAAATACGACGATAAAAGACGAATGGTTTTCGGGAATATAAATTAATTTTCTATTTCTGTGACTATATCACATTTAAAAAACTGTCTTTATTTTTGATCCCATGATTTTTTCCTGTAAGTTTTGTTTATTATATAAAAAAAAGGGACCCTGGCAAAAAAAAGGGACATAACTCAAAAATGCACCATTTGAAAAAAATAAAATTAAATAATACTATCAAACTTATATTGAAACATTAAAAGTTTATTTAAAAATGTCATTTAAGTATTTATGGCAGTATATTATATTCTATAGAATAGTAATATAGATCTGTAGATCTGCTCTCGACAAATGTGAAGTGTTATCAGGAAAATTTAGTTGAGGTCTTAGAGTAAAGTCACTTTTTTTGCTTTTCTGAAAGTAAAATCAAGAATGACTGTTAGAATGAATGAAATATTTACATATAATTGTTTGGCCCCGCGTTTCTGGAGAACCAGTTAAAGTTTATATATATAAAAATATTGAATGACCATGGTCGGGAATCGAACTCGCGACATATCGTTCCAAAGACCAGTGCGCTATCACTTAAGCTGCAATGGAACGAGGTTTCATTATTTTAAGATGTTTCTTTCTGCAATAATTTTGAATTTGTTAAAATCATGTACAAAACATAAGGGGAACTTTACAAATCCGATTTGTAGATTCACTATTGTTGAATAGTGCTCATATATAAATTGTCAACCTTTTACACGCACAGGAATTAAGTTGTTTGCAATCCACAAACCAGAAGTTACATTGCAAGAGACTTGACAAATCTTAAAATGCAGTGAAGTTGTGATCGGATGGTTGACAGATTCGCTGCGAAGTAACAATAAATTGTCCGAACTTGTTCTGTGATTTCTACGACGTGCATACGGGACTGGTGAACGTTAAATCTGATCGGAATCTGAATATCCTAATTCCTATATATAAGATGCGTCCGGTGACAGCTACATCTCAGGAATGAGGGAACCCACAAAATAACTTTTGTTTGTTTGGTTAATTAACGTCGCACTAGAGCTGCACAGTAGGCTATTGGCGCCGGTTCGGGGCCTATCTCGAAGGAAAGACCCGGAAATGATGCCTCGTATTTTTGAACCGTGGTCAGATGACGAGGACAACAACCTGAGCTGGCACCCAACGCCTTCAATAGACGTCGGGACTTTGGACCCCGATCAGATTTATCGTGCACCAGTCCCGTATACACGCCGTTAATTTTTTGTGGATCTTCTGGACGACATTCTAGAATTTTGGTAGCGAAGTTGGCAACCCTCCGATCGCAATATCACTACTTTTTTAATATTTTTAGTCTAGTCCGTCGCACAGATTCGAACCGGAAACCCTCGGATTCCCAGGTGACGCCTTAGTCCACTCGGCCACGGAGGCCTCCAAAAACACTTTTAAAAATTAGTTGGGGAACATTATGGCTTCATCCGTGTTAAGCGTTCCACAAGTTACAGTTAGATTTCCGTGGACAGTTGGTATCAGCCGTATTCAATCTCGCAACCCTCTAGTTGCTAGCCGACGACGAAACCTGGGAGTTACGAACCCCGGCCCTGGAATGTTAGAAAAAAATTATAAAAGTAAACTATTTTATTTTAAGTAATTTGGATGATTTGTCGTAATAACATATTCATAAAGCTATCCCATTCCTGCGAAATATATAAAACAAACTAAAATGGAGATAATGGTCTTCATCAAACAGGATCCCGTTGGAATGGGTCCAAATTTCACTGAGCAAACATCGCTTACGTTCTCTCGTATAAAAGCACGGATAGTGTCGGTCATTACTCATACAAAATTGTCATTGTTACCCCTAAATGTTATACGATAATTTTAGCCTTGCGTTTGTAACGCAATGAGATAATTACTACTTAGTGAATAAAAAGTAATGCAGTGATATCCTAGGAAATGTAATATTGTTACTATGTTTTAGGAATTTAAAACAAGTTGGGCACTTTTAGGACTTTTGTAGAGAAGGATTTGCGGCAATTAACCGATGTAGAATGATGAATTACAGTTTATAATTATAAATGTAGGAAAGCATGGATGATATTATGAACGATGAACATAATCATTGACTCTCTTTGCGTTATGCGATGGGACATGGCTAAATTACTATATATATATATATATATATAATCAAGTATTTGTATAAACTATTACAAATACATGAACATTCCATGAAGGATTTCCTAAAAATCCAGATATTCAAAATTAATTGAATAACAAGTCAGAAATGCAAATATTAATTGAAAATCACATTAAAAGTACACATTTAAAAACCACAAGGTATGCGCAAAGCAGCAATATCAGTGTAGATTTCTCTATCAGTATAGTAAGAGAGGATAAAAAAATAATGTAATTACATAAATATAACAAGTGCAATAAATAAATAATCGTGCGATAATTAACAACACCAGCTTACGCACCCATTCGTTGCAAGGGTAAATATTTACCGTTTTTCTTATAGCCAAGAAATCATAAAAGTTTAAAGCTTCTTTTCGTTCATAGATGGCAGCATCATCAACGGTATGTTTAAAAATCACGTTTAAATTAATTATTTTAAACGCATAAAAAAACTTTAATATTTATGATATGAACATAAAATATGCCACTACTCCCAAAAATTATCTTTATTTTTATACAATGGAATAAAGAGACGTAAAAAGGAGCTTTACTACAGAAATAATAAATATGATAAAATAAACTTTATAAACTTATTAAAATTTATTAACATAAGAGATTCAATATCCTAAAAATTTTAATTATTTCCTAAGACTTTTATTTTTTTTAATTATTGATACATATTTAAAGGAAGAGGGAACTTAATGTAATTAAGAGTCAAAATTGTATTTTCAAAATTAACTGATTAACCTTGAACATTAATTAAAATCGGTTGAGATAATCTTTTAATTTACTATAAACTCATTTATGGCATTAAATAACTGATTTCAAATATTTAAAAATAAAAATTGTAAACAATGAAAATTCTTCGTTATACGCACTCAACTATTGTCTTTCAGTTGATAGAATTAGATTTCTTAGATTAGATTAAAACAAAGTTCCATTAAATTTAATGTATTGTATTGTTTTCAAAGAAAACAATAGTTCATTTTAGTTTTTCTTTCAAATGCAGTTCAAGTAAAAGATCTTTACAGCGATTGTGTCCCAGGTATCAAATGCATTGTACTTTTTCAATTAAAATACCGTAGAGCTGCTGTTTGATTTTTAATTAAGTGCGACAGAATAACACAATGGACTGTATTAAGTTACCTAAGATAAATATTTTATCTTGATTAAAGTTAAAATTACTATTTAGAGATAACTTACTATTTTGAATATTTAATTTTTTTTTCGTTTACATTATATATACCTAGTTGCTTGGATTAAATAAAAAAAACGGGACAGGTAAATAAGTAATAAAAAGTCAGTTCAGAAAAAATCTTTGAAATGTTTTTAATAGACTACTTTTTAGTAGCTGATTATTTAGAATAAAATAGATGTACAAAGTAATAAGAAGTCAGGTCAGCGAAAACCTTTATTTTTTTTAATAAACTACTTTTAGTATTGTAACTTTTTTAATATCGCTAGGTTTTTATCATGTATACAGTTAAAAATGAAGTACGACCTTGCCCAAAATTTATTAAAACGCCATTTAACTGCAACCATTATTTGGTGCTTCGTTTCACCATTTTATGGTGCTACCGCAGATATACCATTTAGTATTAAAACTTTGCACTAAAACTTACATTTTCGCTTCACCGTTTTATGGTGAAACGTTGAGACAAAATTCGTGTTATGGTAAAATGCAGGTATAATTTTGTTCGATGTTCTGGACGGTTTTCAAGAATTTTTGTATCAAAGCTGGCAACCCTCCGATCGCGAGATCTCTACTTTTTTACATTTGTTGTCAAGTCTACCGCACGGGCTCTAACTAGCAATCAACTGATTACCAGCTGCACGCCTTTATTCACTGGACAACCGGGAACCGAATGAAAGATAATTGAGAGGTTTCCCCAGTTTGTAGATTCAGCGAAGGTTTCGTTGCAGTTTAGGAGATTGCACCATTTTTTTGGTAAAAACTGGGCTATTCTCGATTAAGGATTTTAGGTTCAACTTACATTGCACCATAATATGGTGTAAATTGCTGCAGAGCACCAATATAAGTTGCAGCATTGAACTAAAAATGTTAACAATGTAGACATTGAGTTTTTTAAGGCATACTGCTAAAAACTTAAATTGATGATTGCTGAAAACTGCTTTATTTGGTTATTTTTTTTAATATATTTTTGCGCGGTTGTCGCCGTGAGCGTTTATAAAATTAGCTACATGTGATAGATGTCAGGATAGAAAGACAAGGCGAATCAATTTCAAAAGGATCCATTAGAACACTATCTTCGTGATAAATAGCACGCTTGGCATTATTTAGTTGATAGTTCGATTGGTATAGTTAAGGGAAATATGTGTCATCTTTTACATGCAGAAAAGGATGTATGGAGCGTGAATGAGGGTCTACGGCGTTACTCGAAACAGCTTTTTATCTTTCTGTTTATGATATTTGATTTTCGTTATGTAAAATCCTTCGGTCTGAACTATTCAGATTTTATATTTCAGAATCCCTCCAGCAAAGAAAGTCAGTAAAAAACTTCGTAGAAGTTGTGAAATTGAAAGTTTTAAAAAGGAAATTGGAACATCTATATGTGCATATTTTTAAGTTTTTTATTTTAGTGGATAAAACTATAAAAAAATCGGTATTTTTTCTTCAATAATTTCAATGCTGAAAATCGAAAGTTTTCTGATGTTTTTGGTAAATACTGTTAAAAATTATTACGACCTTGTATCAAAATTTGGTACCCATATAGCTGCAAACAACATTCGGTGCTTAGTTTCACCATTCTACGGATACTACATAGTGGTGAGACGTTGCACCAAAACTCAAAATTCGAGTTTTCTTAGTATATTAGTAGTAATATTATTATAGCGGAGCTGGCAACCCTAGATTACAACTTTTTAACTTTTCTTTGCCAATTCCACGAATAGAGATCGATCTAGGAATCCTCTGATTCATAGCTGAGCGACTTTATCCACTGACCTCAGTTTGGCTCCAAGATATAGAAAATCGTTGTAGTGAATTTCTTAACAGTGTAGTACAATTATTTTCCACATCTAACACTGTAATTATGTGACCAGGCTTAACAACATAATTCTTGTAGATACTTCTCCGAAATCATCAAAGCAGCTGTGAATTTCAAACAACAAAAAGTATTCACTTAATTTGAAATTTGCTTAATAATCTGCTTATAAATATAATTTAACTCTGAATTATACCCCTGTAATGGAGTTTCGGATGGGTAACACAATTTGTAGATGGTTCAACAAACAACACAGCTTCAACAAACGAGTTTGAAAAACGACTGGCTGATGTAAAAAGGAAAGCTATCCAACCAAACGACCAAACGTTGAACTTATTCGCTGCAAAAACAAGACATATCTTCGAATTGTATGTTTCTTGCTCCGAATGAGACAACAGTGCAGCTCTTATTCCTTTATATATGTATAGGAATTACTTACAGCTGTCTGATTCTTGCACCAGTCGGTAGAGGATTTTTTTCTTTATATAAATAAGTGAAAACGCATAAATAAAAAAAAGTGGAGCTGTCTGGTTCTTCTACCCATTCGTTCGCTTTTCCTGAATAAACTTAATTAATTATTCATGAAAAAGCCTTATGAAAATCTTTATTATAATTATATACTGACCAAACAATTTTGAAAAAAAATTATATAATATATTTGTTGAATTTTCAAATGAACTTTCTATTTAACTTTCTCGTCATCTTGTCTTTGTTTGTATTTTGTGTTTATCTGTTTTCTATGATATATGTAATTTATTGTTTATGTATTTTATTGCATATGAAGTTTTATTGCGTTGTCTGGACGGGCCTTGGGACTACTTGACAACATTGCGTCTAATAAATAATAATAATAAAATATTGATTATTATAACTTCTATGAATATTTTATGCCGAATAATGTGCTTGGATTGATAAGTAATCCTTATAACAATTAATTTCAGAAGAAAATGTCATCAGTCATCAAGGTGAAAATGTTTTAATTTGAAATATTTCCCAACATATTGCCTCTGAAGCCATTCCGAAATTTCCGATGCAAATTTGTTATTAATGGCCAATTAAAAAGCAAGAGCTGCGACAGCGCAAATTCCCATTTTGCGCCAACATTTCCATTCGTCGGAAAACAACGCCACGGTCGTGATTGAGATATAATTGCAAATTATAAGGTCATTAAAGGGACCGATTTGTGATATATAAGGGGAATAATAAAATCCCTCCCCCCTTTTACACCTTACCCGAATCCCCCCCCCCTTACACCTTACCCGAATTCTGGGGCTGAAATACCCACTCTCCTCCACGATGCAATGTGACAAAATGGCAGTTTTGATCTGCGGGGGGAACTGAGTTTGGGAGAAAAGTATCGCCAAATGTGCCAATTATTAGTTATTTTAAAAACTCGATGGTTTGAACTTTTGAGTTTGGGAAGTAATTTGAAATTAAAAGTGTTAGAAATGAGGCGGGAATGGGGAAAGAGCGTCGACTTCGGCCCAAATTTTGATGAATATGCCTGGCATTTTCAGTCAAAATTGTATAGCTATTGTAGTTATGGCTCAATTCAAGGATACTGAGAGTATATGTACTCTTTGAACTCGAGTGGAAACTCTCAGGCTTCGAAATAACGATTCGTTCTTTTGTTACCTGTTATTATTCAACTTGAATAAGAACTGCATGCGCTCGAACATAAAAACGCTTTCTTTCGTTTTTTTTTTTATCTAAATCCATTAAAAATATTGCCTAATTAATTTAAAGTAACGGCGAATTATGCTTTTGCTATTATCTTCAAAGTGAAATAGAACAGTTTAAAAAGCTACTGTCTCGCAAATTTTAATATAAAATATGCTCTTTTGAGTGTGCTCTTTTGGTATTTTGTCACCATTTAATAATGATTTTTTTCATATTTGAATGTAAAATATTTATAAAAAATAAAATATGGTGATATTCCAAATATTGAATTGCAAAACACTGGTATTTTCCCATTGAAAACCCTTATTAACATAAACTTGGGTAATCAGAATGTGTTGACCGGTTGAACTTAGGTAATCAGTACGTGTTGACAACCAGACCAACCTACAGAGGTTGATCCGGTTGCGGTACAGAAGGAGCATTAAACTTATCTCAAATGTTTATTTTTCATCCGGATGGTATTTTCCCATTGAAAACCCTTATTAACATGAACTTAGGTAATCAGCATGTGTTGACCGGTTGAACTTGGGTAATCAGTACGTGTTGACAACCAGACCAACCTACAGAGGTTGATCCGGTTGCGGTACCTAAGGAGTACTAAACTTGTCTCAAATGTTTATTTTTTTAAATTATATTTAAATAATGTCGAAAGAATATCAATGTCCTTGGTAATTAAGATTACAATGGACATTTTACTTTACGAAAATACTTTGTCAAAAGTAGAAGAAAAATAACTATAAATTTAAGCCGTTGGTCTTCCCTCGCATTGAAAAGTAGGAAACGAAATATAGTATAACTCCAATTATCCGAACTCTAGTTATCCGGATCAAACAAAGCGGATCGTCAATTAACCGGATAGCTGTCTTAGATAAAAAAGAAAAATCAGCAAAATCCACATTTTAAAACTTTCTTATCGGTGAATGATATTATTTTTAATTGTCATTAAATTACATTACATATTGAAGCAAAATTTGTTTTTTTTACTAAGAAATAACTTTTTATCGTGAGTTATCCAATTATCCGGGTATTCGATTATCCGAAGGGAATCTGGACCAATTTATCCGGATGATTAGAGTTCTATTAT
Organism: Troglohyphantes excavatus; assembly: GCA_963932185.1. Taxonomy (NCBI): domain Eukaryota; kingdom Metazoa; phylum Arthropoda; class Arachnida; order Araneae; family Linyphiidae; genus Troglohyphantes; species Troglohyphantes excavatus. The sequence goes on from OZ010668.1 coordinate 10,915,036, forward strand.
ACCAATAAATATTTTACATCAATAACAAAAGTATATTTGTAAGAACATTTGAGGCGCCCTGTTATTCTTTAGAAACGAAAATGTGAATATAACATTCGCATTGTTATAAATGTATTATTCACACTCTTATAAATTTATGCATATCCCAAATGAAAACAAAGCTCCACGTTTTACTAAACATAAATAATCAATAACAAAGAACAAATGCTCTGCATTTATATCAGTACTACTTATTTCCTAAATAATTTATTGCAGAATTGTGTTACAATCCATAGTTTGCAAATTATTATGTCTACTCATGGAGGACATATTTTATAGGATCCAGCATAAGACAAAACTGCAAGATTCATCTTCGACGAATTTAAAAAACTCGAATTATTTTATACCCCCGAAAATAAATAAAATCAAATATTTTTATAACTTATATATCCCTTAAATCTCTCTTTCATAAAACGCCCGAATCTCTTTCTGATCGTCTGACTTTATTATTTATGAAAGAAGATAAAACATTTTATCCCGAGTTATATTTATTTTTATCTTTACAAAGTGGGAGAAGGGAACAATTATAAAGGCATTTTTAACCGTATTCAATGCATATAAATTGCTTTTCAAGTTCTGACTATAAATGCGATCTTTAAATAATAATATTAGGAAAGAGATGCGTTTGAATGGGGTATTATTTTTTTTCATCGCGGGATTTTCTTAGGGGAATAGTTTTGAAACGAAGTAATTATTTTGTTCGTCAGGGAATCTTTTAATCACAACGGTCCCTTTTAATTAAATGTCTTCTTAATTCCTAACGCTTAAAATAATCCTTTGCCGTGGTTTCCAAAGCAGTTTTATGTCGATTTGGGATTTGGGGTTTAGTAAATTGAATGGAAATGAATGCGAGATATTAATGCTCTTTGTGTGGAAGTAGTGAGGATTTCTGGTGCGCAAACGGGCATGCAAATCAGAGCATTCAATTAAAAGTAAAGTCATATATGTGTTATTCTCTTTTATTCTTTCTTAATTTATTGAAATTGTATGGTTTTTAAGCCGAATAATATTTTGAGGTTTATGATAATGTATTTTTTTGTTTATCAGAGGGATTTTCTATCGACTAGTAGAAGTCCCTACACAGAGTCTCGAGATAAGAGCGTTTAATCGCCATAGCTGTAATGTTAAATGAAATTACATTCAACTCATTATCGGGAAACTATTGAACTTAGAGCCACATCAATAGGCTAAATGATATATTTAGATGTGCAGTAAAATATACTGGAGATAATTTTGAGATTTTTATGACATACACCACTTGATATACAGTCCAACAATATGCATGTAAATTGCAGGTAAAATGTAAACTGATGTACACTACAGGTATATTAATTTTATTTATGTACATATGTTTGGACCTTTTAAGAAATGCAATTGCACATAGGTAAAATTTTATCCTAATAGTACATTTATCCTAAATAGTTTTTAAGTATATTACTAAAAACTTTAAAAGTTGAAATTGTAAATTTAAATTAATATTCATCTTGGCATCACTCCATTTTTTCACCATGGAAGTCAATATAAAATCATTTAAACTAATTTCTTTTTAACTACAAATGAAAACAATGGTACCACTGGCAAGCCTACCATTATTTTTTTCCCACGTTATTTTCATTTTTCCCGCGTTTCAGTTAAATTTCTAACATTATTGATAATTTGTTTTGGCCATAATTGACGTTAAGCTTACCATAAATCTTGCCTACCAGAAGTGTGTAATTTACTGAGTTTATACGTCTTAAAAATGAAGCTCATAGAAATTTAGTTTTCAAAATTGCCAACAGATGGCGCTACCTCAATTTTCCTTTATTTAAAGTTTGGATAAGCGTTTTTCAAAACTACTATTTTTTAATTTAATAAGGCTTATATTCTTCCTAATTTAAGCTGACATCTTCAAAATAATTATTTACTAATGATTTGAAGGTGTTAATCGTCAAAATGGCTTACATAATGGCAAAATAAAAATGCGGGCGCAACAGAATTTTGTAAACAAAGTAACTGTTGCCATTCCGCATAGAGAAATATATAAGAAAAATAAGACATATATAAGAAAAAGAAGACATACATATTAATTAATCAAATACTTCAGACCGATGCAACACAGCTAACTGTGCAACAGCTGAGCTAGAATATTTCCTCTACCTTCTCTTCCAAACAGTATTCATCCGCTCGGCACTATTAAGTACATCGTTGCCCAATTGGAGTCCTCCCTTCAGTGATAATATTATTTTAGCTAAGTGCATGCTCAATAATTCAAGTTGGTGGAATATACTTGCCTCACTATGTCCTAAAGCTTAATTCCTTTAAATATAAAACATAAATAACACATGTTGATGTTTGTTTATTTTAACCGATTTCCTTTGAAACAATCATCCGGATACAATAATTGTATTCAAGTACTTTCTTAGTTATTTATATGAACTACATTCCTAAATAGTAGATTTTATTTCAAATTTACTTTTTGCTTTTTTTATCATTTAGACCCACAAAAATTTCCAACTAACTAATGCCGCTATATGTTTTAGATTTCTTGCATAAATAATTTGCTTCGCTTAACATTCACAAGGCAAATGACCGTTGTTTTTAATAAAATATTCTGCATAAATATTAAATTATTGTAGCTCCATTTAATAAATACACTTCTTCTTTTATCAAATATTGATACTTAGGTTTTCTTACATGTTTCACATAAATGTTTTTGATGTTGACCTACATTCTAAGATACATAAATAAATATTCGATAAAGTAGGTGATGTATATTGATAAAGTGCCTTATAAAATGAATTAAAATGTCTCCTCAAGCTGACGGCGAATCAATTCTCTTTGTGTCAGCAAGGATTATCTTTCTACCCAAACACAAAGAATCTTTTATAATAATCTTATTCAACTTTAATATAAATAAAAGTTATTTAGAATCAGTAAACAAAGGCATTTATAGAGGTATTGTTAACAATTTTATTTTCTATAAATAATTTGATCTTACCACTACATATTGTACTTAAATAATTGTAAACTAAGCTTCAAAGGCTTAGGTTCGACATCTCCAGAAATGTCATCAAAACCTAAAATTTCACACACGAATTCAATACGGATGATCAAAGTTTAGCCTTTTAGTCAAAATTGGATTTAAATTTGTCAAGTAATTTTTTTTTCGAACAAAAACAGTTTTGTCTAGTTGATATTTTTAAATAACTAAAAGTCTGTTGAAGGGACTTATACAATATGTTCTCAAGAGAGACGTTCCCTATTCAACGTATTTTTAATACTCATTTTCAAACAGAAGTTACACGTAAAACATATCAAATAAAAACTCACGAAAAGGTCAAATTAATAAGCTTTTTTTGGCACTAGGTTGGGGCTAAAAGTCGGTTAAAAACAGTTATAATAGTTATTCGGATCCACTACATTTACATAACACCAGCAAAAAAGTCAACATAAAACTTTGGTCAACATTATGAAATCACAGGTTTTTTTTAAAGATTATATAAAGGAATTTGAAACAAAAAACAATAGTTTCTTTTAAGTTTTACTATATAAAACCTTTACAATATTCTGCATTTCACTTCAATAATTTCAATGCTTCAACATTGAATGTTTTTTGCGAATTTTTTCCAGGTTTTATGAATGCATTTAAAACAAAAATCTGTATTGTATTAAATCTTAAAAAAAAGCTGAATTTGAATTTCACAACTTTGAGGAAGGTTTAATATAAACTTTCTTTGACTGGACATTCACTTCACAACTTAAAGAAATACAGGATACACCGTAAAGTAAACCCTTTAAGTATGTGAGAAAGAACCTTTGAAGTCAGCACTTCCCCACCAAATAGAAGTCCCTGTCAAGAGTCCTAGATTATGGGCCTTATGGGAATCTCCAGGAGACAAAAAAAAAAAAAATAGGGACAGGAAGTAAAATTTTATTTATTCCCTCACTTCTTCCCACTTTTACAACTAAATAGAGAAAAGAAACGCGCCAATTTATTTTTCAACAATATAGACGCGTCCTTAGTTTCGATCAAGCAATGGCTATAAAACTATCGAATGGAAATTGCAGTTGAACACTTGACCAACCCAGACTTTGAGAAGAAGGTGGACTTAGGGATTTCCAGTCGCATTTTTTAAGGGTTGTTTTATGAGGGTTTTAATTGCTGTATAGGTCACCAGAGGAAAGTGTGGGTGTAGGATTGAGTTTAGAACCATTGAGTCTGTGCTTAAATTGATTGTAAAAAAATCGGCTGTTTGGTTAATTGATACATTTTTATATTTAAGATTTATCGAAAACTAGGGGATTTGCTATTAAGAATTCACTGAAACAATTGTGGACAGTGTTTCAAAGGGTTTAAAAATAAATATATATGTATCTATATATCTATATTTGTATGTCTGTCTGTTCTGTCTGTCTGTCTGTATATATGTATGTATGTATGTATGTGTGTATGTGTATTATGAATGTATGCGTATATGTATGTATGTGCATATGTATGTATGAATATATATGTATATATATATATATATATAATATATATATATGTATGTATGAATATATATGTATATATATATATATATAATATATATATATGTATGTATGAATATATATGTATATGTATGAATATATATGTATATATATATATATATAATATATATATATGTATGTATGAATATATATGTATATATATATATATAGATATATTTACTTAAATTTGAGTACGTCATTGCTCATTTACGATGTAATTGTACTAAAAGAAATCCGAGTACGTTCATGTACTCATTTTTAAGCACATTGTTTTTACAGTGTAGTTTTACTTTAAATTAATGTACTGTATTTTACATGAAATAACAATCTTAAATTTAATTAATAGTATAGTAATTATCTGTGTATATCAATTAACCAGACATTTTTTAGCATTATCCATGAATTCATTCTGTTTTACTTTTCTTTTGATACGGAATGCTTCCATTTAGTACAACATGTTAAAATAAAAATTGGTTATCGGGAATTCAATAGTTCGGAGAATTCAATAAACTAGAAATATTGGATTACCAGGCATATTTTTGGAAGATTTGGTTTCCAGAGCAGTAGTTTTATATTTGAAATACGACCGTTCATTTAACTACTGTGCAGAATTGTCTCAAATGATATCTTTAAATGTTTTTCTTAAGTCTTTCAAGAAGTTTAGGATACAGTTTTCTCATGCATTTGTTATTAAAATATAGACACAAAAAGACACATTAAAAATATTTTGACTTAGGTTGTCTTAAAATATATGGGAGGACTCCGTGGCCGAGTGGATTAGGCGTCAACTGGGAATCCAAGGGTCCCCTGTTCAAAACCTTGCGATGGACTAGACTAAAGAATAGTAAAAAGTAGTGATATTGTGATCGGAGGGTTGCCAACTTCGCTACCAAAATACTAGAATGTCGTCCAGAACATCGACAAAAAATAACGACGTGTATACGGGACTGGTGCACGATAAATCTGATCGAGGTCCAAAGTCCCGACGTTATTGAAGGCGTTGGGAGCCAGCTCAGGTGTTATCCTCGTCATATGACCCTGGTTCAGAAATACGAGGCATCGTTCCCGGGCTTTCCTTCGAGATAGGCCCCGAACCGTCGCCAATAGCCCACTGTGCAGCTCTAGTGCGACGTTAATTAGCCAAACCAACCAACTTAAAACATATGGAAATAATAAAAAAAAACTGTTCTACTAAGTTCATTTCTAAAACAATATTATTCAATGTTTTATATACATTATGACAAAGATAACTATAGTAGATTATTTCAAACTACCAAAATGATAAATACTTAACTATAAAAAGCCACAATTTGCATTTCCAGCAGGAAACTATTATTATACACGAATAACCACAACAATTAATGTAATTCAATTTTCAATATCCCTTTCACACGGCAAGAAAAGGCATTCAAACGTAAATGTCACTTACAGAAAATGGATGTTATGTTTAAGCGAGCAGAAGTGCTATAAACAGCAAGAAGGTTAAAAACACGGAAATTTGCTAGTTTCTTACAAACCCTGCGAGCGCAAGAATATAAATATTTATATTTTGTAGCGTGTAAAAACTAATTACGACAAAACCATTCTCGGTTTTTTTTACGCTTTATCTCGAGCATTTGTCTCACATTTTGTAAAGCCTCACAAAGAAATACTTGATGCATAAAATTGACTATTCGGTTCGTGTATGAAAATGGCAATAAATTATTTTATCCTTGGGTATTTTTTGTTGGGATTTTAATGCTCGTTAATTTTCTCTGACACTCTTTAATTATTACTGGAATAGTTAGATAAGTGAATTGCATATGATAGTTAATTAGGTTTGGAAAATGTAGACGTGGAACTTTTTATTATCTTTGGAAATGAATCAGTTTAAGGGGGTCCGATACCCAAAATTCGCAAAAAAAGTCATTTTTTTATATTTAAAAAATAATATTCAAACTTATCTTAATAACTCACAAAAAACTGCTTCAAAAAATTCCTATTACTTTTTTAGTTATGAATGTTTTAATGATGTGTTCCTGTAACATAGTTGTATCATATGTAAATTTTAAAAGCAAATATCTCTGTTCGTGGTTTTGAAATTTAATGAACACTAAAAATGCTAAGGCTTTTTTACTATTATACTTAAAATCATAATTTTTGTGTGTATAGCAAGATAAATACATTTTAAATAGATGTATGCATTCAGATTTCTTATTTTTACCATAATTTGTTTTTTAAAACCACTTAAAATGGAATTTTATTTTTTTTCGTCAATTTTTTTTCCAAAATTTCTAATATTTTTTATTTTTTTAAAGTGATATATCTGAATCAAAATTTGAATGCATACATCTATTTACATATTATTCAAGATCTTAAATAAAAAAAATTGCTTCAAAATATTGAAAAACAAAAAAGGAGTAGGAATTTTAAAATTGTTAAAAAATTTACTAAAATTTTAATTTAAAAATAAATATGCAATTTAAAAAAAAAAATTGAGCGTCTTAAAATGGTTTTTTATGCATATTTAGAAAGAGAAAAAAAAATTGGATTGTACAAGTATAAAAATAAAGAAAAAAATGTCGAAGGTATCGGACCCCCTTAATGCTAAAAGATAAACAGTCCATCTAAGTTTGTGTTTTGAGAAAATTAAAAAAAAAACTATCCTATACCTATACATTTTAAAATTCCGATATGGTTATTTTCACACACTGTAAAAATAGGCTACTTAAAAATGAGTACATGGACCTCTCGTTTTTCTTTGAGTGCACTGAGCGATGGCGTACTCAAATTTAAGTAATCGTACTATCTCAAAATAAGCAGTATAATTTATTATTGCTAATTTAAACTTATGTTCAAGCTATCTTAACAACGCGAAACTGACAAATTTAAAATAGTTGTTGAGAAGATGATTTTCTACATTTTTTATGTAGATTGCTTAAGAGGAAACTGAGTTATTATAATTCAATTATTTACTTCAAAATCTTTTGGCACACATTTTTAACAGGTTTTCTGTTTGTAACTTCTTCAAGTCGCCCTGTTAGTTTAACGGATAATACTCTGGACTACGTTGCCTCAAGATCTGGGTTTGATTCCCGGTAAATCTTGGTTGTAATTGTTGATCTTTACTAAAAGTGATTTTTGAAGGTACACTATGTAGTTCTACATCTACATTTTGATCGAGAATAGCACATCCATCGAGAATAGAAACCTTTGCTGAATCTACAAACCGGGAAATCCCCTAAATCCTCTTGCATTGCTGGCCCGCTGGCCCAGTGGATAAAGGCTTTCTTTTGGTAAACAGATGTTTTATTAGAAACCTTTTTAAATACGTACTTTGTCAATATGAAATATGATAAATTAAACTTATGGGTAGCCCAGATGCAAAATGTGTTATACCCAGAGAGTTGTTATATTAGAGATGATATATAGAGTTGTTATATAGAGAGTGCCTTCAATGCCAGACTCTCGTAAGGCCGCTGTATCAACATTGAAAAAAAAAAAACATCACGTAGTTTTAGCGCTGCCACATTTGGCGTTCAGACATCTGCAGGAGTTCCAAATTTGGTGCACTTTCTTCTTTTTGGTGATAAGGCGTTCTGTCCGAATTCAGCTTCTTAACATATATGTAGGTATTTACTTATTTTCAAACAATTTGCGCTAAATATTTCCTCTTCATTAACGAAACGAAAATATAATTTTCTTTTTGTGTTCAATACTCGAAAAAACGAAACTTTTTATATTTCTCCGGTTTTATTGTTCATGTTTTCTTATTGAACTATACAAAATAACAATTGAAAAAACTTCGCTTATTGTAAATTTTTTACATAAAAACGTAACGCAATTATTTCAAAAGTACAAAATAAGAAAAATATCTTTAATATCTGTTAAACACCCTTAAATTGTGCCACTCGCTAAAAAAACGATATTTAAATACAAAATTAAACACAAAATCATTGTACAACACTTCGATCTCGCTTAGTTCCGAAAGTCGCCAAGGCCTTGCCAAGTAATATTGGCGCATGAATGAATTGGCATTTCCACAAATCACGTGGTTTTAATGATGCACACACGGAAATCAGCATTTTTATTCCTCTATTTGTATCATTACTCTATGGTTATACCCAAAAATTTAAAATATTTAAATTTTGCTAAAATTATCTATTTCTTCGTTGTTTTCAATTAAAAAAAACAATAAAGATGTAAAACCTGTTCTTTACTAATAACGTCTAAAAAAAGAAGTCTGAAGAAGCAAAATTAGACATATCCATACTAGAAACAGATGCATATGCAGAATGTCCAACGAAAGATAACATGATTTCTGATTTGTTGGAATGCGGATATAGCAGATAGTTTTGAATAGAATCATTATTTCGACCCATACATTTACAAAACCAGTTAAACCTTTCATCCTTTTGCAATACAAATTATGTCAAAATTAAAATTTATATTTCAACTTAATCAGTAATCTTAAAATGTATTTGTTCTACAGTTTTAATTTTACAAAATGATCAAAACAAAATAAATTGCTGTACTAACAATAGCTAAATTAAATTTTTGACGTTTTTTTGTAATTTGGTAAAAAAAGTACATATAGTCGTGCTATCCATATATTTTCTTGGTCCTATTTCCAATAATTCGATACGAATAAATCATTAATTAAATATAAATTGTAAAAGTGTATCGGTACCTCGAAAACCCTCCAGAAGATTAATTCCTAAAATAAAGGAGTTAATATTAAGCTCATCAGCAACTCGCAGAAATTAAGCTTAATAAAAGCTGCAGGCTCGCTAAATAATAAATACAGTGAGATAGCAAACACCAGGACGTACTAAGTGCACTATCGTATCTGTATCACTCACCCAGCATTTATTTATCTAAATCTCATTTAAGCACTTTGTCACACGTACTAACGCTCACTTAGATCCTTCCTCGTAACGAGATTATATTCGTAAGTAATGTTTGGAAGGCAGTTGCTTCGTTTAAGAACGTAGGAGCGTCGCGTAAATAAAGTGGAGAAACGACGTTATTCAAAGACGTTCTGTTTTATCTCGCTTTGACTAAGTGAAATGTAACGCGGTGCGGATTATTTATTTAGGGTACTGCTGGAAGAGTAATTTTTCTGCAGGAAATTCGTTTGGATTTCTGGATTTCTTTCGGAGGAATCAGATGAGTTGGTAATATGTTGTCAACCGGAAAATTTTGCCAAGTGGGGCAATTTTGCCAAATGGGACAATTTTGATAAGTGGGACAATTTTGATAAGTGGGACAATTTTGATAAGTGGGACAATTTTGATAAATGGGACAATTTTGATAAATGGGACAATTTTGATAAATGGAACAATTTTGATAAATTGGACAATTTTTGAAAATTTTACAACTTTGTCCAATACGGGGATTTTTGTCAAATGGGACAATTAACCCAAATGGGTAAATTTTGCTAAAAGGGACAATTTTGTGCAATAAGACAACTTTACCAAAAAGGCATTTTGACAAATGCGACAACTTTGCAATATGGGACAATTTTACCAAATGGGACAACTATGACAAATGAGATAACTGCAAAAATATATAATTTTGCCGATTGGGATAATTTTGACAAATGGGATCATTTTGACAAATTGTACAACTTTGCCAAATCGGGCAATTTCGCCGAATGGGGCAATTTTGCAAATGAGACAATTTTGCAAAATGGCACAATTTTACAAAATGACACAATTTTGTCAATTGGGACAATTTTGCCAAATGGTACAGCTTTGCTAAATGGGACAATTTTGCAAAATAAGATACCTTTACCAAATTGGACCACTTTGCCAGTGTTACCCGTCTAATAATTTGGTCGGTATTACAACTTAGTATAGTTTTGTATATCTTTATATATTTATATACCATTTATCATCTTTTGCCATTTACTAATTTTTTTTTTAATTTTGATCACGTTTAAAATGCTAATAGGCTTTGTAAAACAATATACTACAAACTAAACTGTTAATATTTATTTAAACTGTTTACTTGTTTTATAAACGAAAAAACACGTATATTGCCTAAGGGAGACGCAAGAATGAAATTCCGAAAAAAATGCTATTATTTTGGTCTTATTTGCATAAAACGATTCTATAAATATTTAATATGTTGTGTACAACATTTCAAAGCAGTAAAATAAAGGGAAAATTGTGTTTATTTTAGGTGTTTATATACCATTTATCATCTTTTGTCATGTACTTTTTATTTTTTTAAAAATTTGGTCACGTTTAAAATGCTAAGGCATTGTAAAAAAAATACTATAAACTAAACTGTTAATATTTATTTAAACTGTATTACTTATTTTATAAACGCATGGATAGCATTCTTACATAAAGTTATAAATTATTTTGTTACTAATTAATAAACACAAAAATACGAATATTTATAAGTTAAGCACTTAATAATATGAATGTTTAAAAGTAATTAAAGTACAAATTGGCAAGCATCTCTTCGTACGTCTGTAATATATACTTTGACGTTTTTAATCAATTTATTTTTTTAATATTAAAATTTGAAGGAATAGTAGTGTTAAAGCATAGGCTTAAGAAATGATGAAAAAAAGACATTGTTAAAATATTTTGTTTTATTGTTCAGAAAGAAAAGTTATAATAAAATGTTTAAAACAATAATATTTCTGAATTCATTATTAAAATTATTAGAATTTGGGGCTAGCGTCTGTCTTTCTTAATTCAGGAACTTGACATGACGCCAAACATAATCTTTTTAAAACCGGCTAACGCCAAGAAAACAGTAACGAAATTAATTCGCGGTATCAATATGTTAATTTAAATGTACATGTACCCTATATAAAAATTATATTAATAACCACAGTCTACAAGTCAGAAAGTTTCAGAGATTTCCAAAACAGTTTCTAATTGGCGAATTTTAAATTTTACTCAACATTTATTTCGGTATTATAAATGCTATCATAAAATGTCATAGTTTGCTTTTACAATTGATATACTACTTGAAGGGATACGTGTGTATAAAAAAGTACACAGTAAAAAAAAGTACTTAAAAATGAGTACCTCAACCTACTCGTTTTTCCTTCAGTACACTTGCATCGTAAATGAGCGATAGCGTATTCAAAGTTAAGTAACCGTACTTTCTCAAAATTGAGCAGTGGGATTTAATATTGCTGGTTTTAGCTGCTGTTCAAGCCATCTTAACAAAGCGACCTCGCAAATTTAAAATAGTTGTTCAGAAGTGGATTTCCACGTTATTTGATGTCAGTTTCTTAAAGAGAAACAGAGTTATTACAACTCAAATATCTTACTTCCCATTCTTACCACCTTTTTAACATTTCTTCTGTTTATAAATTATTCACGTCACCCTGGTAGTACAACCGATAATACACTGAACTGTGGTGCCTGTGGATATGGGTTCGATTCCCGGTAAGTCATGGTTGTAATTGCCGAAATTGTTTTATGAAAGCTGCCTATGTGGGCAAGTTACTGTGCTCTTTTTAGGCATTGTCACTCGTTTTTGAGTACATTTCTTTTTCAAAAAAGAAACGTTGTATTCGAAGTTGTGATAAACATGGAATGTAATAACAAAATTAGTACATTTTACTTATTTTTGAGTACCTATTTGAGTACCAGTATACACACAAGTTCTACATTTTGATAAACCACACTTTCAGGAATAATTCGTTAAAAACACTACAAAATGAAATTCCTCAGTTTCACGAAATATTTACTTGGAGCATATCGCAGCATCTGCTTCATCAAAAATGATGAAGGTCTCTAACAAAAATGCATTTTTTCAACAGCGCAATGGTGCCGTTAACGCCATTTCCTTACTCGGACAAAAGTAGTATATAAAAATGTATTCATGCGTCAACGCCTACGCGTTGCAGAAACGTACGGAAATACAAATAAAATGAGAAATGGTGTTCTCTTTTAAAAAGTAATGAGCAGGAAAAACGTGCTGTGCCTGCGTAGCGTCAAAATAAATTTTAAATCCAAAAAGGAGCGCTTTCAATAAAAATTGTGTAAATAAAGTGTCAAGCATTTTTCTCTTGGAATATATTTTCGAGTAAACTGTGACTAGGAAGAACAAGGAAATTATTTGTTTGTAGAGTTTTGCTTTTAATGTTTATTTTATATTGGGAATTTTCTGATTTTGATAAAATAAGAAATATTTATATCATTACCTAGCAAGAAAAATCAGTACATGAGAGCGTGATCAAATATTTCATTTCCTTTCAAGAATTTCAATATAAGAAGTTCTTCACCAATAAACCTTCATAAAACTTTCGCGTTGTCAATACCTTTTTTTTTTTAAATCCTTCATCTTCACAACTTTTATGAATGTGTTATGCT